>OZ020514.1:35615006-36060408 GCA_963971425.1 Bryoerythrophyllum caledonicum | reverse complement strand
GCTCCTGCTCCAGCACTATATAAGAACTATATGCGATGTGCTTGACTCACCTCACATCCTTGGCTTCGTGTCCTCGAACTCCTTATTGGGCTCTTTGCATGAATCTACAAGTTTGTGAGTGACCTTTGGGGTCAACATTTTCTATGCACACACAATTTCCTATTACTTTTGGCGGATTCTCTTTGGCACAACATTGCGCGCCAATTTTATTGTGATGTCGTCTCAACAAAGGGCTCAAACGAAGGAGTGGGCTCCATGGTACACATTTAACAAGAAGGATCAAGTGACATGTGTTTGGTACAATTACACGTTCGCATACCAACGTGGGAGGTGCATGTCAAGAAGAAGAAGAACGCCGGTACCCGAAGGGAACCGGCGTGAATAAAGCGTCTGTTCGTTCCATTGCTAAGACCATGCCCACCGGACAAGGAATTAGCGAACTGGAACTACTTCCCCCTTTCGAGGGTAGACACTATGTAACGAGTAGCCAGAAACCAACCAACAACGATCAAATACGACCAAACTAACTAAACAACAAAAAGCAAAACCAAACAGGCAGCCAATGAGGAAGAGACAGAGTGGCAAAGTTCCTAAGGGGGGTCTTGCCTATCAGGAAGGACTTGGTTGTTTTCGATTTTGCGTTTATGCAGTAAAATAGACATGGCATGTTGAATAGCGATGGTGTTGATATTTTTAAAGGTAGTTTTAATTGTATCAATGGGTATCTTGAAGGTATCTTCGAGAGTTTTCATAGATGGGATAAAGGTGGTGGCACGAGCGCCGGATGTGATAACAATAAGGGGGTCCACATTCCAGCCGAGGGCAATGATGTCGTCTATGAGGAGTTGGTATTTATTTATTTTGTTTTGTATTGTTTCCGGGGAGAATCTATCGTTGCAATATGTAAATTCGATGAATTGAATGGTGTAGTCTTGGTTGATGTTCTCGGGTGGTGGGTCGTTGTATGGTAAACCTTTGACACAAAGAATGTCCGGTTTGAGCCTAGCGTTGCAATGACATCTTTGGGTCATACATGAGCATGGAAGTAGCCATGGGGGGACCGTGTTTTCTTGTGGATTGCTATTAAAAGTGCCGGCGTTCATAAGTATAAAACATCTCGATTTATTGTAGGAGGTGATTAGTTTTCGGACTTCCCATACCGCTTTGTTATGTCTTTTAACAATTAGGGAGTGTATGTGGTGGTTTTGGCATTTGAGTAGCACATGAAGCCATGTGTCGGGGTCCGTTGAGGGGCATATGGGGCATGTTATGGATGGGAATCTTTCTATTCCAAAGAAGAGTTGTTTGCGAGCGTTTCCCATATACTGACCCGTACGGAATTTGATGAGGCACGTTATTTGTGAGTCTGAGATGATGGGATTTTTCCAAAAGTTTGTAGAGAGTTCATTGTCTATGTCGTTATTGTTAGTCCATTTTTCTATGTTAGGAATATTTTCTGAGATTGTATCCAGGTTGTTGTAGAGGTCTTGTTTTTTGAGATATTTGCCCAGAAATCTAATTGGGCCTTTGTCGGGGGTATCTTCTTTGGAAGGCCAATCTTTCTTTTGAAAGTAGTATGGGGTGGCATGAGCATGTTCGTGAGGGTCTTTGGCGTTTTTGTGTGTTTTTTCTCGGCCTTCTTTTGCAAGTTTGTCTGCTTGTTCGTTGCCATCAATGTTGGCATGGGCTCTGACTTTGTGAAGGGTTGTGATTTGTGTACATTTTTGTAACATTTGTACCATTGATGTTAGTATGGTTTGGTCGGGATGACTGTTGTGAAGGGTTGGGTGTGTTATTTGAGTGTTTAGTAGGTAGAGTGCATTTATACAATCGGTGAATATATGTGCAGGTTCATTTTTGTATTTTGTTGTGATGATTTGTAGTGTTTTGTGAATGGCCATGAGTTCTGCTCTGAGGATATTTTGTAGTCCATGGAGTCTTTTGGCTAGTTTAATTTCTTTGGTAGAATTATATATGCCATAGCCAGCTTTTTCTCTTCGCCAAGAGCCCGGGCTAATTTGTTCCGGTGGTTTAAAGGAGCCGTCGGTGTAATAACTGTATGCGGGGTTAAATTTTGGTGTGGTATGAGTTGGGTAGTCTGGGAGAGGGGGAGGTATGACGGAGTAGTTTAATGTGTTGTTGTCATAGTTTAATTTTGACCATTTTTTACTTTTGTTTACGGGGGTTTGTATGGGTGTTGGTGGGGCCGGTTTTCTGTATGGTCGTTGTATGTCTAGATTGTCTGTTATGGAGGTAAGTTCCGCAAGTTGTTCTAGGGAGCCCAGGTTTTGATTTTGATGATGGACGCATAGTATTTGTAATGTAGATGGCTCTATTCGGGGTTTTTTAGCTCGGGTGGGATATTAGGTTCTTCGTATGGTATTGTGTCTGCTTCGAATAATGCAATGATGTGGGAATCTAGGAATGGGTTTGAATGTTGGTTGTTGTTTTGGTACCAATTATTGTTCGGTGTGACGATGATTGTTTTTGTGTTATTTGGATCGTGTTTGGCGGCAAGTCTAGCCCAATGTATGGCTTGTTCTATGTCTTTCTCGTTGTGGGGGTGAGCTATTCCATTTCCGATCCATTTGTGTTCAAAGGCCTTGCCTAGGGATCCAAATATTTTGTCTCTTTCGTACGGTGAGTAAAATTTATTTAGTTTGGTAGGACATGTGATCGGGGAAGAAAAGTATGAGTGTTCAATGTTAAAGGATGATATTAGTGAGTCTAAAATGGGGGTGGGTATTGTGTATTACGCATTTTTGAGGGGGTCAGTTTTTGGTATTCGATATTTATATCTTTGGTAAAGCCATATTAGTTCGGTTTCAAAGGGTTGGGTTGTTGGTTCAATGTTTGTAGGGGTTTGTAATTTTGTATGATATTGGTTCCATAACCATTGGAGCCGGGTAATGGGTATGGTGTGTAAATGTCGGCCGTTTTCTTCGTATAGATGTGCTTGATTGTTATCTATTTGAATTGTGTTTGAGGATGTAAGGATATCATTTTCGGGGTTGCATTCTGTTGTGTAGATGTTTAAGAGTGGGATAATTATGGGTGGCGTTACGAACCTTGAGTCTGAGGATTGTTCTTGTGGATGGTGGGCAAGGATGATATCTGAGTATATTTTGTTTTGGATCTTTTGGTAGTATTGTTTTAATTTTTCAGTGTTATGTGTGGAGGTATTGGTGTCATGCCGTGGAAAAAGGTCTCTTTGGGGGAGCCATTTATTGTATGTATTATCATTGTGTTGCCATTGGCATAGATATTTTGTGTAGGTATTTTGTATGTTATTTGTGTCTGTGTGTTGGATATGTTTATGGTTTATGATATTATTAATGGGGTATGTGGTAGGGTTTTTGGGGATGTATGTTGGGGGGCGGGGGTGGTATGTATGTGGAGGGTTAGGGGGATTGGTTGGTGTGGGAATATTTCTTGGGATGATGTTATTGTTGAGGGTGATGAATGGATCTTTAAGTGTATGAGAGTATGGGTGTATGTTGCAAGGAGTATGACATATAGTGGGGCATGTTATGTGGCAAAATAGTTGTTTAGCAACACTTAGGGCACTCTTTATTAGTTTAGATGGGGTGAAGTGGTAGGTTTTGAAGTCCTCATTGTTCATGATGTGTGTACCGTTAGGTAAGGTAATTTGGTTTAGTTCAAAAATATTTTTTGAGAGGAGTTTTTGTAGAAGCTTTTGGGAGAGTTGGGCATTGAGTGTGTTATGATTTAATGTTTCTTGGCGCCATAGTATTTCTAGTGTTGTAGGATTAGTGAGGAAGTTCGGGAGCGTACTTTTAAGGTGGGCTTTAGCTATATGTTTTAATAAGAAGAATGTTTGTGTTATTGGTGATCTTATGCAGTCACTTTTTTTTAATTCTCGGTATGTTTTCAACGCCACCATATTGGGCAAGGACATAGTGAGTTAATCCATTATATATTTTCCCAAGTCTTCCTTTATCGTTTAGAGCATTTTGCAGTTGTTCGCCTATACATCGGAGGTATGCGTTTTTGAGGGAGAAAGCTTCAAGTCCAAATAGGTTATGTGGTAGTTGGGTTATTGCGTTTGACATACATTTTGGTAATCCGCATATGGTTTTTTGTATGGCTATTATTTTTTTATCAAGTTTTTTGATAGCTGGCATAGAGTATGGTACACCGTAGAAACTGTATGCCACACCTGGGCGTAGTACGGTATCAACCATTTTTATTTTTTGTTTCATGGTGGCTGGGTATGTTGTTAGTTCTTTGCATTGTTTGATGAGTTTTGTCGTTGTGGTGTGGATTTGGATTTTCCATTTTAGTGAGGGAACAAGGTTTGTGCCTAAGTATATGTATGGTTCATTTTGGTGTAGTATGGGGATCGGTTGATTGCGGTAATTGATGTTCGAGGCTTACATTAGGGCTTTGAAAGTGGTAGGATTCAATTTGGATTTGTTTGGGCAACCGGTAGCGGCACATTTTGGGACACCTACGTCCATACCGGCCCATTTACAATACCTATCAATTTTGTTTAGTTGTATTTGGATTGATTTGATTTTGTTAGTTATGGTGGCTAGGTCATCCACGTATGCGGCAGAGTTTATTATGACCTGTGATGTGCCAAAAGTGTATCCGTAATTTCCTCTTTCTAGCCATCTGAGTAGTGGTTCTAGAAATATGATGAATAGGTATGGGCTGAGGGTATCCCCTTGTATAGTTCCTCTTTGGATGGGTATAGGTTTTGTTTTCCCAAAGTGTTCGCCGGTATAACATGTAGATGATTTAGAATAGATGTTTCCAACAAGTGTAGTTGCATCTTTTGGGTAACCAAGGTCCATCATTATTGCTAGAAGTCGGGCATGGTCAATTGAGCCAAAGGCATTTTTGAAGTCCACGTATAGTATGTATATATCTTGGTTAGTAAACTTTGCGTCTTCTAGTGCGGCTATTATAGTTTGTATTTGTCGTGCGGTACTTCTCTCTGCTCTAAATCCTTCTTGACTATCATGTAGGATTTTGAATTTTTCGCCGTATGAGAATAGTATGGAGGTGAGTGTACTGGTAAAGAGTTTGTATATTGTGTTAGCTAGTGCAATTGGTCTATGGTTGGGTAGTATGGACGGGTCGCCTTTTTTGTATAGTAGAATTGTTGTACTTAATTTCCATGAGTTTGGTATCTGTTTTTGTTTATAGCAGTGGGAGAAGAACAGAAATAATAGCTTGTGAAATCTTGGAGGCATGTTTTTTAGTATTGAGTTTGGTATACGGTCTGGGCCTGGGGCTTTATTATTTCCAAGATTTTGAAGGCATGTGTCGTATGTGGCTCTGTTGAGGTATTTATGAAGTGGAATTTCTGGTTCGCCCCGTTTGTCAAGGGTATATCCGTCTAGGTCGTGCCAAGGGTATTGGCGTATTGCACATGTGCATTCTATTGTATGTTGTGGCTGGTAATTACATGTTAGTACTGTTGGTCTATTGGTTTTTGTTTGTTGGTTAAATATTTCATTCGCAATGTCTTCGGGGCTAGTTAGAATATTATTATATTGATCTTTGATACAATCCATTGGTGGGGATTCGAGGTTTTTAAAGACTTTTTTGTTAATTTTTTGGGGCTCATTTTGTATAGTTGTCTGTATTTTGAGATGGCTTTTTTAATGTTTTCTTTTGTGTATTTTGTGATTATTTTCCGGGCTTGTATGTTGGCATTTTTTGCAATTATTGCGATATCTTTTATCCATGTATCGTGGGGAAGGTCCAGAGGCGGCGGGGTAGGGATTTGGGTGTGTTGTATAGTTAGTAGTTCGTTGTGTATGGGGTGGTTACGCCATTGAGGGTTATTTTTTACAATTCTAATTGTTTTTCTTATTACATGGTAAGTAGTTAGGTGTTGTTTCCATGTTTTGGAAAGTTTGCGGGGTAGATAACCCCCTTGTTGTGATGTACGGATTGTCATTTGTGGTATTGGTTGGGCTTTACAAGTTTGTTCAACTGTGTCGGAGATTTTATTGATAAGTATATCTAACATGTGGCATGTTTCATGCCATTGTGTTTGAGAGAGTTGATTATTATTTTTAAGAGAGTTTATGAGAGAGTCAATTTGTATTGAGTTTTCTTCAAAGAACTTTGTGTTGAATTTTTCTAAATTGTCTTTTGGGATGGGGTTGAGTATGCGTATGGTGTCATTGTTTGTATTTATAGGGGTACGGCTAATTAATATGTTATTTGGTATGTGAAGTTGCATAGGTGAGTGGTCCGAGTTAAGAATAATGTCTTTATTTGTTGTAGAAGTGTATTGTGTATTATTGTTTGTATTTATATAGAAGCCGTCTATTAGGCTCCAATCACTATAGTTATAGCCGCCTTGTCTAGAGTATTGTGTATCAGTATTTATGTAGGTGAAGTTTAGGTTTTCTGTGAAGTGGCGCCATTGGTAATCTGTGGTCTGAGGCGGGGTGTTATGATTTCCATTTTGTCTACCAATTAATGCTATGTCTCAGTTGAAGTCTCCACCTAGCATATAAGTGTGATTGGGGTAATTATTTATTTGAGATGTAATAGTGTTTTGTATGTCCCTAATAAATCTAATATCTTCGGGGTGAGATGGCATATACATGTGAAAGATCAGCCATGATTGTAGTGGTTGATTAGCAATTCTAATTATTTGGAGGTAGGGAGATATGTCCATTGGGGTAGGGATTTTTTTGATGTTGCCCGGGAAAGCGTATTTTTTGTGTATTAGTGTGAGGAGGCCACCGCGGCCTGGTGTGTATGGTCTACATTGTTGGATGCATCTTGTTAGTGCATGTGTGTTATTAAAAATTAGTTTGTAGTCTTGGAATATGTTTTGTATGTATTTTGTAGATTTTGTGGCGGATAATTTTGTTTCTTGTATAGTTATAAGGGCCGGTGGTATGTCTGTCTGTGTGATTAAAGCTTGTAGGCTAGGGAGAGCGGTGTTTAGAGATGAAGCATTCCATGTAATTATATTTGTATTTTCGTTGTTTGTACTAATGTTTTGGTTTTGTGGTGGAAGGTAGAAGGGTGGGGGGGTGGGTGTGTATATTCCGGTATGGGGTCAAAGCATTTTAGTGACTCATTAATTAGATTGTTAGGAAGGTAAGGAAATTTTTGTTTTATTATGTCACTAGAAGGAGGAATGGTTTGACTATGTAGAAATTTGTAAAATTCTGTATGTATTGAGTTCCCGTGATTTATAATACTTTGATTTTCTTCAAGAAATTTTGTATATGGGTGGGGGTTATGTATATGTCTTTCGGGTGGATTTTGTAAGTTTGATAAGGTCCGTAGTAGTGTGTTAGTCCATGTAATAATATTTAGGTTTTGTGGATTTAAAAGATTGTTAGATTCGTCTATGTTTGGGTGGGTCGTAGTTATTAGGGCATAAAAAATGTGTGTGAATGGATACGTATTTTTTTGTCGTATGTATAGGGCAATATTTGGGTGTGTAGTGTTGTATAGTTGATGTAATATATGTGTGGTTTTTAAAAGAGGTGCAAATGTTTAAGCGATATGTTTGTATTCCGGTTGTAGTTTTATGGTATTTGGTATAAAGTATAGTTTGGCATTTTTCTTGTGTGTTGAGGGGTGTCTTTTTAACACATTTGGCATAGGCCCTGGATTGGTTTCTATGTCTCCGCTTAGTAGTATTAGGGTTTTATAGTGTATAGGTTTAATGTGTTGTTTTTGGTTCTTTGCTTTGTGCGTATTTTTTGGAGTTTTAATTATTTTGTTTTTATTGTGTGTTTGTGTTTTAGTGTTTTTTTCCATATTTATGTAGTTAGTTGTGTGGGTGGTAGTTTTGTGTGTCAATGTGTTTGTGTGTGTGTATATATATTTTTTACATAAATTTTTGTAGGTTTTGTATGTATTGTATTTGTATATCTGGGCGGTGGTTTTTGGGTTTTTTGTTTTTGTATTTGTGTGGTTATTTGTGTAAGGGTGTATTTGTTCTTTTTCTTGTATTTGTATTTTTGTATTTGTGTCTGCTTTTGTATATAATCGGGTTTTATATATGTGGGTTTTTTGTGTTGATACATATGTGTTTTTTGGTTGTTTTTGGAGTTTTGTGTATTGAATTTTTGCTTTTGTATTCCATGTGTGTATTTGGGTGTAATATTTGTTTTGGATATACTGTATCGTATAGTTTTTGTATTTTTTGAGGTTTTTGTATTGAGTATAGTATATTGTAAAGTATTTTGTTTTTGTATAGAAACTGTTTTGGATAAAATACGACATATAGTTTTTGGTTTTTGTATAATAGTTGTATTTAGTATATTGTCTAATACATTTGTTTTTGTGCGAGTTTTCTACTAGTATTCTACTAAGTGTAGAGTAGGCTATTCTATCTTGTATACTATGTATATAGTATAATGTCTTAAAGTAGATAGTTGCCTTGTGGTCTTGTATTTCTACATGTTTGGCGGTTCTTTGTCTTCAAGAGATAAGTTCTTCTTCCCCGTAATGGCGGACATGCTTTTGAGTACCCCAAGTAGAGCATCTTGGAGGTTCTCCATTTCTCCCTTGAGCTCGTTGTGCATTTTGTTGGTGTACTCCCTAGTTTCTCTCCTAATCTTCTTGTTGTTCTCCTCCAAAATCTCCACCATGTCTTTTTTGGTGAGAGTTTCGTTCTTGTCTTGCATCTTGAAGGTGGAGATGGTATTGACAATTGCCATGTTAATATCATCAAAGCCAAAACTTTTGACTTGTTCTTCGGTGGGGCGGTTGACTCCTTCTAGACTCCGCCGGTGTGGAGCAAAGTCTACATAGTTACCATTCATGACAAAGGTTTTGTGCACAAAAGTCCTATATACGATAGGGTTAGCACAAAGTACATTTGCATTTCCATTGTGATAATTAGCCTCTTCTTTGTGAAAATAAATATTCCTCACATTGGCTCCTCCCATTATTTTGTAGATTTCATGTGAAGTGTGCATAACATCAAGATGGATAGGAAGAGGTGAAAGAGTAAGGGTTAGAGCTTCTTTCCTTGCTTTGGATTCCACCACACCATTAGACCCTTTGGTCTCTCCCACTTGTCTTGCTTGTATCACCTCGTCACCCACGGTGATGTGATGTGCGAGTATCTTCTTTGTTTGAAGAGGGGTTGTAGAGATAATAAATGCGTGGGCATCGCCATGGCCCTTTTGCACGCCGTAGACTTCATAGTCATGCCCCCGATGAAAGCTACTCTCAAGGATTTCCTTGAAGAGAGTTTGGGCTGAGAAATCCATTAGACTATCACTTTTGACCTTCACGGAAAGGTTAGTACCTTTTGCAATCCCAAGGTAGGATTTGCATACTTTGCCAACAACAAGTTCATCATCAATGTCAAGGATAAATGGTCTAATGCCTTTTATGAGCATCAAACCATCCAATTCGGGTTTGAGTAGATGCATTTTAAGGTTTCCAGCCCATACTCCTTTAGTCCCTCCATGTTTAATACTCAAGCATTGGATGACAAGAGGGTCCACCATGTTTTTTCCCAGAGCAATATCCATCTTTTTAAGTCTAGCAAGGGTCATCTTCTTAACTTCATCATGCATGATTGGGTTTTTGGGGAGCTCAAAGTGGATAGCCACATGGTAGCTAAATGACAAGCCAGAACTCTCTTGGGTTTTGATATCAAAAGGAATTTGTGTTAAGTTGTAGTGTTGCCCATCTATCCCTTTTCTAGTCATGGGGTAAAGGTTTTGTGGGATTCTAGGAAATGCTACTCTTGCATTACATACCTCTTCCGCTTCTTCCTTCTTCATGCCTCTAGCCATCATGTCCAGTGTCGTTTCGCCACTATAGAGCTCTTCATCTCCGTTCTCCACTGCCAAAGCCTCCATTGCCTGAAACCCCAACCAAAATTTGAACTTGGTTAGTTCAGGCATTTGTATAGACTTACCTTTTTCCTTTGTGGATGCTTTGCTCTTCTTGTTGGTGCTGGTTACTTCTTCTCTTCTCCTGGTTGCCTTTGAGCTTTGGGCTTTGATGGGGCTCTGTTCAGATGATTCTACCTCCATGTCCATGTTCAGGGTCCTCTTTGTGCTCTCTGTCATGTCCACTGATTCTAGGAGGTGAGTTCTACAATGAGGGCTAAAGCAACACAAGCACGGTGGTTTTTCACAGTAAACGTAGAGAGGGTTAGAGTATACAACACGAGGCCTTATCCTGATGTGCTTTCGATCCGGTTGTGTTTCTTCCGTTGTCTCTGGCCACCGGCTGGATCCCCTCCTTTGTTTCTTCGTTTCTCCTTCTCTTTGCTCGATAGCTGGTTTGTATCCCTTTTTGGCACTCCTTTGGTGCGGAGTCCAGTTGGCGACAGTGTGCGCGGGCCAAAGGGGCGTCGGGGTGGGGCATTTTGAGGGTGTTTCGATGAGGTTGGGCGTTGGCGAGCAGGGCGTCGTTGACGCTCTTCTGAGCGACAGATCGCTAGCAACGTTGCGGCAGTCGTCTTCTCCAAGTCGCGGCAGGTTCAATATCAGCCGGACAGGTGTATTGCGGGGGGGGGTGTCTTCTTCGGTGATGTATATTGTTGCTCTTCGGGTGCTGGGCGTTTCTTCGGGTTTTGCTGCTTCTCTCGTTCTTGTCGTTGTGGCGTCTTGCTTCTCTTGAGTTGAGCTCAGTCTTGGCTTCTGTTCGGTGGAATGCAGTAGGGAGCTCTACTCTGCCGAGGACATCCAGTAATGAGATCGGCCTGGCGCGGAGGAGGGTTCTATGTCTTTGAGGTGTGGCCCTGCTCTTCGGATGATGGACGTTTCTTCTGATTGTGTCGCTTCTCCCCGAGTGCTGGACGTGTCTTCTAGTTGTTCCGCTCCTCTCCGGATACTGGTCGTTTCTCCTGGTGGCGCTGTTCCTCCCGTACTTGTCTTTAGGGTTCCTCTCCGGGTACTGGTCGTTTCTCCTGGTTGCGCTGTTCCTCCCGTACTTGTCTTTAGGGTTCCTCTCCAGGTACTGGTCGTTTTCCCTGGTTGCGCTGTTCCTCCCGTACTTGTCTTTAGGGTTGACAGTTGTTCGGTGGGAGTGGAGTGCGACAGGGGGCTCCAATTTGCGGAAGTGGAGTGCGGTGGGAGGTTCCAGACGTCGTCTTTCCTGAATGCAGAAATGGCAATAGCAGTGCTTCTGCTTCTGCTTGTGAGAAAGCTTTACAATGATTTTTTGGTGAATGGTTTTTGTTATGTGCTGAATGTGTCTAGTTCGATTGTGTGCATTGAGGTGTTTAAACAAGACGTAATATGAGAAAATACATGAGGGTGGGAAAGAAGGGCAAGCCTGTGTGTGTTGTCGTGGCAATTGATGACGAATCTGCAACCTTCTTGTTGATGCGTTTTGTAAGTTGATAGGCGTCTCTTCAGTTGTTGACCTTTATTGGATCTGCTTCGCTTTTTCTTGTGAACTGTAGGTGTTAGTATATTTTGTGGTACTAACTGAAACTGGATCTAGTGTACTAGTATTGCAATATAACGATGATCTCACAGGGTTTCTTGACTCCAGATAGGCGCTTCTACCTTGCAGCAGATCTGGATCTACGTTAAAACTCAACTTTGGACTGTGTGCAATTCTATCAAGTGTACTAGAGCTATGATGCAACAGTGATTGCTCAGTGTTTCTTGTTTGTGTTTTTAGGTGAGTGCAGCTTCTATGTGGTAGATCTGGCTCTAAACTTAATCTAGATTCCGGGCTGTGTGTAATTCGATCCGGTGTGCTAGAGCTGTAATATGGCGATAAGCACTTATGGTTTATTGACTGTGATTTCAGGTGGGTGTTGCTGCCTTGCAGCAGATTTGATTCTAATCTGAAACTAGACTTAGGACTGTGTGCACAGTGTGTACTGGTTTTACTAGATCTTGGTGTACGTTCTTGTGTAATAATCTCAAGGTTTCTAGTAGGTTGATAAATAAACGCAGCATATAACATAAACTGAATTGAACTGAAAGAGAGGTGAAGGATACATATCGCTGTAGTAGCTGGTGCTGTGTGTAATGGTGGCGATGTGGTAGCTGATGCAGTGTGTAACGGTGGCGATGAGATAGCAGTTTCGTCCAGATCCGGAGTCGTCGGTGTACTTGGCTCCGATTCCAGCTTGTTTGATGTGCAGCTCCTGGGTCCGGCTGCTATGAGAGTTATGTCTATGCTATGGGCGTGATCTATCTAATGCCACTTAGATCTAGCTCGTGAGACGCAGTCTGGGTGGAGATTTCTTCTGCCAACTCTCGAGTTCCAGCGCTTCAGATTACTCATAGAAGTTTCACCAATGATCCCACCTCCCAACTATTGAGCCCCAGCTCTGCAGATCTGCTCAAGGCGTAACCAGACTGTGCACACAAGTAGATCTAGGTGATAAGAGCCCCTTTCCAACACTACACGCCTCTCCCCAAGCATACACTAAGTCCAGATCTGAAGTAAAGGTGGGGTAGAAGCAAGCCCAGCACCTCTTGCTATCCTAAACGTCAGATCTGAGACTAACTCCTGAAGCAGCCCTCACCAGGAATTACGGAGCTCTCAGCAGGCCATCGAAAAACGCATGGTTCAAAAAAAAAAAATCGAGGTGCATGTCACACTATAGGTATCCACAATGGACGAAGACTTCGTGCACTAAGGCCCCAGCAGCTGTTAAGGCCCGTTTTAAAAGATGCGGGAATATTATTCCTACTAGGATGACCGAGGTGGAGATCGTTGGCCTTCCTAGCGCACCAACAACATGTTCCACTGAACCTTGTTCTAGCCAATCCATCCAATAAGGTAGTTTCTTGGAAACTCGAAATGAGGAGAACACGCAGTCCACAAATCCTCTAAGCCAAGCAGCATCATCAATACCAAGATTTGTATGACAATGGAGCTTTCCAGAGGCTTACCAAATAGAAAAACGAAAAGAATTGGACGAATTATGGGCACAGTTTTTTTTATGAAGCCAACGTTGCATTCAACGTGGTTAGACATCCAGCCTTCTTTAAGGCCACCCTCGCAACGTCAAAAACGGGTTTCGATTATACACCGCCATCGTACAATGCCATGAGGACGACATACATTGAGCCTCTAAAAAAAAAGTGAAAGACCTTGTGGACAAGAAGACCGGCGTAGATATTGCCAAGTATGGGGCAACAATATGCTCGGACGGGTGGGACAATGTTATACGTCGCCCTCTCATGAATATCATGCTCGTATGTCCAATGGATGATATCTTCTTGGGGTCTATAGACACCACGGGTATGAGAAAATCTACGGCATATATAGGGGACCAATTGAAAAGTTTTATCCATAAGGTTGGACCATTGAATGTGGTCCAAGTGTGCACCGATAATGCTTCAAACATGTTGGGGGCAATGAAGAAGGTCAACGATGAGTACCCGCACACATATACTCAAGGGTGTTGTGCACATATTTTGGATCTCCTCCTCGAGGATTGGGGGAAGAAAGGCATGTTTGCAGACCTCGTCCAGAAGGCGAAACAGATTGCATTGTATATCCGGAACCACCATGTGCCCATGGCCCTTTTTCGTCGATTTTCGCCAAAATTGTCTCTGTTGTGGCCAGCAGCAACAAGGTTTGCATGCAATTACATAATGATCCATCGTCTGTTGGAAGTGAAGAATGCCCTGAAGATGGTTGTGATAGATCCAACATGGATATCCTACGTATCCTCTCTTTTTGATAGGCAAAACGGGCACCGTGCCCATGCGAATGCATCGCAGGTGCGAGCCACCGTTCTAGACGAGACTTTCTGGCATCGGTGCACTAACTTTGAATTTGTAGTGGCACCAATACTAAAGGCATTGCGGACTTTTGATGGTGACACTCCGACAATGGGAATTGCTTGGGTGACCATGAACAAGCTAAAGGAGCACGTCTTCAAGCTGCGTAATGCGCCATTCAACATGCTTGACGGAATTGCAACTCGCCTTGAAGGATCATTCCTACGGCGTTGGGAGATGATGACAACAGATCTCCATTATGCAGGGGCTTTATTGAATCCTTATCTAGCCAATAACTTGCAAATTCAAAACAATGGTGAGGCCAAAAGGGCCCTATACAGGGTTGTTATGACGCTCTGTGGTCCACTCGGAGTGTCTTTTTCGGCAGTAATGCTCGAAATCACGGAGTATGAAGAATTGCGAGGCCCATATTCACCGGAGGAAGCTAGGGAAATTGAAAACAACAACCTCTTGCCTCACCAATGGTGGAACCGCGTGGGCGGGCAATCATTGCCTATCATTGCGAAGTGTATACTAGCACAAACCTGCTCGACCTCGTCATGTGAGCGTAATTGGAGCATGTATTCGTTCGTGCATAGTAAGAGCCGAAATCGCTTGGGAGTGCAGAAAGCGGAAGATTTGGTTTACATCTACACGAATAGTCGATTGCTTTGAGAACGTGCTCGACAAGACCCGATTTGATGGTATGAGGAGAATGTGCATTCGGAGGAGTCTGATCCAGATGGGGGACTTCCTTCAAACACAGAGGACAAGGGCTTGGAGTCGGATGATGAGGGTTACAACTAGATGGGCGGCGATTGGGAAGACCTTGCTGGTGACAACAACCCCGTGTCTGATCATAGCCCACCTAGGGGCAACTCTGCAAACAACGAGCACGGTGGAGATGCACTACATGACCATTTTCACAACGTCCACGGTGACCCAGTGGATCCTTTTGTGTTTGATGATGTTGACGCAGCGGCAGTCCATACTATAGTAGAATTATCGGGTGAAGACCGGCCCAAGAAGCTAGGGGAGACGAAGATGGGTCGGCATTGGAGGGCAATCTTGATGGAGATGACAACATCTCGGAGAATCAGTCTATGAACTCAAACGGCTCTAGCACCTCGGGCCCTTCTAGTGGCGATGGCCCTGAACTCGACAGTCATGGCATTGGCATTGTAGCAAACGATACATTTCCACACAATGGAAACGAAATGAGCACTGGTGGAAACGATAATGAATCCCATGAGCCAATGGCCACCACTGGGTCCGTTGAAGTTGTGAGAAGCTCTCCGGTTTTGCCTCAAGCAATAGAACCGGACTCAGAGGAAGACATGCCACTCCAAGATTTGTTTTGGCGGCCACGTGCTCAAAGTACCGCATCAATCGGAAGAACTCTTTTACGTGTAAAGAAAAAGACCTCTTCAACAATAGTTCGCCCACCCGTCCACCATAGCGCACTCGGCCCAAATGGTGGTGTGGAGCGCGCGATACTAACCCCACAACTTCCCTCCGCGAGGGTTGGGTCTTCTACTATGAGCAGCCATCTAGGGACACGGAGGGGCGAGAACAATGGTACTCTCCCTTTCTTCACGGGACCTTGGCGAGGTGGAACCTCGGAGAGAGTCATTGGGGCCAAAGGTCCAAAAACATGGATGGAGTAACAGACAAAAACATGGATGGAGTAATAGACAAAAGGAAGAATATCCGAGTAAAACGACTTGTGAACGCCGCATCAACTACTCGAGCCGAGCTACAACTACGAAACTTGGCCTCGGAGATTGAGGAGTACGTGGCACCAGTCTTGGAAAATGCAGCCGAGAACTTCTCATCATCGGGCCATGATGCAGACGATGAGGATTGCGATGAGGTACCTGGCGACAATACGGTGGTGCTTCGCGGGCTTTCTCTTCCCCAAAATGTTCGCCGATCAAAACGGAAGCGAAAACACAATGAAGAATCCTCAAGCTCAGATGATTAAAAGATGATGGACATGAAGGTACTACAAGTTAAAAGTGACTTTAGTGTTGAGGTGATAGCATGGTACAATAGCACCGCGGTTTTAAAATATGTACTTGGTGTTGAGAGTGCCCATTCATGAAAGCACCACATTGAAATAAATAATTTTAATGTTAGAGCACCCTGGTACAATTGAATTCTTTCAAATTCTCTAAACCTCAGTCCTTGTGAAGGGCAGACGCAGTGTTGGATCACGCGCGCCTGGCCCCTAACCGCGCGCGTCCGATAGACAGGTGCGCGCGCGACCCACAATGGTACACGCCAGGCCTATGACGCTGCGGACCCGGCCCCTAACGGTACGTGCCCGACTTTGACGGTACGCGCCCGGCCTTGAGTGCAACGCGCCCGGCCCTGAAATGCACGCGCGAGGCCCTTAGGGGTACGCGCCCGGCCCTAAATCGTACGCGCCCGACCCTAATTGGAACGCGCCCGGCCCCAAATGCTGCGCGAGCGGTGTGAAGGCACGCGCCCGCCCCTTGATGTGACGTGGAAAGTCGTCTGACGTGTCGTGTACACGTGTTTTACTAGGGAGTAAGTTGAAAATTAGATTTAGGGTTTGTAATTTTTTTTTACACGCAACTGTCCGCCAAAAAGTGTTGTCCGTCCTGTCCGTCCGTCCTACTGTCCGTCCGTCCGCTGTCTTTGGGCCCCTGTCCGTCTATGTAGACAACCCTGAGAGTAAATAATATCCCCGGGTGTAGCATTCGGTACTTCATTGTGATGTGTACATAAGAGAATGCAGTGTTTTGTACTTTGTATACTCTGCAGTTTACTCTATGTTGTTAGTAATATACATCTGGTGTACTCATAGGTATCTTCGCCGAATTGAAAGGGTATCGCGACAACCAAGGCTTTCACATGCACACAAAAACTAGGCACCTCGTTGGTTGTATCTTCGAAATCAATTCCATAGTCCCATGTGAGTTCTTCCCCCGCCAACACCTTCTCTTTTGTAATGAACGCTACCTGGTTACAAACCAACTAAAGCGTCAAACATAGAGATGTACTAACACAGGCTTCAAATCAGGACATTTATAACAATAAAAGTGAAGCTTGTTACATACGTGGTAGTAGCCTGTCAAATGCAAGTCAACGATAACCGGGACATCCAACAAGTTTGCATCAAAGCACCTGCGTTGAAGAAGACGACAATAATATTTAAATGCAAACGATGATTTTCAAAATGTAAAAAAAAACCTTCATAGACGGATGTGTCATTCATACACGAATTTGCAATGACCTATGATTTAGAAATCTGGAGACGTTTCCACGTCTGCTGGCGTCAATTGAGAGGCACTCCTAGTTGCTGCAGTGGCCTTCCAATCTCCAATTTGCGTCCAAGTCAAGCGCGTACTTACCTTGGCTGTGACTTCGGGTGTCCACATCCTCGCTGTACAATACCTCTCCAACGTATTCGAATACAAACGTACCTTTCGGCAAATCCTCCAAGGTCTTTATGCTCCAGCCCTTCTGGTGGTTCACCCAACATACCTACGAGAAGTTGAGCATGAAATGTGAATGTCAGGATTTCCATACCCGAGACCGTGAGTGAAAATTACATGACTATTGGACACTCAACTTCAAGGATATATTGAAATGACGAACCTGGAGCTTCCGCGTGACTCCCTTCTGGACAACACGATTCTTGCAATGAGAGTTGCACTTACATGCAATTCCACATTCCTTTATAAAAGTCCTTGTTATATGCTCGATACATCTCCCACCCTTCGTATTAGAGCAACCTGCACTATCACAGTACTCATACAATCTGGTATCCAATGCAATACTCTCCTCCATCGCCTGCAACGAGACAACAACAATCTGTCTATAAAGTTTTCCTGAGGCGCAAACGTGACAAAGTTAACAATCCCTATTGTAATCTTCAGAAACGGGATGACCAAAAAACTACAACATGCATGCTCACAACCATGATACTCTACAATTTAAACTTACCATTTCAACATAGTGCTCGTGAAGGATGCCATCTTTGGTGTACGGGGCACAATCTGCAGCAAAGTAAGCGCATCCGCATACATTCCTCCTCCCCACACCGCACCCAGAAACACATCTTTTGCAACCATCCAATTGTTTCACAGCTTCATCCACATCTACACAGACCTTGCTTAATGAATTTTCTACGATGTACTCGAAAGGAGCCAGTCCCATGGGTGGGTCTTCTGTGACAACCACGACAATGGGAATCCGTTCACGACCACCGGACAAATCATAAGACCATTGTACAAATCCGACACCCTGCATGCATGAAGCCAATATCTGCATTACAAAACCACCCATAGCATGTACCCTTCCATGATGTGATACGGGCCAATGATTTTAACAATGATGCCCATCATTGAAAGATAACTCCAAGATCTCTATCCCCTGTACAAACCAAGAGCACAGTAAAGTCTAAAATAGCACAACATCTTGTACACTACTCTACGCTACACTATACTGCAATACATGACAATGACCTGTTGTATACTATAGTGTTCCACAGTATAATATAGTATGATGCAGTATAATAGAGACTTCTGCAGTATACATCAACATACTAATCAAAAGTACATCAAAAGTACAAATCAAATAAGCCCATCTCCCATTGGTTAGAGTGCAATACATAATATGCAGAATTGAGAGGGA
Source organism: Bryoerythrophyllum caledonicum (assembly GCA_963971425.1). Lineage (NCBI taxonomy): Eukaryota > Viridiplantae > Streptophyta > Bryopsida > Pottiales > Pottiaceae > Bryoerythrophyllum > Bryoerythrophyllum caledonicum. The sequence continues at coordinate 36,042,064 of OZ020514.1, read as the reverse complement.
GTAAAGTGTCAGCATTGCACTCAAGAACCGAGGAGACAAATGGAATCTCGGCAAATAGACATACAAACGATGTATGTATGGCGACTTCACGTCTCCATACATACTGCCCAAGCTAAGATCAGAACCACTTCCCCATAACTAAAGTCAAAACTTATGCAACGTGACATAGCACATTGCCTGGCTACAAAAGATGAAAATGCCCTTTCCGCATACACTGCCTACAATAACTCTTATCATGCACATGTACTAATACCGCTATTTAGTTTTTGCAGTCTTTACCTTTCCAGCTTTCGTCCCACCAGCCGCGTCCTCCACTCCATCCTCAGTACCTGCAGCATCAATGTTCTTTCTCTTACCTGGCTTCTTCTTTGTAGGATGTACAATGGCCGCCACCTCAACAGCTCTATGGCCGCGTGTCCGCATCTTGCCCTTCCCCTTTGCCCGTGTCTGTGCGCCAAGAGAATCTATATCGGCTACCACATTTGCAGCGTCTTTGCCACTGGCTACGACATTTCTATGCTTCTTTGTCTTCAACCCCACAATCATGTCTCCACACTCTGCAATCAGCCGTGCCTCCGCCATGAGCTCGTCTTCACCTTCCAAACTGGGCACTTCATTGTCGACGTGCTCACTCCCTACGGCCACAAAATATTGATCAAATTTGAACATGTGGATACAAGGTGGTCGCAACCAACATAGACATGTCAACCTAACTTCATGGCATCTATAACAAGATTGAAGAGAGCACTGGCAAAGACACAAAGACGTCAAGACATCCATGCTCGACTCTGCGTACCTGATTTTGTGACAACTTTCTTCTCGTTCTGCCCAACACAAGTACTCTTACTGGATTTTGCCACGCCTGTGGACGTGTCCTTACGGCTCAAAGGTGACTTCACCTCCTTCGCTGGACGCTCAGCTGGCATAGGCTGCTTCATGAAGTCCACTGTTGCAGGCGTAGGTGATGTTGCACCCTTCATTGGTGACATACACATTGAGAGAGGTGGAGAGGAATTTGGCTCTGCGGCGGCGTCCACAGCTGTCTGAGGAGTTCTTCCACCACCAACACCTGGTGATAGGCACGGGATTGTTGGAGTGGTGAAAACAATGTCGTCCTTCTTTGAGTTGTACAACACTCGACGTGGGGTGTTCACTGCATCATCCAAGGTCGGCACCTTTAATGCGCCCGTTGAGAAAAGAGTAGGGTCAACCTCCGGGAACTCAGGAGTACCTCCAGGTCGAGAGGGATGTCGAGAGTCACAGATAGTCACAGAGTTGACCCTGACCTGGCTAGTCTCACCAGCGTTGTGTGTGCCCGTGGTGGTTGAATTGGGGCTATGCTCCACATGGGATGTACCTACAGTCTCCAATGTCCAACAAAACCCATGCGTGAGCATCTGAAGACACTCCATCACTGGGGTCATATAAATATACTAATTCCTTGTATATGAAAGTATTCAATGACCCATAGAGATGCAATTTTTAGTCTACAACCAAGTATACAACCCTCGGCATCACATCCCAGGCACGCAGCCTACACATAAAGCCCAGGTATACATTCCACCAAAGTTGACAATTCGTAGAATAAAATACCCCATCCAAGTACCAGTTACATGACCCAAATATACATCCCGTACAGGAAACTATACCCCACCCGAGTATATGCCCCTATCAAATATACACCCGAAACAGTAATGTACAACCCACCCAAGGTTACACCCCTACCCAAATGTATACTCGTGCAGTTTTGTATACATAGCCTAATTACCCCATCAAGGGTATACACCTCTATGAAATACATACCCGGTACCATTGAATATACCCCACCAAGGGTATACATCCTGTCAAATATACACCCAATATAGTTCTATATATCCCACTGATGGTATACACCCCTATAAAATATACATCCATAACATCCATAACAGTTCTATATATCCTCCTCATGGTATACACCCCTATCAAATATACATCCATAACATCCATAACAGTTCTATATATCCCATTGAGGGTATACACCTCTATCAAATATACAACCGTTACAATTCTTCTTATCCCACGGAGGGGATATACCCACCCAAATATACATTGTTCACTTATATACATCCCACCCATGTATTGAGCCCTCCCTAAGTAGCCCTGTTGGACAGCCTACACTACGCACCCTAATTATACATCAAAGTATACATTCTCCATCACTATTCTCCAAACCCTGTCCAGATAGGCATCCACAGAGGTCCGTACATACACCCAGATGAAGAGAATATCTTCACTTACAATACATCCTAAACCGATCATATACACCAACAGACTCTTAAACCCACGCATACACCCCTACGCAGACGGCACCTACCTTATCTACAGATCCAAACCCACTCTAGATTCCCCGAACTCTGAAGTATACCCACCCCGGGTATATATTGGTATGTAAGTATACCACAGACAGAATTAGCCCTAGTTATACATGGAAAGACTTACCAACTGTAGGGCAGGTCTTCTTTGCTGTCACTGTGCGCGCTGAAATCGCTAGAACTCTTAACAACTCACAATTCTGGATTTGAGCCTCCTAATCAAGGTCGTCAAGCAGCTCTCCAAATCCATTGCTCTTGTACCACTCGGGATGCACTAGTCTGCAAGCCTTTGATGCACATTTTGCACTCGACTGGAACCACAGCGTTGCACACCAGGGGTGATATACATGCACGCAACTGCATACTAGGATGTCATTGTGAGGAAATGGAAGGTCACAAACCGCGCATGTCCTCCACCTCAATGTATTCCACGAGGTACCATCCACCTCATCGAGATACAGCATGGGATGTGGGAAAATCCCTAATCCGTTGTATCATGTCTTCAACATCCCACCGAGCTTCACCAGTCCTTCTACCTACGTCCCTAGGATTCGAACTCTCCATTCCATCCTGGAAATCAACTCTACTTTGCATTCCAAGTTGGCCTTGAGGATGCCAAGTTGGTCGCCAGCTTGCCTATACATGTCAGTGTAGAAATCGTCTTGCAGCATGAAGTGCTGCATCTGGGTGTCATCCTTGCACTCACCCATATGCTTCTTGGCAGCATTTACCGTTGCCTCCATGGTAGACACCAGCTGACCCTTTCCAAGGACCTGCTGCAGGAGACTCTCGTGATCCTTTTTTACGATTTCCAGCTCCTTCCTAGCAGCTACAGTCTCCAACTTCACCAAGGTGAGGAATTCCTAAACCTCCTTCCTCTTCAGACATGTCCACGACAAGGAGCTCTGCGATGGCTTCACGTCCAACATCCCCGAAAGAGGGTCGACACCCCCGTGCTTCACAGAATTTCCCCCTTCCAAAGCCGTGAGCAATCCATCTTCCTCAAGAATTTCAGCAAGGCCCTTACCTGTTAGAGTTGCCTTCTCCTTCGCCAAGCGCAACACCTTCTTGCGCCATGTAGACCTCTGAGTACTATTGGTGACAAAGGCATACCCTGCCCAGTCCACCTCCATCCCCTTCACCACCTCTGCAACCACCCCGAGTGCGAAGTGCCGACCCACGAGCTTTCATGGCGGGCCCTCTGCCTTTTGATAACAAATGCTGTAATACCTATCAATAGCCTTAAGTATGGCGTTGTCGGACACCTTCCGATAGGAATATCCAGACTTTCCTCCACGCTTCGGTCCGAAGATCTGAACGAGATCATTCTCGCCCACGCCATTCTTCTCATGGTACTTGTGTGGATTCAGACCACCAGCGTGAAGCCTATAATCGTCCCGAAACATGTCGTGCGTGATCGCACGCGGCGGCGGACCTCTCCTCAACACTCCTAAGGCACTATCAATGTCCTCAAGCGCAGAGTCCTTCTCCTCCTCACTGTCGTCAAGATTGACAACCTTATCCTCTTCCTCCTCTTCCTCTTCTTCCTCCTCCTCTTCCTCTCCTTCCTCCTCCTCTTCCTTAGAGTCGTCATCGCTCTCAGCCATCTCCTCGGAGCGCGAGTCGCTCCTCGCAATGGACAGTACTATCTTCTTAGCCACCTGCTTTTCCTTCTTCTGCTGCCTCCCCATGTCCGTAACGGAAAGTTGCTATGCTTGTTCACACCGTCTACAATTACATATAGAGGTCACACTTATAAACTGAAGACAAATACCACAGGGAAGCTACCAGATTCTGACCAAAATGAAAATCAATGACAAGATGCCTAGCATACTGTGTAGTATACTACACTTTCAAGTATATAGAATACATGGGTGTGACATGTACACAACAATATATAAGAGTGTCGTACATAATAGAGAGTTTGAACACGACATGTATATTACTGCACTCACAATGTCCACATGGAAGGGCATTCATCTTGAACTTCATAAGTTTAGCACTTCAACAAGCAATACACTAATCAAGTGAAATTCATCCCATGTGCAGACTACTTGCTTACCTCGAAGGTGTAGAGGCACTACTGTAAACACGGGGATGCGTTGTCCAAACACGGCTTGGGAACGACCTTGAAATATCTATTGGGTTAGCATCCATTACCATCACGGCTGCCGTCCCATGTGGACTCGTGCTTCAACGCCTCGGAATCACGACCCACAAGGTTGATATCACAGCATAAAGTAGACCTCAGAATACTACAATGACATGTGTCATACGAAAGTTATTGTATTATAGTATACTACAATGTATACAAAACATCACGAAAGCATACACACAATCAGGGAACAATACACAGCTAAACCGAAGCATACACACGATCAGGAAAGAATACACACCCTCAACCAAGAAAAGACCCGGGTATACATCATACACCCGGGTATACATTTTATAAGCAGGTTTACATGCAACTCGAGTATACACCTATACCCAACTATACAAGCTACCCGTGTATACAACCCCACGTATGTAACATGACACCCTACCCGGATATACAGCCTACCCGGATATACAACCTATCAGGGTATAAAACCTACTTAGGTAAGGTACATACCTGCAGCATCAATACCATCACGGCTGCCGTCCCATGTGGACTCGTGCTTCAACGCCTCGGAATCACGACCCACAAGGTTGATATCACAGCATAAAGTGGACCTCAAAATACTACAATGACATGTGTCATAGGTAAGTTATTATAATATAGTATACTACAATGTATACACAACATCACCTAAGCATACACACAATCAGGGAACAATACACACACTCAACTAAGAAAAGACCCGGGCATATATCATACACCCGGGTATACATCTTATAAGCATGTATTCATCTTACCCGAGTATACACCCATACCCAAGTATTCAAGCTACCTGTGTATAGAATCCCATGTATGTAACATGACAACCTACCTGGATATAGAACCTATCAAGGTATAAAACCTACTTAGGTAAGGTACATACCCGGCTATACAACCTAAACCGAAGGTAACCCTGAACATCAGAGCTTCATCCACGTCCAATCCTCATCACCACATTCCTCATCCACATTCATTTGACGTGTAAATTCATCCTTTGCTACATAGCTGTAGTGAATTGTGAGGGCTAATTTCCATGGCAGTATACTAAGTCGTAATGGGAAACTACACTAATTTTGCACATACACTTACCTAATCACAAAGAAAGACAGTATATACCTGAAACCTTTGTCACTCTTCACGTGGAGCTCGTCTTCACTGTCACCCTCCAAGTATGCTAGGCCAAACTCATCAGCATGGAGGCTGATCATGCAACATCTCCATGTACTGTGAAACTTGTGGCGGCAAAGACCATAAGTCCTAGGATCTGTCATAGGCGACATGAAACATCAGCACCAACATCAAGTTATCTTTAAATTGAACATAACCTTCATCATTGAAAAAAATTCATGTCCGCGAAGAGAGCACGAACCTTAATCTCCCGCACCTCCCATCGCGCACCTATAGTACAATAGAGCTTCATATGGCTCTGCAGAGCCCAAAACGTGTCCTCTCCACCTATCCGAGATGACCTAAACCCGTCAACCTTGGCAAGATGGTCTCTGCAGCCACTCTCAACCATGCACCAAGAAGGATGTAGATAGTGTTAAGATGACACGAAAAGGAAAAATACAGGTCCAGTAAACCCACAGCTTGTTTTCCTCTCTCCTCTCACAGTCTCCCATACACAACTCCGAGGTTTCCAAGCGGACTGTGAACCAGAAAGAACTAACGTCTCACTACTACATCCACCCTAAACCCTTAACTCTAGAGCAGAAATTTGGAGCAAGAAAAGCACTTACCCAGCGCACATGGACGAGAAAAACATGCACCCTCTGCGCAATCTAGCACATCAGCGTCAGCTCCACTGCACACCAGCGTCAGCTCCACCGCTGCTCCACAAACTGTGCCCACAGGAATTGATTCATTTGCGAGCCCAGATAAAGCATCTTCTAGCCTTCTACTGCAAGCCCTAAGGCGAGATAATTAGCGCCATACCTCCGGCCAACAGTCCACAACACAAACAAGCTTCTCTTTACAGTGACAGCTGAAAGCTTGCAAATTCATGGAGAGGTGATACTTACAGTGTACTCGAAACGCTCACCTAGGGCATGCTCCGCTGTTGTGCAGCTGAAATCGAGAGCCTTGACGCGCACCCTGACTTCATCTCCAAATCTGCAGCGGTAATGTGTCGCTAGGCTTGGGTGCGTCCACCTCTCTTCCGCGATTGCACAACCGCCTCGCCAACGCCTGCAACAATGCAACACCCTACAGCGTAGATGCGAACTCCAGACGTGGTCGCCAAATCTCGCAACACCTTAAACCCTCTTCGCCGAGCACACGTCCACAGCTGCACACGCGAAGAATGAGAGATCCGAAGTAGGAACGGGCCAGTCAGGTCCCCCTCGAAATTCGCACAAACCGGTTAACTACCATGCCACGCGTCTTCCCGCCACACGTTCAATTCAATGCGCCGTTGTTGACCATTAACTCCCAACTAAGATCTACTCAACGGCCACGATTACCTGAGGTACACGAAATGGACGATTCTCATTCATCGCGCTGGTTTACAAACGGCTGCGGAAAAATATACTTGGAGGTATATTTTTTTTGCTCAAAAGTGAGTAACCCTAGCTGACTTTCACCCTTAACTTGGGTTAATATATTTTTCATCACTAAAGTCAATAGAATTTTTTAATAATATAAGAGGAAATATTATTTAGTGCTAGTAATCAATATTCTCACATTCAATATAGTGATTTAGATAAAGTATTTGGAGTTGTCGATCATGTCCACTTTCTCCATCATACTACTAAAATCATAATCCGCGCAGTGAACCACGCAGCGATCAATTGCGCTGTCAACCTTGGAGTAAACTATAGGAACGGTGCAGCCAACCGCGCAGTAAATCATGTTACCCTTTTTTTAAAATAGTTTGTAATATAAAAACTACATGAAAATGGTTGGACTAATGCGTTGCAAAGCATTAGCTTGAGTTTTTGGGTGTGACAAATATGCATTTGTATGTTGCAATTTGTGCTTTTGATTAGAAATTGGACGTCCAAAATATTTTTTGAGTTAAGCACTAAAAGATTGAATTGTAAATTATGAGTTGTAAACTTGGAGTGAAAAAGTTGTGAAGTTGAAGTTGTGATCTTGGAGGTTGGCATACAAAGTTGGAGTTGCAAAATTGCATATTCGAGTTGTGGAGATTGAAATTACAAGTTTTGAGGTGAGATTACAAGTTTTGAGATTGTAATTGCAAATTGAGTTTGTGGGTGTGTGAATTTGAGATTGTAATTGCAAGTTGAGTTTGTGGGTGTGTAAAATCTGCATTTGTGTGTTGCAATTTATGCTTATCCAAAATAAAATTGAAACTCTTGATTACAAATTTGACATTCAAAACATTTTTGAAATTACAAATTTGAAATTCAAAACATTTTTAAAATGCAAAAAATCTAAGACTTAATTAATTTTTTTCTATTCTATTCTATTACATTATTAAAATTCATGCATAGGTTTCAAGGGTATATTTATATTTTATGTAGATTGTTGTTACTTTCCTTTTTTATATTTTGTGATATAAAAATTACATTAAAATTGTTGAACTAATGCGTTGCAAAGCAAGCACCAACTACAAGTTTAATATAAAAATCCCTATAAATTTTTCATTTAATGTCGGATTTTTTTATAAAAAATCTCACAATGCTAAAAATAATGTCTACGTATACTAAAAATTCCATGGAAGAATTATATAAATTGACACCATAAGAACCAACTTAAATCTTTTAGACTCTCTAGAGTGTCATTGACTCTTTTTAGTCTCATTAAATCATTGATCCGAGTGGACTCTTTAGACTTTAGGACTTGTTTAAAAGATTTTGGGGTGAAACTACGTAACAATAGGATCCTCTTACACTAAATATTTATGAGATAATTTGGTTATAAAATATGTGGCTTCTTAATATGTGTAGAAAAAAAAATTAGTATTATAAATTTCAATTTGTCCACCAAAATGACTTCATGCAATTTACAGTAACAAGAGAATTAGAAACTAATAATATAATAGTTACATTGATAATTGACACCTTCATAATTATCTTGATAAGTAATAGTAGGATTTTATTTCAAACATTTCATGAAATAATGTGGTACAAATACCGTGACTTTGAACCATAATATCTCTCAAAAATTGCAGTAGTAGTAAGAAGTTCACTCTATGTGGTTATAGATTGAGACTTTTGACCTTTTATCTAAAATAACTTGCTACGACTAATGAGAAATTTTTTCCATTGAAGGGACAACATGTAATTTTGATGTTACATTTATACAAATATTATCAACTTCAAAGCTCTTAGACATGTTTTAACTAGACACCTGTATACTAAAATAACATAGCACAGAATATCAAATTTGCCATATGTTTACTTAAGTACTCATAACTTACTTCTATTCATGAAAATTTGAAATAGCGCTTATTTATGAAATCACGTACATTCATTCTTTGGTGAATATTAACTATCATCTTTACTACATTGACTTATACTTTAAAATAAGCTATATACAATGGATGTTAGATTGTAATTATAGCATGATGCCCAAATAAATTTTAACTTTGTCTGAAATGCTATTTTATTGTTTCAAGAAACTTTGATATGCATGATGATATTAGATTTTATAATAACATATTAGAATATCGAAGCAAGTAAAATCGTATTGAATGCTATTCTGAAGGAACTTTGTTCATGTACTAAATTATGAGTATTCACTGTTCGATCCTAAAATATGTGATAGTATAAAGAATAAAACTATTCAATCCCATATATTAAATAATGACTTGAAGTTAACATTTATAATTATATTTAACAAGATAGTATCCAAAATAAATATACGATTTATAGATTTGTTGGTATATTGTACAATGTTATAGCGTTACAAATAAATATCATAAAGCTCATTTGGTGGAATCATTATGTATCGCGGAAGATAAAAGATATGCAGGAGGAATTGTCAAACATGGGTTCTGAGTATGGCGTCGAAAACATTGAACGGCAGTGGAAAGACAACGAAGATGCAGCCAGAGAACATGAACAAATAAATTAATAGGAGGATAAGTACAATGTCGGCTGCCCGCCGACTAACAAAATAGACCTGGCATAGAAAACAACGTCTTTTACAAATCACTAATTCTACTAAAAAAAACCTCTTAGTATACCCAGCGAGATAAGTTCTAGAATAGTCTGAATATAAAGAACATGTGATATAGAAAGCGCTAGGGATTGTCAGTATGACATCAGACGATTCGAAGGTAATACGCTCAACCAACGACAGTTGGCGGGCCGCCGATAGAGAAAGACCTACCATTCAACTTCCGACCAACTGACGACAGCTCGCCCATACTTGCGCGCATGCGTAACCGCCCAATGAGCCTGCCCCGGGCATTGAACCTGCGTCATATATTCAGGGACGGATGAAAATCGATGGAGGGGGAAGATGAGCGGAATGATGTCGGTCGCCACATTCGGGATTACTCCGTCTTCGGTTGGAGAGGTCAAATGACCACGGAACGGCGAGGGGATATAGCACATCCAATCGGGGGTACGTCGGAGCGACTTGGGTTCAACGTCCACAAACAGTACTTGGTGAGGCTTGCAGACATGCCTAGATTGCTTCTTCTTGTAGAGCATAGACGGCGTTTTGTAGCTCCATGGAAACCTCGAACTATCAGCTAAGTCACTTCTGCTATAAACAAACGACAAACATTGGAAGACTCCTTCCGGAAGTATATGCAACAAGAGCGGCTTTAACTTGTTTAGAGGAATCGTTGACAAGAGCCCGATGTTGAAGCGCGGAAGCAACATATCGAATAGTTTTTTTAGGCCCGGCCTCCGGACAACATTCCCATGAGGGAAATCAGAAGATATCGGCTTGTTAGGGTCCACATAGCAAAGAAGACCATTGACGCATAGTACGATACATTTTCGAATCGGTGATGGAAGAGCGTGCAGGCATCTGAAATGGAAGGATGTTCCCTGCAAAATGTTAAAGAAACATTGTCATAATGCAAACTACGGCTGGCACTAAGAAGTAAAACACATGGGCGGGCCGCCGACGAAGGAAACTACAACAGGTAGATGGATAAGAAACAAACCACTCAAATGAAATATGCGAGGAATATAAAAGAGAAAAGTAGTTCAGCAAAATTTGAGATGAATATATAATAGTAATTACATGAAATTGTCTATAACATTTATCCATGTATTACGATGGGCGAGAGTCCAGTGAATTTAAGTGAGTGCCCTTTCGAGAGGCCCTCTTAGAAAATATGGCTCTCTAAGGTGGGGGAGTGACTGTCAACTTGGCCATCACTTCATCTAGACAACCTAGCTTGTCGTAGCCCTCTTGGAAAGAAGAGAGGACTTCTCGGTATCTGTTGTGGACAGCTGATCCCGGGAAAATACGACGCTGACCCAAATCGGAGTTCAGCCTGTAATAATCTTGGACGCTGAATCTGGACTCGAGTAGTCCCTTAAGCTAAGGAATCAGCATACTCTGAAGATACGTCTGTCCTCCAGGAAGAGTGTGTTCCGGGGGAGAGTATGTGAATAATGAAGGATGCACCGCATTAAAAGGATCATTTAGGATATTATGGAGGGGGTAATGATCGATCAAAAATGTGTTCCGTTCATTCGCGTCAGGCCCAATAAGATAGCGTCTATCTCGAAAAAGACGAGCAAGCCGCTTCAGCAGCATGTCGCACTTCATTGTTTTGGGATTCGACCAGGCAGATATATCACAATACCCTTTGGTCATCTCTTGGACGCCATTATGTAGGTCAGGGTACACCTCGCGCAAATAACCCATGTATCTGATCATGGGTTGATATTTCTTGGTGGACCAGAATGCCAATCCGAAGTTGGACTGGCAGAACGTCAGAAACTCAAGGAGACCCGGCCTAGGTTTTTGATGAAAATGGGGCTTCTTATCTTTTCCACGGTAACCATATCTTTCAGCCATTAGAAGCCCTCTAACTTCTAGGACGAGGTAGTATCTTGAAGGACCCACCTGAATGTTCCTTGGAACAACTTTGGAGCTCACACTGGCAGCCGGGTATTGGGTAGATGTAGCTGTCGGCGGCCCGCCGGCTACTCCGACCGCTCTAGGCCAAGCTCCGTCAGAGGCGAAGTCTTGGCTGTTTCCATCTCGGTTGATACCGTGGTCCGCGACGGATTCGACAGGAACTCGGTGGACACATTCGGGCACCACCTCCTCCATCGGAAATGGTGCAAAGTCTCGATCGTCAGATTCGGAACAGAAGAGGTGGGAAGGACGAATGTCGGAGACAGAAGCTGATGACTGCGAGCCGTCAATCGGGTGACAACTCGGTCTCTCCGGTGAGCTGTCATCAAGTATTATAATAACCGGGTTTTTTCGAATCGGAACTAGCTCCTCAATCTCCTCGACAGGACAGTCCACCTGAATGGAAAAGTCGATTCAAATGCATACAATAAGGGATGAGCCATGTGCAAGGGAGACTGTGATTATTGTAAGGAATTTTATTTCGAAGAAAAATGGTGTTACAGACATGAATGTCAAAGCCTGGCAAAATTGGGCGATTTCGGCGTCGGCTGCCCGCCGACGCCGAATTACTATGCAACGACACAAGGGGGTCGCCTACTGCTCGGGTACCCCAGAACAAAGTCCTCCCATTGAGGGTCACCGGGAGAAAGTCGAGGGCATCCAGAGCCTGGATTCCTCCGAATATATTCGGGTACCGGCAAGCCTGACTCTAACAACCCGGAAAGGTACTTAACGACCCCGGGGAGAACGACGTTCTTGTCCGACTCCGTTGACTCTAGGGTAAATGTCATTGGATGCATGACATTCAGAGGACTGTTCCTGACATTCCTGATAGGACAGTCGTCAAGCAAAAGGGTGTTCTGACTATTCGCGCCAGATCCTAACATTGCCCTTCGGTTTAAAAACAAAGTAGACAGTCTCATCAGGAATACGTTCCGAGTTCCTACCAGTTTCTTGGCTACATCACAGTAGGAATTATCGTATACATGTCTGACAACTTTAAGAATCGGGCATTGGCCTCTGAGGGCTACTAAGTGGGCAGCGAGCTTAGGCTGGCTTTCGCTACTCCAAAGCACAACTGTGAAGTTATCCACGCAGAAGTTGATAAACTCAGCCAACTTCGGCCTGAATTTGGTATGCCACTTTCCGTCCCTGCCTATAATCTGTGCGATCAACAAACCGTTTACACCTAGGACAAGGAAGTAGTGATTGACCTTCACAGTTGGCAGCTCAGGATGCTTCTGAATGGATTCTCCACCCGCTTGAGACCCAGCCACAATGTGAGGCACCTGGAGGCAAAAGTCGACGACATAGATATAATAAGTATTTTATATTAGCACCGAACACTGTGATTGTTATGACGACATAAATTTGGAATATGTACCTCAGAAAGTTGGAGACAGTCTTTATCTATGTAGATTTATACAGACGTGAATTACAAAACAGGTTCTACAAGCGTCGGCTGCCCGCCGACGGCAAGTTCTAAGTAGTATTAGGACGTGGACGCCTACTGCTTGGGTACGACCAAATGTACTGCTCCCATTCAGGGTCACCTGGTAGGAGACGACGGATCCAAGGGACCACGGCCCTGCTAGAGGAGGTTTTCTCTTTTTCTACTAGGCGAAGGGCTGCCATTCTTGGACTTTCGAAAGGCACAGCCAATTCCTTCACCAAGGAAAGGCAATCGGCAACCGCGGTATACAAGGGTACAGGCATGCCTGACTCTTTCATGGCTTCAAGGAACTTTGAGACCTTGAAGAGAACAGAGGACTCATTCGTGAAGGTCTCAATAGAATCCATGGTGAAGGGAACCGGATGGATGGCATTATATGGACTGTTCTTGACGTTCGGAAAAGGAGAAACGTCAATCAACAGGGTGTTGCCGCTATTCGCTTCAGTTCCTTTTAGCGCTGCGGGACTTAAGAATAGAGTTGACAGCCTCTTCAGGTAGAGTTTCTGACCCCCAACACCAAACCTCGCCACGTCGCAGTACGACTGATAAAAAATATAACAAAGCTTTCTAATGCTGGGACATGCATCTCTAAGGATTTTTATTTCATGGGCATGCCTATCTGGATCCTCCGAATTCCAGATCACAATGTTGAAGTTCGTAAGGCAGTAGTTCAGAAACTCAACGATGCGTGGCCGGATCTTGCTATACAACGACCCGTCCTTGTCAATATCCAGGGCGAGCAACAGACCATCTGCTTGGAGGACAAGGAAATAGTTACTGAGTGGTTGTCTGCCCACCTGAATGAAGTGCTCAAGTGCCTATGTTTCCCGATCCGCTCCATCATCGTCGATTGCTGGAGTTGAAACGACAGCAGTAGGAATACCCGGATGAACTGCTGATTGATAGAAATATAGAAGCTATTAGATATACAGTCGGCGGGCATCCGACAGAAAAATGGAACATGAAAACACATTCTGATATCAGACTGCGAACTCAGAAGAACAACCATGGAAAATGAGCTTTGTGTTCACGTGATAAAGTACATGTATTAAAAAGGTAGTATCCTAAACTGCAAGAAAATCTCCTAGGTGCACTATCTCGTGACTAACCTCCGAATGTATTGCCTGTATCCTGCCTCATAGAAGGAGCAGTAGGCGATAGCCCCGTGTTGGGATGATCAGCAGAGTCTGGGGACATTGCTGATTCTCTTGGGGTGGAACCAGCGCTACCCCCCCTTTTCGACTTCCGCACTCCCTTTTTCGCATGCGGAGGCGACCGCTTCCTTGACCGCCCCTCCTTGCTGATCTTCGAAGTGCTCTTCGGTGATGGCACTCCAAAGGAAACGCCACCCTCTTCCGACGGTGCCTTGCTCTTCAGCGATTGGCTCCGAGGCTTTTTTATCGGTGGCTCAGTTGGGGGGGAACTCTGGGGAGTCCGTCCTCCACTAATCTCGGGAGCCACAACTTGAGTAGTCCGGTTAGGAGGAATAATCCCCACATTCGGTTTCTTCTTCTTGGCCACAACCTCTGTCACCGGTGCCTGATGTTGAACATCACCGGATTTCAGAGTAGCGGACCCGCTTGGCTGTGAAGAACTCGAAGGATTCTCACCCGGTACAGGCCCACCAGATACAGCTGGGCTTGTTGCATGCGGCGTCGGCGGGCCGCCAACTCCTGGGTCGATTGGGGTCACAGCTCGGGGAGGGACGAAGGCACCTTGAGAGCGCAAGACAGTCTCATCCGTAGGCTGAGCGAACAGGGGGACGGTCATCACGCCGCGGCGCCACCTCTGATCGGACAACAGCTGCTGCCTTTCCTCCCTTCTGAGGCCTTATCAGGTGTGCTTCATCAAGACGAACACCTAAATCGGCTGCTGTAAGCAGACCATCGTTGTCGACGATGTCGGGGAAGAGGTTGTCGTCCATCGCATCCTCGCCCATGTCGGTCCCATGGTCTGAATCCTCTAGCAAGTTGACCACCTCATTGGGTCCCACAGCGGGCTCAGGTGGAAGCGTTAGCGCAAGCGGTTGAGTTCTGCTCGGCAGGAAGGACATTGCCTGCATCCGCTCCATCGCGACAGCAACCTCCGCCTCCTCGCGAACAAACTCGATGACTGTAGCCTTGTGTCTCTGTTGGGCAATTAGTGTCGATCAATAATCAAAATAAAAACTGTCTCATCGGCGGGCCGCCGACGAATACAAGAAGGTGATGCAAAGAAGGAATGATTGGATGAAAGAGAGGTGACTTACCAAGGCCAATGCAGTCACGTTGCCTCCACCCCAAGTGTTGAAGACGGTCAGACTTGAGTCGCCCTTCACCAGTGTGGGTTGCAAAATTGATGAGAGCAACCCCAAGCTTGGATGGCATTCATCTCCAGCCCAACTCTCAGCCGAGGGCGAGGCAGCGTTGTCGTAGAGTGGACTGAGAGGCTTTGTCAGTCCAGTTACCTTTTGAAACTAGCGCAGGCGGTCCCGTGGAGCTCCAGGCTGGTTGAACCTGTGGTCCGTGGAGCTCCAGGATGCCGACATGCACGATGGGTCTCTCGTCCATGGCGGAAGGAGTGAATCTACCGCCGGAGTCTGGAAGGTAGCGGATGGTGTGGACTGCGCAATCCAGCTTCTTCGAACGACATTCAATCTCAATCACGAAATTGGACTCGTCGTCAGTGATGAAGACTGAAGGAGCGTAGAGTTCCCGGTCATCCCCATCACCCCGATGGACCCTCTCTGCAACAGCCTTGAGCCCGTCCTTGTTGCAGTAGATTGGATCCCCGCCCTTATCGAAGCCAAACACGATAAACATCTCGCGCGCCGCCTTCTCGAGATTGAAGAGTCCGGGTTCATCGATCAGGCTCACGACGTCCTCAAGCTCCTGCGCAACCCGTACTTCGTAACGGACACTATACTCATCTACAACATCGTTGCAGTTGAGGGCATACTTCTGTAACGCCGCATGGAACTCCGCTGGCGCTGGGGTGGTACTTGGAGTAATCCCGCTGTACCTCCCTTTGAGGTAGGCCTTCCCCGGATCACTAAGCTCCAGCTCGCGTCTGATGTTCATGACGATTTCGTCGCTGATGCCCTTCTTCTGCCAACTTCACGTATTCTTCAACCGGCCAAGGTGAGTAGGTGTTATCGCCAGCCTTCTTTAATGGATACTTCTGATACACGAGCATGAGCTCGTTCTTGATGATGTATTCCATCTTCTTGTCCTGACACCAGGATTTCAACGATACACCTTCTGCATCCTTGTCGCCCCCCCCGATTACCTTCAAGTATACCTTCTTCGCGAGGATTTCATGAGCCAGCTTCATGGATTCCTCGTCCTGGAGTGCGAAAATATGTTGAAGGTCGTGGAGCGTTAGGTCCCGTTGAGGAATTTTAAGGATGTTTTGGGGCTTCTTCCCATCCTCACCAATCAGGGTGCCCCGATCCCATGCGTCGAATACTTCCTGCCACTTGTTGTAAAGATTGTCTGGTGCAAAGACAAGCGGCAGCTTCAACGTGTCCGTCTTGGAGTCCTTCCCCAACAGTGTTGCAAGGTATTCCTTGCAGAACTCCTGTAAAACATGATGATGATGACATAAACATGAGCTCAATAACAATGTTGTCGGCTGCCCGCCGACGAAACATAATCTATGATAAAACCACCATGCTCAAGAGATTGCCAATAACGGAGAGCGAAATTGCTGTGTAAAGTGACACATTACCTTCCACTTCTTGTAATTCGTCCTCCTATCGAGCCGACCATGCTCGATCCACTTATCCCTCATCTTCCGGAGCTGCGACACGAAGGTCTCCTCCGCTTTCTTGTCCTTGATTTCAATGTTCAAGAGGTTGGAGATCTTCACGAGGTTTTCCGGATCCCTCGACCACAATGGGATAATATCGTGATCGAGGAAGTAATTCGCCCTGTCCGAATCCACAGGCTCCAACTCGCCGAGTGCTTTGCATGCCAGGTACGTGTGTTGGCCACCAATGATGTACTAGTGGCATGTTGGAGAATTCCACCTCTTGTAGTGTACTCCATCAAGCACAACTTCGACGTCCATGGTCGCGTGAATCCTTGGCAGCACAAGCTTGATCCCATGCAACACCCTCCCATTCTCTATTGTTCCCGGAGGACCCCGCAGAGGAACACAATACAGAGGTGGCTTTGCCCGCCATGGTCCCAATCCTCTGTAGAATAGCACGAGTTGTTCTGTGCGCTTCGCGATGATGGGTCTATACTTCATCGAGTCGGGAGCAACATGAATTTTGTCGGAGGAGATCTTTGCTGGGAGCATGTTCTGCCCGATTGGATAACAGGCGCTCAGACCATCCTCTAACGCCTTGTACATGATGTCCAACTCCTGACCACTCGTCTTGACAGAGAGGTGGTTGGCAAATGAAAGCGCATTGGCCACGGATTTCACCTTCGGCTCCTTCTTAGACGCCCTCCTCTTGACCACCTGCATACTCGACTCTCCGGTGTCGGGAGTTCCAGCAACTTCAGTCCCAGCGTCGCTAGCTGCTTTCCTGGAGTTCCTGGGCTTCCTCACCGTCTTCGACTTTGAGGCCGTCATGACCCCGGCCCTGGAAAGATCCGCGTCCCTAAGGTCCTTCGCTTCACTGAAACAAGTAAGAAAATCCGTCCTGTCTTCAGGAGTCAAGCTGAGGAACTGCATCCCGCTCTCCTGAGTAGTGATGCATAGCTCTTGAATGCAGGTCATCCAGGGAATTCGAACCGCGATGATGTCCGGGTTTTCATCAGCCATTTTAACCTTCACCTGAATGAGGAGTCGGACTTTCTCCTCGTCTTCCGGGTCCTCCTTCATGTCAAGCACGGACACCAGGCTCCCACCCACGAATGTTTTGGCGTTGTGATTTCCGTTGATACCCAACTCAGCAATCACTTCCTTCCTCCATGTGATTCCCCGCGACGTTAACTGTGGGTGGACTTCACATGTGACTCGTGGCATGTTGTCATCCAGCCAGCCCACGTCCACTTCGACGTCCACAGCACTGCCGACGAGCCACTTCAGCTTGTTTGGAACAACAGTCCTGCGTGACATAATCGAAGATCAGACAACCTGCCAAAGACTTCATCGGCAGGCCGCCGACGACCACAGTGATGTTTGGAGACACTATGACCTTGGAATCCACACTTCACACTCTGCTTATCATTTCTGTGCGATAGACCCTAATGCAACATAAGCTTCTTCAAGTGTGAACTTAGCATTCGTCGGCGGGTCGCCGACGGACGCAGTCAATTGTGAATCACAAAGTACCATTTTGAAGATCCTATCGTGAATTCATTCTGAAACCGGTCTACATCCACTTGTGATCACTTCTAAATGAAAATTCGAACATAACAGTAAGTTTAACTACACTAAACACAACTTTCGTCGGCGGGCCGCCGACAAAACACCATAAACCAAAAGGGCATATCTAATACGGCACTCGAAATCCGTCGGCTGGCCGCCGACGGTGATGATGTACATACCTCTGCGTTGTCGCCATTTTGTCGGCGGGTGGGAATTACTCCTCGGCTGATCAGTTACGCTGAAGCGCCTCTGCTAGCCTCCGACGTCTGTCGGCTGTTGTTGATCGGTGGATGAATACAAACACTAAGCTTATAGCTGTAAGCACGCTTAACTTAGCGAAAACGCGAAATTAAAAAGTGCAGGATTAGAAATGACCAGAAATAGGAAGACGACAGGGTTTTGTACTCGGATCCGGTGGACCGTCGCAGCCGTTCGATCTCGGTAGGAGGATTTTCGGACGGCCGAGACTTCATGACCGGGTGCTAAGCCTGATCCAGGTATCATTAATGAAGTGACATGCCATGTCGAAGTGTCGTCTCGGATAAAATCATAGAAACTAGGGTTTTGGGGCCATGATACCTCGAATCGATGTGACATCATTAATGTCGCCTCTGCAATCATTCATCCTAGGGTATAGGGTCCTACACCTACGATGTCACTTCGAATGATTGATTTCATCTTGTCCCCTTGTTCCATTTTGAATCTGCAGAATTTGGCGCGCTCTCGACAACCCTTGAGCGTGCCGTCGATCGATTTTGGCGGCCAATTTCAAATTTGAAGTTCGCGCGCGAACCAGTACGAATAATGGTGGGGATATGAACTAAACCTTAGGAACTCACGCGTCATTTCTAGACTCCCTTGCCCCCTATTCAATGCCCTGACTTCTCAAGCTCCCAAGTGGTACTGATTCTCTTAGAGGCTAATTTAGAGTCTAAATATCTGATCGTGCACATTTCCGTTACCATTGGTGCAGCAATGGTCCGTTTTTTTATCTCACACCTTCACCTGAATATGCTTGGATATTCACTGTCACGTATCGGGCAGTTTTATTATTTTAGATGGCTCATCTTAAATCAGGTTGTACTAACTTAGTTCCCACGAAATGTTCTTCACCAGTTCTAAAGGCCGTCGGCGGATGATAAATTTCTCTCGGCGGATGCCTGTCACATCCTTGACATGGATGACTCTATGTGTAACGTGCAGCCGACAGCATGGTTTATGGGACAGATTTTCCAGCGACTCTGAAGCTAATTTAGGGACTTGTGTGGTTGTTGTTCAGGTTCATTGACTTCGAGACTTCAGAGCCACCCTCGTCGGCGTGCGACCGACGAAATCATTGTTGCTGCAATTTCCTCATCCACTGTCTTCAGTGATTTCATATCACTGACGTCAGCATGGATCCCGAACCCATGCTGTCGTTCATGAGGAATGGGAAGTCTGGACGATGGAAGCCCCGCAAAGGTGTTGCTGTTGCTCTCACTCATTCCGGCCTCTACTTTGCTGGTAGGGCGATTGTCGAGAGGGTCGTTCTCAAAGACCCATGGATTTTACGTGTGAAGGTTATTGAAGTGTCCAATGTACTGGAGATGCCCATTCCATTTCCTGTCGATGGCATTTCCATGTTGCGGGACTGCGAAGGTCGGTCGATTCATTGGGAGGCCGCTGATCTTAGGCCTTACGCTGACATCGTTGAACATTCAGAGGAGCCTGCCGAGATATCTTCTCTCTCAGTTGATGACCTGAAGCCTATCCAAGAGTTTCTGGACCTTCGCAACGGCATGGAGGTGGTCTTACTTGATGGCAGCGGCGATCAGAGACGTTGTGCAGGAGTTGGAGTCATCGACGAATGCTCACCGAAGGGTACGTGGGAGGGATTTCTCATTCCTCACAGCTTCTTCCTGCTTGTCAGAGTTCAATCAGTCAATCCTAAATACGTCTGTCATCCCGCACATTGTGAGATTCCCTCCATCGACGCTCTCGGCGATTCTGTAGGCTTACTAGTCCTTTGGTGTGGCTATCGGGTTCGTCCGTTTTTACTTGATGTCCGCTCCGATGATGCCCTGGGGATTGACCCTTCATTGATTAATACTGACATTGAAGCATCGGATGACGACAACCGTTCCGATAGGGTATATGAGGACAATTATAATCATGGAACCCGTAGTTATATGGAGGGATCCGAATCGGAGACTGAAATGGCTGCTGGAAGTGACGATGATGTCCCGTCGGCGGGCCGCCGACAACATAATTATCACTCTTTTGAAAATCCACCCGTTACCCTCGACGGTGTATTTGTTCCGAATTCGTTCCTAGACCGACCACAATGGTGGAACAAGTACTGTCATCTTCTAGATGACAACTTCGCTACAATTGGGCGTGCCATGATCCAAGTTTGCTTGCCACATGAGGCATGCGATTCAGAGATTTTAGGAGACACTGATGTTGGGGTCCTCTTTGTCTCAGAGGACGAGGATCTTCAGATGACGACTATGCGCTGGCGAGTAACTCACACACGCCTTGCAGGTGGTCCACTTCTTTCTGAGTGCCTTACATTCTGCTCAACGCATAGTCAAGCGGCATGCGAGGATGACGGGCTTGAGGGTGTGCCTAAGGATCCTTACAGGGGCGTTCGTCGGAAGCTTTTGCCGAAAGACGATGTGTCGGTTTCCAAGTTCCGTCGTCTTCAGAGCCCAGATGAGTGCCGCCTCGTTAGCGCGAGAAGGTGTTGTAAGAAACGATGTTGCCAACTATTTCGTTGGGAAGACAGCCGCAAGATTCGAAGGAAGTACTACGCGTCAAGCTTCGAACAACGACGCGAAATGGCCTATGCAGTTGCGGACCAGCTTCACCAAATTCCTGGATTCCGAAAATTATACATCACCCTTATGGGTGTCGATGTTTGTGAAGTCGCTTGGTATAACATTCACGGCGTGTCGAAGTCCGCATACTACAACTACAAATATGATTCTAGGATCGGTCGCGTAAATGGCAGCCACGGTAACGCAGGCACTTTGCGGCCCAAGCCTCACACCGTTCAGGCTCGTGGGACCATATCCAGCATTATCAATGACAGTGCGGACCAGATGCCAAATGAGTTCCGTGTCATCGGAAACAAGAGGGTCACCGCGTTGAAGGTCCTTCCCGCGGCCATGAATTGGAATCACTTACGTGACATGGCCAACTTTGTAAGTATTGTCACTACTTTCCCCTATCTTTGAATTTAGCATGGTCTGACTTCTTTGTTGCTTTTACGAGCGACGTCGGCGGCCCGCCGACGCAACTCACTAATTGCCTACTGGGCATACCCATGACACCATCGTCTTTCTGTATTACTGAAATCCTTTAAAATGTCTTATCCAGGTAAACGTCGAATGCAATGCAAAGCCGATTTCGCAATCTGCGGTGAGTAACATGAAGAAAAGGTTCTTTAGAAATGTTGAAGTGAAGTCTGTGGGCAGCAACTTCTCTAGATGCACAGAGTGCGACTTCCTCATCGAGTTTATCGCAAAATATCCTCGCGGGTCAGACGAGTGGCAAGGACTCACGGATGATAGAAACAGGCAACTGAACTACCAAAGGGCATGTAGAAATGTTTATTCCGGCTGGTCTGCTC
Organism: Bryoerythrophyllum caledonicum; assembly: GCA_963971425.1. Taxonomy (NCBI): domain Eukaryota; kingdom Viridiplantae; phylum Streptophyta; class Bryopsida; order Pottiales; family Pottiaceae; genus Bryoerythrophyllum; species Bryoerythrophyllum caledonicum. Next base: position 36,020,189 of record OZ020514.1, on the reverse strand, counting down.
AGTCTATTCAGTACCCGTCTCAGTTTCTTTGCATAATTCATGACAAGATGGATACCTCCAAGACGGCCATTCCTAGAATGCAGAGGATAACCAAGGCCACTGCCGGGCTTGGTCAGATTCCGATTTCATGTACCGGCATGCTCACACATGGACACGGCGACGGTGCCTACGCTCATTACTCGACGTCGTTATGGCCGGGGGACTCGAATTTTACCATTTCTTCTCTCTGCCGTGTTCTAAGAGCATTAGAGAGGCGCCCCGTGCGAGAGTCCAAGGAGCTATTCACCTGTCCAGCCCTCAATCCATTCTTTGATGCTCTACTTCATGGGAAGTCCAGATGTATGTCATCGATTCCTGAATCTAAAGGAGATCCATTCCCGAATACTCCTTCTGGTAGACCGCAAATCCCGCTTCCTCGGAAGTTGTTTCTCCAGCTTGATAACTCCGCCAAGGATAACAAGAATCGGTTCCTCATGGCGTTTTGTTCGCTTCTTACAGCTAGAAAAATCTTTAAGGAGGTCACTGTGGGATTCTTGATTGTTGGCCACACTCATGAGGATATTGACGCACATTTTAGTTACCTATCGAAACTCATCAAACGGAAGAATACTTACTGTTTGGTTGACCTCATGAAAGCCTTCATGGACTCGCAGAAGACTGTCGCGTTCATTCCGGAACTTGTACAAGAGGTTGCAGATTTTAAGAGTTATATAGTTGGATATCATCATGACGGGAGTAACAGGATTGTGGGACTCGGAGAGATGCACATGTTCAAGTTTTACGTGGAGGAGGAAGGAGATGACGCTGGATGGCCGGTCATGAGATACAAGAAGTGTGCGACTGATTCATCCTGGCTTCCTCCAGGTAAGCCTGTCATGGTGGAAATACTCCTATTCCCATCTCTCTTTAGCTTTCTCAACCTTCGTCGTGTTTCATCTCCGTCGGCGGCCCGCCGATGGACCTATACGTTTCTGCTGTGAGTTCGTGTGCTCATTTAATTTGTGCCACTGATTCTTCTTGGACTCCTATAGGTAAGCCTGTCAAGATGTGGACCGCGGATGAGCACGGAAATCCACGCCTACCTGTTGGAGATCCAAAGCCAATCCCATATAAGCCTCTCTGGGGGGACGTCCGAGTTAACCAGAACAAAAGAAACCTAGAGAAGGAGGTTGCCCGTGCCACTGGAGTCAGCGAGAAGCAATCCTTCATCAAGAACGGAGTTGCTAAATATATTGAGTTCTGGAAGACCGGCATGTCCCGGGACAAGCGTTATGCAGCGGATATGGCACCCTACATTTTGTACTGGGAGCGTATCCATCAACTTATATCTGGTCCTCTGCCACCAAACTGGGAGTCTCTCCAGGAAGGATTTTGGCCAACTTCAAATTGGATTCGCGATCATGCTCGTGGCTCAAAGTCGCCCGATGACGTCATTGGAATTCCTGACATTAACCCTGAGGATGACCCCGACGCATATCCTTTTTGTGGCCCTGAATTGAGCCGTCCAAAGCTATCGTTCAATCCATTTTGAGACGTTTTACTCAATGATTTCGTTCTCTGCTGTCCTAGCAACGGTCATTACCTTCCCGTGTGGATGGGCCGAGTTCTTGAATGCGTCAATCTGACACCTGGTGATTGCTACGGGAATTTCAAAGTCGAATGGTGGATGCCCATGTCAGGGAAGAGGGAATCAAAGAAGATTGTCGCGAGGGAATGCTGGACCAGGAGATGGCAAAGGGAACCTTGTCTTTCAGAGGTACAAAACTGCAGAATTGTTCTTTACTCGCACTGCTATCCGTCGCACACTAAGAAAGGTCCTCTTGGTTCTCACCGTATTCCGCCTGAGGCAGCGAGCGCTGCGATTGCAACTCTGGAGGCTGGTGGCATCTCAGTCATTTGTGGAGATGAGGACTGATTCTTATTTCATCGGCTGTCAGTCGATGGATTGTTGTTTAATCCTTATCTTAGGACTCAATTGTTGTCAGATCGAACTGTTGGTACTCTTTTTGGTTATTAGATGGCGAGGTCTCTTTCTGGATAGAAGTGAGCGTTCTTGTCGGCTGCTCGCCGACTGCGGCTATACACTTTACACAACAAATGCAATCGTGTCGACTATTTCTCAGATAATATGCAGTCGTCTTTGTTTGTCAAAGTGTCCTAATTTGCTCGCTTCATTGTTTTGTATGAAGCCTCCTTGTGCTTACAAACCACCCTCCCCTCTCTTCACTAGTCGCAGGATTTGAGCCCTTTATTCAAGATATTTTTACGCTCATGATCGCGGACTATGTGCATGACGCCATCCTCCATCATGGCTTGTTTCACCTTATCCTCGATCACTACGTCTCGGCTGCCCGCCGACACTTGCGTTTAAATTCCTTCTACTATATCTCTGCAATACAAAGCACTATTCATGTTAATATGGAAGACGAAGAATCTAGGTCGTCTACGTCGCCTCAAGGTCGGCCGCCCCCCGAGAGAAGAAGTCACGCAACATTTTAACAATCCTCAGTAGATTCTGAGTAATATCCTTCACCCATACAAATTGTATCTTTTAGGACAATCTAGTAGATGTTTAGGGTCATCACAAGTATCTAATTTGGTCCACAATTGATCGTTTTGTCCACATTTAGTTAAATATCCGTTATATATTAAAACACTTTATAACATCAATAATCACCATGTACCAATCAATTTTTATTTTTCTAAATGTATGTCTTGGATGACAACCATTTATTTAGATTCATTTACATATATTATGACCTCAAATTCATCTTCAACTTTCAAATTTCCTAAACTGACTAAATATCGACCATTGACAAAGCTAGTAGTAGTTTTTCTACAAGGATTTGAAGGTTGTTCTAGATTGTGCAAAACATGAACATATGATGATTGAAGTATACATAACAAAAAAAACCATATGTCAGTTTTTGTATATAGGAGTATACCTGTATATTGAATTTTTTGAAAATTAAAATTATTTTAAATTAAACTTATTAAGTACATAAAATTTTACATTCGCCGGGTGTAAAATGACCCAAATATAAAACAATAGGCTTTTATTTTGAAAAATTATCCGTGAAGTATATGAAATTTGTAATTGTATGTATGAAAATTAGTATTTATGACATAAAATATGATATTGAATTCACGTAAATAATAATGAATAACTATACTGTAACCCCTAAAGGCCCAAGGCATTTCCACACCAAAAACGCTTCAAAATTGCTCGTTCCAGTGCAATGAGGAAAGAGAAACAAAGTCTTTCATTTATGCACTAGCAACGTCTTCACAAAATTTCATAAAAAATTTCCGCACAAATTGAAAGATTATAGCGTGTGAAGTAGAGAAAATGGTTCATTTTATTCCTTGCATTGAGTAGAACAACAAACTTTGACTTCACTTCATTTGAAATTTTTGCAATACACAAGGTCTAGATACTTTACCATCTTGGTAAGCATGAGGTTAGTTCCTTGGATACCAATTTTTAGAGGTAGAATAAGGGTGTAAAAAATTCAACACAATTGAGCAAGAAGTGGAGGTTCAAAAATTTATAGTTTACGTTTTATTTTTTTGTGAAATAAATATGTTTTGTAATAAAAATCCAAACCGTCAATAGAAATGTTGCAACCCATTTTGAAGTAGAAAAATAAAACTTATAAAATAATAAGATCTATAAATACTATCTGGAAAAGAAGAAAGTTTTTTAGTACCTTGCCCAACAATTTGTGACAATGTACAAAACTGTTTGACTTGGGTCAACATGTTATTTTTCACTACAGATAAGAATTTGTTTTTAAAAATATGAAAGAAAATAATACTACTTGCCATTATTGAAAATCTTACACTCGACTAAGTGATCAAGAAAAAGTTTTAGGACTCCCTCGGCATGCCCATTCTCCGCATTAAAACTTCAAAGTCCTATAACTTTTGCATTGAATGTCAGATTGAAGAAAAGTTGTATGAACACGAAGCATTTAGTATTGCCCATTTACAACACAAAATTCAAAAAGAAACGTTATAAATTGACTCTATAGGAACTTCCAAAAATTCTTAGAATCCTTGGAGGGGACTCTTGGGCCTTTGGCGTCAAAGATGATTTGAATTATAAAACACATAAATTAATAATAGCAAGTGAATCAATATTGCATGAGACAATATCATCTTGCAAAGTCAACTCAAAGGAGTAAATATTAATTCATAACAAATGAGATGAAGTAGTGACTTTTTAAATCTTATCTTAAGGTGATATGTAATGAATTTTCTTAAATCAATACCAAGGCACAATTCAATTTTGATACAATAAACAATCTTATAGAAAGGACATTTTGATTCAGTGGTAATCTCGATGCTAATCTAAATCCTAATCCTAAATTCCAAACACTAAATTCTAAAACCCTAAACCCTAAACTTTAAATCATTAACCTTAAACAGTAAACTATAAACCCTAAACCCTTAAACCTAAATCCTAAGCACTAATCTGTAAACCTAATTCTGAAATTGTCTATATGAAATCCTAAATCCTATATTTACACTTCACACTATGAATCCGCAATCCTAAATTTTAAACCCTAAATCCTCAATGTGAAAATGTAATTTGAATCCTAAACCTAAAATCTTACTTTTAAAATCTAATCATAATCAATATCTTTAATGTGGAAATAAATGACCGTAATCAAATACCCATAACCCCAATTGATAACCTTTAATTGATACATAATTCTATACTTTAAATTTAAATTGATACCCATAACTCCAATGCATAACCTTAAATTGATCATGTAAATAGAAACTTCCATTACATCGAGATATGAGGAGAAACTTATGTGGTTGTTAATTTTGTGGTCAATTTTGGAAGATGTTTTTTTTGGAATAGCTCCTCCCCACCAAATGTGATGTCATTCCCGCACTTTACTATCCCCTGCCCCCTTTATGGTGTTGATTTTCCACTTGCAAGTATTGTTTTCAATGTCCTTGCTATTATCTACATGTATGATCCTATACTTTCTCTAGTAATTTTGTAGTTGTTCTAAAGTCATTGTTTAGTAACAATATATTACTTGTGTAGTCATTGTACATAAATTTTGTTGTTTAATAAATCTGTATGGGTATGGGCTTGCAGTACCATGTGGAGGTATTGGTGGATTTGTTAAATCCCAAAAACAAACGACAGAAAGGGGCTTGGAGAAGAGTGAGTGGTCTTGCAGGGGACAAATGGCATGGAGGAAGTATTTCAAAATCATGGTTCCAGGTAGACATCAGTGGAGTCCACAACAACATTGATCTTATGTTCGTGAACGAGCTAGCTGACCAGTACAAGGTCCAAGATGCTTGTTGCAGTAATGTTATATGAGAAGAAAAATTTATGAAGCTCAAACAAAAGAATTGATCAAGGACTTTGTTTTATGTTTGGTTTCTTTCGAGCATGCATTATAGGTGCTAGTAGATGGTTGTTATTGGGCATTTTATTTAAGGGACTTTTGTAGCATTGCTCTAGTGACCATTTTCTTTATTTCAAAGTATTTCATGACAAAGACATCTTTGGTATTATTTATGGTTTTATAACACATCACAATGACTAAACAATAACCAGGCAATATATATAAAAACTAATAAAAAACTACAGAATGACTACAGACAAACCTCACAGCAATCAAATAATAACTGGAGTAGAACTAAACTAACACCGCACAATGACTAAATAATAACTAGGCAGTTCACCAAAAAATTATTAAATAACTACATAGAAACCTTATAATAACCAAATGTCTTCATGGCAGGAACTAAAATTAGTGCATGCAATTCTATTATAGCTAAATTTATAATACCACAATAACTAAACAATTACTAGCGTAACACCACATAATGACTAAACAATCACTGAGCTGAGACATTCAATAATGGTATCCAATGAACCACCTCCACGTACAAAGAAGTGGGCTCCACACATACATTGACACATAAGCTGCCATGTAGGATTCCATGTCAACAAGAGAACACATCATTGTCCACATCAACCGCCATGTTTTATTCCACGTCACACATAAAATCCACATCATTATCTACCTTAAATTCCATGTCACACTCAAATCCATGTCAGTAGCCACCTCATCAATCTTTAAAGATGATGGGCCACATCAGCAGATGGATGAGAAATCCACGTGGCAAAAAGAATGACTAATGAAATCTATTACTCAAAACTATTACTCTGCTCGAACAAAAAATTTCTTAGTCATTCCTTAGTAATATAGGTCATCTATGATTCAAAAATGACTAAAATCGCTAGTCATTGATGCCTCGATTTCCCATAGTGCTTCTTGCCTCTTGCTGCCGCATTGTCATTCTCACGTGTCTCTCCTTCTTCGTCGGAGTTTTCTTCTTCTTCGAAGCCGGTGAAGATGGTAGGGGAACAACAAGGTTAAGAACCAATCGAGAGTCCCATATTTCAAGAGCTCTACGCACGGCATCTCTCTCATCCTCCAGGGAATGGACGATCTTGATGACCTGTGCGCCTTTCGTCTGAGAGCAAAAAAACCAGACCACGAATGAGATGCAAGCGTGCAAAGAACATATCAATCAGAAAATTGCTATGAAACATAAGGAGAAGGAGATGAGATCGAAGGATCCTCCGATGATATTACGAGGCCAACCTAGGTGACAGAAGCCCCTCCACCGACGTTGACAATGACAGTGTCGGCTCGCCCAAGTGTGCCAATTAGTTGGTTAACCGCATGGATATTAAAATTGGCCCTGCCCTTCTGTGCCCACTGTGTAGGAGCATCCTTAAAATCCGATGCAGATATCATATGCTGGTATGGCATGTCATTTCCAAAAAATGACCGGAAGTTGAGGGATTTATATTGGTATCAGGAGTCTGACCGTAGAGAAAGTTGAAGAACAAGCCTAAGGTGGGCTCAAGAGTTGGAGGCGTTATAAATCCCTCTGATCCTGACGTGATATACATCAAGGAGGTAAAATCCCAGATCGGTGTTTGCAAAATCGGCTTGCCCCTCCCAAATACCACATTTGCCAACTCCACCATTCCATCCCAGTCAGTAATAAACACCCCAGGATTCTGAGCCCTCCTGAACCTCTATGAATCTTTCCACTCCATAGCACCCAGAGTTCGGTTCACTTGATCTGTAATACTCCATTGAACTCCTTGTGTCTCATGATTGATAGAGCAGTAAACAAACACAACCGTCGCATCCGGTTCAATCCACTTGAGGACGGAATCCTTTCTAAGGATCTTTTCAACATCCCCTGATTTTCTCACCATCTGCTTTACTTTGTATTGGCTTACGAACGTGGGCCCAAAAGACGGCTCGACGAGTACGTCCACTGAAGTAGCGGCGCTAAGTGTCTGCTGCTGATCAAATATGGCCTTCAACAACGGGGCCATGTCCTCCGACTTGCTAGAGAGGTTCAAGTTAGCCCCCCGCTTCTTGAAGAACTGACATCCGCCATCGTCCTTCAGGAGTCTGTCATGCCACGTTTGGAGTATCTTGTCGGATACCTTCAGCTCACTGGCAAGCTCAATGTACTCCTCCTCTGAATATAACTCCTTAGCTGTCTTCGCTAGCAGGGGCTTCTTTCTGAAGTAGTGCATCATCTCATTTTTCAGAAGCCGAAACTTCTTCTTGACAAGGCACTGGTCGCGGAGTCCGAGAAGAATGGCTGGCTTCTTGAGTGATTTTGTTGATTTGATCGAAATCGCCTTCGCAATCACCATCCTGGCCATTTTCTCAATCTCGCTATCCCACATTGAGTACAGTGGTTGCAAATCGTTTTGCTTCGGAGCTCGAGAGGCAAATCGCTTTGCAGCCAGCCTCTTCTTCTTTGCCGAACTTCCCGCATCGTCCTCTGCGTCGTCATCGTCCTCGTCAGCGCCTGGAAAACTTGAATACTTCCCAAACGAGTTGGGAAGCAGTCCTTCAATCCAGCTATCCTGGATACTCTTCCACATCCCAAAGAGTTGGTCGGACACGTACAGAAGAGGAAGTTTAGGTTGACCACCATGTTGTTCCACTTCAAGCTTCTTATCTGCTCCAGCAAATATTGCGCCAAGTTTCTCCACCCACGTCTGTACAGAAACAAAGCCTCAGAATCCAAAAGAGAGAACTGGGATCAAAAGATCCCTAGATCAAGAGTGGCCCAACATCACAGCCATAAAGAGAAATGAGACGACTTACCCTGAACTGAACGGTGTTTGGTGCACCACAAATAGAAAGCTTGGGCCTTCCAGCATCAATCCAACTCTTCCTTGCAGTTTCAAGTTGTCTAAGATAATTACCTTCGCTTCGATTCCCAGCCAGGTCTTGGTTCAGAACCCTCGAGTAGTAAATGAGGGTCGAAAATTTGTCGGGTGTTGTCCACACAATTGTGATGCAAAAGCTACTAGCATCCCTTGAGTCTCCAGGATTGAGAGTTCCCTCTTCAATGAGAAAATTGTGAGCCGCTACACAATGTTGGCCACCAATTATGTAGAAATGCGTATCCTCATTGATGTCCTCTTTCTTGGGTTTCTCCAAGAAGTAATCCGCCACTGCCAAATCAGAGTCGTTGGGCCGCGGAGGTCCCCGCAGCGGCATCACATAAACATGTTGCAATGATGCCTGGAAGGAAGGCATCGTCCTCTTCTGGTCAACAAGTTGAGTAACTCGATGCGGATCGAATGGACAATACACCACCACACCGTCCGGTGCTTTGTGAAGGTGAGATTTATCCACTACCATGTCGGAACCGGCATCGTCAACCTTGTATAGACCTGGCGAAATATATGGAGAACTCCAAATTCCCTCTCGTAGAGCTCCTTAACTTGTTGAAGGTTCTTCGGAGAGTACTTAGCCACCGTTGTGTGTGACAACTGCACAGCTTTTGCTAATGTCATCCCGTCTTCCTTCGGATCTGACTTCTTCCGCTGCGGCTTCTTCTTAGAGGGTTCCCCTTGCGTTGCAATACTAGTCAATGATGGCCTCTTCCGACTCTTTGGGGGTGTGGGAGGAGTAGTCTTCTTTCCGCTCTCGTTGGCGGCCTCGCACTAGGCCCGCGGCTCGGCCCACCCAATCTAAATTGATCGATCATCGGGTCCCCTACGCCCGATGAGGAATCCAAAATCCTTCACCGTCGTGCAACACTTAGGGCTCAATGTAGTGGTATTCATCACAAGGCCATACACCCTCGAACATCCGGAACTCGTCACGAACTCGCTAATGACAAGGAGGTACAGGTTGACAAAGTCATATTTCACCAGGTTCAGCACCTCAAGGTTCTTTGTCGTGAGCGATATGGGATCTCCGGCTGGCGATTCTTGGTTGTTTATAAGGATAACAGGCGCAATGCAAACTCTCTCCTTCGCCGTATCTCGCTCCCATGCCAATCCCTATTCGTAGACATTATCCGCCATGAAAAACATCGTTGGGTCCTCAGGCCCATCATACGTCATCTTCTTGAGTCCACAACTGACCGCCATGTATAGCTTCACATGGCACCAGTCCGGGTTTACGGAATCCGACAGGATCAAATTAGCCCTACGCATTCGGAGAACCACATAGATATGATTAAGATTTGTATAATCACCAGTGAAAATACCAGGACACCATGAGATCGTTCAACAAGACTGCCTAGCGGGATCGATGGATCTCTCAATCAGTCCAAAAAATCTACTTTATTACTCACTATCCACCATTGAAAACTGGATAGATAAATTGATCCGTCGATCTGCAACGATCGAGGGATCCACCGATCCAAAAATGCCTATCATGGATAATGATGAATGGGGCAAGAGGACTCATATGCAAGAGATCGATGGATCAATCGATCTCATGACATAGTATATGACGAACCCGGGGTATCGGAGGATCCATTGATCTAAGGGGATTGAAGGATGCATCGATCCCAGATGATTGGAGAGACCATCATCCTAGAAGATCGGAGGATCCATCGATCTTAGAGGATCGATGAGTCCATCAGTTCCAAATGATCGGAGGATCCGTCAATCTCACAGGATCATGTGGTCCAGCAATCCATGTAATCGGAGGATCCATTGATCCTTTTAGATCGAAGGATCCGTCGATTACAGTGGATGACCCTATGCAGGGGTCGTCCGTATAGTGTACCGTATTTCTAATTCTACCCTAACATGTACATTTGTACCGGCGTGCTGGAATGCAATCGAATGAAATGAAATTGCTGCACTCCACATTGCATACTGATACTTTTGTAGATAATTCTAAAAAATTATGCATGCTAGATCCTATTTCATCTTGATGGAGAGGTTATGGATACTTACAAATTCAGCCATTCCGGCCGCTCAATCAGTCCTGGGACCACACCCGCCATTCTTCTATCTACGAAGCACTGCGCGCAAGAAAAATAAGATCAGAACCACTGTTACAAGAAGCCAATTTGACATACTAATGCAACAACTAATTCAAATTGAGATAAACAAGAAATAATTGTCATAGTTCCGACCATTGTGTGCATTTCTAAGTGTTGCAAATCTATACCCATTACGTATGCTTGTGAGCTGTCGAAGCAAAACTGGATGGTGCAAACCTAGGAGAAAATAAGAAACTAATTAACAGTCTTACCTTTCAAAGGCATTCAATCGTGGCACCCTTTCGTAACGACGCGGTTGCTGAAGTCGCACCCACAGAAATCGCACGCAGCTCGAGGCTAAACCAAAAACCATCCAGTTTTGCTTCTACAGACCCTGCCCTCATGAAAAAACTCAGACTTGCAAAAGCGCCACAAAATTACACTCACACTTGCAAAAGTGCCACAAATATACACTCAAAAATCGAATACGGAATCGCCCACAGTAAACTGTGCCTAATCCGAAGCTGTGAGCTTGGAGAACATGGAAACCTACAGCGAAAACGGGAGAGACAGACGAGAGAGAGAGGAGAGAGACGAGAGAGGCAAAGTGAAAGTGAGGGAGAGAAAGTGGGAAACTGGAAGGACACGGTGACACGCGCGGCCAAAAATTATTACTACTCGTGATAACTCGTACTTAGATGTCGCCCTTGTACTGCTGAGTAGCTCGACTGCTTAGTGACACTTAGCAGTAATCATAATGCTTTCCTCATCATGATTGCAACTGAGACTATAATTTTCCTTTTCAATAACTAATTTTTTCTATTAAGAATATAATTCTTTTTTTTTATTGAAGTTTAATTACATCCAAATTACAATTTCAATACTATCAAGTAAAAAAAATGCCTTTTGTATTGTGAAAAATAAACTTTAAATACTATCAATAAAAAAAAATGCCTTTCGTAAAGTAAAACTAAAAATTCAATACTACCAAGTAAGAAAAAAGATTCAATACCATCAAGTATAAAAAAAATTCAATACTATGAAGTTTAAAAAAATGCCTTTTGTATTGTAAAAAAAAAATTCAATACTATCAAGTAAGAAAAATATTCAATACTATCCAGTAAAAAAAAAAGATTCAATACTATCAAGTAAATACAAAGATTCAATACTATCAAGTAAATACAAAGATTCAATACTATCAAGTATAAACAAAGATTCAATACTATCAAGTATAAACAAAGATTCAATACTATCAAGTAAACAAAAATGCCTTTCGTATATTAAAAAATTAAATCAATACTACCAAGTAAGAAAATTCAATACTACCAAGTAGGAAAAAAGATTCAATACTATCAAGTATAAAAAAAATTCAATACTATGAAGTTAAAAAAAATTGTATTGTAAATTTTTTTTTTACAATTCAATACTATCAAGTAAATAAAATGCCTTCCATATTGTAAAAAAAAATTCAATACTACCAAGTAAGAAAATAGATTCAATACTACCAAGTAAGAAAATAGATATAATACTATCAAGTGAAAAAAAAGATTCAATACTATCAAGTAAGAAAAAAGATTCAATACTATCAAGTAAAAAAAAAAGATTCAATACTATCAAGTAAATACAAAGATTCAATACTATCAAGTATAAACATAGATTCTATACTATCAAGTAAAAACAAATGCCTTTCGTATTGTCAAAATAAATTCTTGTCTTCTGTGAAAAATAGCATACTAGCCCAAGTCAATCATTTTCACACATTGTAACACATTGTCGGGCAAGGTACCAAAAAGACTTCTTCCTTTGCTTATGAAACGTAGAGATCTTCTCATTTGTATTTATTTCTTTTTTCCACAACAATATGTGGTATGAACCTTCCTATTGACCATAATATGGATTATCAAATAAAATCACTTGAAAATGCAACATTGTAATGCACAATGCTTTGGTAGCTTTAAATCTCGGAGCACAAAGACGTAATTAATTTTTATTGCCAATGCAATTCTGAAGAAGTCTTTTAAACAAGTTCCACCACATTTTGGCCAACCTCACAAGTCCATGGAATTTATGAAAAAAATTTGGACACAAAAAAGATGCCGTAGAGGCTATGAGTATACAAGCAAATGAATAGACCCTACACCTTCATCCCCAAATGCTAGATCGTAGACCCGACAACCTAGATTGTAGACCCTTTAAACCTAGATCGTAGATCCTAGAGCCTAAATCGTAGACCCTACAACCTAGATCGTAGACCCTATAACCTAGATCGTAGATCCTAGAGCCTAGATTGTAGACCCTACAACTTATATCGTAGACCCTATAACCTACATCGTAGACCCTAAAACCTAGATCATAGACCTATAACCTAGATCATAGACCCTATAACCTAGATCATAGACCCTATAACCTAGATCGTAGATCCTATAACCTAGATCGTAGACCCTATAATCTAGATCGTGAACCCTACAACCTAGATCGTAGACCCTATAACCTAGACCGTAGACCCTAAAATCTAAATCGTAGACCCTATAACCTAGATCGTAGACCATGCACCCTGAGCCCTAAGCCCTGAACCTTGAACCTATGCATGTTAGGTGATTATGACTCGTATTTATTCTGAACCGTGTCATGAAACAATGAAGACTATTAGAAATTAAAGACACGAATTATTGTGAACAATACGAAAGGAAATTTTTCACAACAATATGTGGTATGAACCTTCCCATTGACCATTTGGATTATCAATCTAAAACATATTAAGTTTACAAAAAAATAAAACGAGCTTTGGCAATTATGTTTTAACCCCCCCTCCTTGCATAATTGTTTTGAATACGCTACACACCTCCTCTACATCTACAAATTGGCGAATAAGAAACTAACATCATGCTTGACACGTTGGTATTGGATTTAGATATTTTGTAGTGCAAATTATCATTCGACTCTATTATTGTGTGTAACATTCTCATTCAATAAAATTTTGATTTCACAAATTGGTAACATTGTATCAACAATGCTTAGTAGATTTAAGATGAAACAATGAAGGCTATTAGAAATTAAAGACACGAATTATTTTTCAATGTTTAGGACATCAAGAATTTTTGACATTACGTAGGCAAATAAAATCACTTAAATTTGATTAATGTTATGTATCGCAAATATTATCATTTGTTATTCTTGTACAAATTGTTTGAAAATGCAACATTGTTTGAGTAACTTCTGTGCACGAATGAGATTCAAATAACTATAATTTATTGAACGACGTCAACAAACTCTTTAATAGTCCACATGAAGATATATTTGTCTCATTGAGCATTTAAGTTATTACCATGCACATCATCCATATTAAATATATTGCACATTGCTTTGGAAGCTCTAAATCTTGGAGCACAAAGACGTAATTAATTTTTATTGCCAATGCAATTTTGAACAAGTATTTCAAACAAGTTCCACGACATTTTGGCCTACCTCACAAGTCCATGGAATTTATGAAAAAATTTGGACACAAAAAAAGATGTCGTAGAGGCTATGAGTATACAAGCGAATGAATAGACCCTACACCCTGAACCCCAAATGCTAGATCGTAGACCCTAGAACCTAGATCGTAGACCCTAGAACCTAGATCGTAGATCCTAGAACCTAGATCGAAGACCCTAGAACCTAGATCGTAGATCCTATAACCTACATCGTAGACTCTATACCCTAGATCGTAGACCCTATAACCTAGATCGTAGATCCTTTAACCTAAATTGTGAACCATGCACCCTAAGCCCTAAATCCTACGCAAGGAACTCTAAACCCTGAACCCTGAACTTTGAGCCTTGAATCCTGAACTTTGAACCCTAAGCATGAAACGTTGAACCTTGAATCCAGATTACAAAACCCTAAATTGTATACATGATGTACCTTATTAACCGGGACGTACCGTGCACTGTAAGCCCTGAAGCTGATGTATCGTTAACTTGGTAAACACTAGACCTTAGACCCTTGTCCCTATGCATATTAGGTGATCATGACTTGTATCCAGTCTGGACCGTACGATGTTCATCTGAATTTTTTAACTGCAAGATCGCCATGATCATCCGACGTTGTCATCTCCATGGTAACATAGGAACTAGTCATTCTTTTTTTCCCCCTTTGCTGGCATTTTTACTTGAAGGTACGAATTAGAATCATTAGTTATCAAGAGGCACGGAACCGGTATCCACTACCTAGACAATGATGGTGAATCCCATCCCGCCAAAATGAAGTAGATTGAATCACCATCAAATTTCCCTCTCAACTTTGAAAGACGAGGGCGCAAAACTCTCGGAGTCTTGAGGCTCTTGTTCGTTTCAGGTCAGAATTGGATGCGAGGTTTCCTGTTTCTTCAAGAACTGGACAGTTAGTGAGTGAGGTATTGAGTTCTGTCCTCCTCTAGACGAAGTAGCCTTCGTCCTACTCCATGAGCTTCAATTCCATGCGCCTGAGCAGGTTTACTATTGTCGTCTACCATAGAATGCCTTGAGTTTATCGTCTTTGGTATTTTGCGCGGCATGTGGGAATGTGGGTGTCCTCGTTTGATATCACACTCCTCTTTGTTTCGCTAATCGTGCGCTTGATTCACTTTTGGATTTCTCTCTTCGTAGGAGACTGTTTGTTTGTATTAGTTGGAAGCTGACCAAAGAAATATCGATGGCGAGTAGGTTATGTTGCCCAAGTGACTGATGCTTGCTGGAGGTTAAGGTTACTGCCCTTGTTATAGGTAATTGCAACGTTCTTTAATTAATGAGCTATGCTCTGCAGCATCAATAATTCTTATGTAATATTCAGCCGTTTTGCGAATGGATTTTGCAATGATACTATTGTGTAGGGTATGTGGGATATAGATTTTGTTATGTACTGCTAAACATGACTCAACCTCATTTTATGCATCCCAAGTTTGACATCATCAGGTGAAAGAGTAGAGAATATTGATCTTGTATATATCATGCCATGAATGTGATTCCCGTTTGATCACTATCTTCCATCTTGGTTCAATATATTGTAATATATCATTTGGTCAAGTTGCAATTACTGTACAACAACTTCTCTGTTCCGTACAGTCTTACGTGGAGCTATCTCAATTTTTGCAGACCCGGGTAGGTTCCGTGGAGATCAAAGGATCCTCCGGTCGTACATATCAATCCGTTGATCGACCGAACCCGAGGAAGATCAACAGATCGAGAGATCCTCCGATCCCTACGTTGATTGCACGATTCTTCGATCCTCGTCTGATACAGGGTTACTCGGGTACATATGAAGATTTTCGAGATTACCGGGTTCAAATTAGGATCGAAGGATCCATCGATGTCCTCATCTGAAGGATTGCCAGATGTGTTTGTTGATCCAACGTATGGTGGTGGTGTCGCTAGCGACACTGACTGGCGTGATGAATTCAACCCCGGCATAGAAGTTACCCTTTGCTACAGAAACCATGGCAATGTTGGGAAGGGAATTGTCATTGAAGCGATACCCACTGGGCATTGGCTTGGTGTCGACATCAATCTCACCATGGTCGCGATGTCTCTGCTTAGACCTACTGAGATATTTCATGAGGCACGCAATCTTATTATTCGGTCGTTGCAAGAGGGCGTATCTCTCTTGGCGGATTCGATAGGTAGAACGGTTCTCTCGGAGGCATCGCAGGTAGTGTTGCAATCGAGGGATCCTTTGATGGGCTCAGACGTAGGCAGTACATCCAATTCCACTTGTGCCCCTCCTTTTGTCCCTCAGGCAGAATGGGTGGGAATGGTGGTTCGTCGCTATGGCTGTGCTGGGAATCTTATTGCCTCAGGTCGTGTCAATTGCTCTCTCCCCGATGAGCCATTCCAGGATAGTACTTTAGAGGAAGGAAACATTGGCGTTACTGTATTTGACGTATTCATCGGGGATCAAGATGACATTATGAGTCATCAAAGGTGGCCCATCCCCGAATGTAGATTCGAGGGCGGTCATGGCCTTAGCGAGACGGTTGCTCATTTCATTCAAATTCCTAAGGCATCGGACCCAAATGCGCATCTTGGTGGTCGTCCAAAAGCACCGTATCGGTTTGTTCATTGCAAGAAGAGAAGTGAGGAGAAGCTCAGTGCGTACTCAAAGAAGACCTGTCAGGATGTGGTTCAAGCAGTAAGTTCGCTATTATGCTGCCCTGACAAGTGTGTTCGATTATTCCAGCCCCAAGATACCTTGTTTCTCCGACAACGGTACTTTCTGAAGGACTTTGAAGACCGGCGGGAATATAGAATTGCTGTGGGCGGGCAACTGCGTCACATAGGCAATAATCGGAAACGGACCTACGTTACTATGCTCCGTCAAGATGTCTGCGCAACAACATGGTATAAAATTCATGGTATATCAAAGTCGACATTCCACAGCTATATCGACCAATACAAAAAGGGTATCTTGTCATCAACGCACGGAAACAGAGGCGTCAAAAGTCGCCGCCTTAGAACCGTGCAAGTAATGGGTACGATTTCAGCTATCATCAATGAGAACGCCGATCACATGCCTCACCAGATGCGGACGACTGTACCAGGGTGGACACACTGAAGTTCTTACCGTCTAGTCATAGCTGGAAGAGGATTCAGGCTGACGCCACAGAGATAATCATGTCCAGAAACCACCTCGAAGCTCCAATTATCCTTCTTGGTCAACCACTCCCATTGCGTGGCGATACCTGATGCTCTTAGGCTTCATTATATTTGATCCAGTATCCACATTTGAAATTCTCATCACACAATCTTTACGCAACTTCCAATATCTAAACGATCACTTGAACGCTCTGAAATGTCTACATGTCTGTACTCACCTCTAACTGGAAGCGATACCAATTTTTATGTGATTGAAGGATCTTTCGATGCCAGTAGTAGCCTCAGTGTTGATGTTGCTGATACTCAGTGAATCGCTCTGTTTGCAGACAAACTTGGAGTACGGGTTGCCCAAGGTTTCTCAGTCTGTTGTTAGTAGAATCAAGAAAGAACTCTTCAACAATGTTGCTGTAAAACCCGTGGGCAGTTCATTTGCAAAGTGCACCCTCTGTGACACTCTTCAACAATTCATTAGCAAATCCGTGAAGGGCTCCACCGAGTATGTGTCATTCATTGAACAACGACATGCATACTTGAACCACCAAGCTTCGTGTAGGCGTGTGTACCATACCTGGAGAGAAAAGTCTAAATGCAGGAAAGGCGAAATCATTTGCATTATCCACGATAAAATGGATACTGCCAAGACTGCCATCCCTCGTATGCGAGTTACCACGAAACAAAATTAAGATCTTGGTCAGCTCCCGGTGAACGTCACCGGCATGGTCACGCACGGACATGGAGACGGTGCCTACGCTCACTATTCTACTCACTCGTGACGGGAGACTCAAATTATACAATCTCGTCTATTGCGAGATTACTTCGACGTCTCGAGGAACCACCCATTCGCGTCATAGGTCGACTTTTCCCTTACGAGCCGGCAAACTCATTCTTTGCGGCATTGCTTACAGGGAAGTCTAGATGTATGGACGTTTTACCTACGGTGGTACCAAACTACTCAACTGCAGCCGTTCCACTACCAAACAATCTATATTTGCAGATAGACAACTCTGCAAAAGATAATAAGAACCAATTTCTCATGGCGTTCTTATCTATGTTGACTTACCGAAGGGTGTTCAAGGAAATCCAAGTTGGTTTCCTACTAGTCGGGCATGCACATGAGGATATTGATGCTTACTTCAGCCACTTGTCCAAGGCCTTTAAGAATTTGAATTCATTTGTCGCCGTTGATTTGATGAAGTCCTTCATGGAATCGCAGGAGATGAGTTTCATGCCCGAGTTTGTTGAGGAGGTTGCAGATTTCAAATCTTTTATCTCTGGCTATATATGTGATGGTGCACAAAGACTTGTTGGTTTAGGAGAGATGCACCTTTTCAAATTCTACGTTGATGAAGACGGTTGGCCCGTCATGCATTACAAGATGTCTGCAATTGATCAGCATTGGCTACCTCAAAACAAGCCAGGTTTACGTCTTTGGAAGGAGGATAACGACGACAATCCCATCATACCTTCCGGCTTCCCAAACCCAGTTCCGTTCAAGCGTTTGTGGGAAGACGAGGTTCCTTCTTCAACCGGCAATCAAGTGAAGGCAAGAGAGAAAGCTGCCAAAGCACTTGATAAGAGGTTGTTCATTAAGTCTGGAATACGAGGTTATATACAATACTGGGAACAAGGGATGCGTTCATGTGAGGGCTTTCGAAAGGGATTTTCCACCTTATGTCGATTACTGGAATGCAATACTTGTAGAACTAGAACAACCTCTTCCTCCCACTCCTTCGGCCCTGGTAGAAGGCTTCTGGCCAGTCCATGACTAGAATGCGATAAGTCGAACTTCCTTATATCTCACTGGTAGAGGAGATGTTACACCTGAAGACGTCGTACTTGAAATATACCGTGGTCCACGCTCTGAAAAGCCAATGGAGTCATTGAATCCATGGCGAGATGTCGTACCGGGATCATGGGTCCTACTCCGTCCCTCAGACCCTGAAATATATCATGTCTGGTTAGGGAGAGCGCATTCAGTAGTCAATAGAGAAGCTGGACATGAGGAGTATGGAAAGTTCATTCTCCAATTCTGGGAGCCAAGAAATGCGTTCAAGGACCAGAAGAAGAAGTACGAGGATTGTTGGACATCAACGTGGGTTCCCAAAAATGGACGTCCAGTTAGCGTTCATGTTGATGCCGTCTTGTTTGACTTTTGGTCGAAGAAATTGGATCCGAAGACACGGACAATTCCACAAAGGGACAAAATTGCAGCAATGATTAACCTTGCAGCCGCAAACAACGCGGATCCATGACCACATAGTTGTTTATAATTCAAACGATGAATCCTTCGATGCAGTTGCAATCAAGGCAGGCCCTCTACCCTGTAGGAGGCCACGAATTCGTTCGGAGGATCGTTCGATCATTGTAGATCTACTTGGTTAGGGCATATGTACGAATCTCACATGTCTTCTAATTTTGGTGCACATGCATAAACATTTTTGGCTTTCTCATTTATTGTCTACAATGTATCAACCTTTCTTAGATACTTTTCTGCGTACTGCAATTGCGTGCATGCTACATTTGATTCTTACGTATGATGCATGAATCAACATTTGACTCCTGACATTCACGTCTACCATGTATTTCGTTGCTTCGCCGATTAATATCAACTAACATTTTGTATATTATCATTTCGTTGCATCGGAGGATCCTGCGACCCTTATTTATCAGTCTTGTTGCCAATAAATCTAGCCATACTATTGTTGTGCAATATTTCTATAATAGTGTATGTCCATGTTTTTAACTTGCACGACGTTTTGTACTTCATTAATTGCAAAGAGCCAAATAACATCTGTGGGATTGAAATTGTATTCTCTCTACATACATTGAGTCCCATCGGTGGATCCTCCTATTGATTGACCTAGTTTGCACGCTACATCATGACTCCTTTCAATTCTTGTAATTTTACTATAATTCATTTTCTGCTTGTCAAAAGTTTTATTCACCATCTAATCTGATCCTGTCAAAGAATCTAGCGAAGGATCCCTCGAAGCATTTCCACGCTTTGTACCATGATATTCCTTGACTAAATCTGGACTTTGACCAATCTAGACTTTTAAAAGTCCAGATTTACTTAAATATGGCATCAATATAACGAATATGGTGTTTTGAGCTTCTCGTTCTTCTCCAGGCTCTCAGTGTAGAGAAGAGCCCGGTTGACGGTATCCACCGGAAAGTCCAATGCTGTGCAAATCTCTGTTAAGGTCTGAGTGGTTGCCCAGACCTTCGCTTCCGCCACAACTCTCGCTTGCTAGACTGCACCTCTTGTGGCCTCCGCTTGTCCTACCTGCTTCCAGAGCCGGGTGTTGGTCTGGGTGACGGTGGTATTTTCCTGCTCCAGCCTCGTGATGGAGCTCTCCTTGGCCTTCATCCGGTTGAGTCGCGGAATGAGGTCGTCAGAATCCTCCATACCTACCGCTTCCATGATGGCCAGGATCATGGCGGACCGTTCCCGGATGTCCACCGGAATGTCGCCAATGATATTTGGGGCCCACTTTGATCCTGGTTCTGATCCGGTCGTGAATTGTTCTTCTTCAGCTTTTTCGGGTGGTGGTGCCTCGGTTGGGCTTTGAGCTGCCACTGTTGATAGAGGCCGGCACGGTCCAACGGCTTCCGGAGTCTTCTGAACTGAACGACTCCGCTTCCGGGATCTCCGGAGTATGAGAGTGGACGACGACTTCTCCGTCTCAGAGTCCTCCAAAACTTCCTGCTCCTCGTCCGTCTCCATCCCTCCGTATGACTAAATGTTGAGTAGGCTCTCATACTTGGCCTGCTCCTCCGGACTCAACATTTTCTGCTTTGCATACATGTGGGCTACGTAGGTGAAGAGGGATGTTGGGGTTTTCCGGGCTTTCGGCAGGTTCTTGACCATGCGCTCTATCTGTTCGTCCAAGATCGCTCCCCAATCGACGAACAACTTCCCCCTCATCGACCCCAGAATTAAACTAGGTAGCTTGGCCACTATCTTTTTAGGTTTCTCGGGGTGGAAAATAGGGTTAAAGAATGCCATCACTAACCTCGCATCCGGATCGGTGAGGTTGCTGAGCACGTACCCGTCTTTACGGTTTGCCTTCGAGTGGAACTTGCCCTTCAAGATGTTGTTGTCGCGCTCCGCCACCTTGATCGCCCCTGCCCAGAGTCCATCAGTGTGGCTCCAAAGTGACGTAGTCCAGACCTCCGGATGCGGCCGGACGTGCTTCTCTTATTGGCTTGGTGGCTCTCCCAGGAGCTCTGCTACCATGACTTTGCTCTGGAAAGCCCAGGGTGCTCCTAAGAGGCCTGCGCACCCCATTATCTTGAGGAAGCTCTCCAAAACCC
Organism: Bryoerythrophyllum caledonicum; assembly: GCA_963971425.1. Lineage (NCBI taxonomy): Eukaryota > Viridiplantae > Streptophyta > Bryopsida > Pottiales > Pottiaceae > Bryoerythrophyllum > Bryoerythrophyllum caledonicum. The sequence goes on along the minus strand of OZ020514.1, from coordinate 35,998,947 downwards.
TGTGGGTCTAGTCCGGTTTTGGAATCTCCAGCGTCACCTTCTGCAGCAGCAAGATTCCGCCTGCTGGAGCCTTGCCCTTCTTGCCCGCCATCCAAGCCTACCTCTCCGTGAACTTGCGCCTCGCAATGGTGACCGGAAGACCTGCACGCAGTGACCTCACCAAGTCCCTCGCGCTACGCTACCTCTGCTCTACAGTCCAACAAGAAAACCGGATGTGAAAACCCTAAAGGAAATGCGTGGAGAAGAAGAGAGCTGAGAATGATGGAAACCCTAAAAGAATGGCGCCCATGCGGGAGTCGCGTTATATATCTGATGCGTTGTACAGATACCGTTACGCGTCATAGTGGCGTTTCCGGATCCGGCTGACGCCGTACTCCGATTTCGCAACTTCCAGGAAAACGCTGTTACTACCTCTTTTAAAGATTTTGGCTCAGCATTGAAACCTTATTTCTTATATGAAACTATTTATGCTACTATAGCTAAACTAACTACCTAATTTTTTTAATTTTTCTTCATTTCCTTCCGGATTCGGTGTTAAGATCCGGAAGTTAGTGGGAACGCCTTCCCACATACGTACCATTAGAAATGCTAGAAGAATTGCTAAATGATATTAATAGGGAAGATAAAGATTTTGGAGCCGCAACGAAGGGGACGCCTTTGGAAGGGAATTGCACTTTCGACAATAAAGAGAGATAAGAAGTACAGTACAATTTGGGGTTGCAGCCTTGCGTGAAGAAGAACACCATATTCATTAAAATGGGACATTTCACAGTCTCAATTTATCAAGATGTCTAATTTTAGTCAGTTATTAAATTCATTAATTTGAGACTATGTACTAAATTGAGACTCAATCTTGATTGAAAATGCTAAATAATCGCGCCAAATCATGGATTGTTGAATTCATTTTGTATGAAATTGAATATCATATTCAATTGGGTGTGTAACGATTATAGTGAATAGCTTAAAATGTACCAAGAAATGGAGCATATTACCTAAGAAAAACTAGAACATCCAATAAAAAACCATTGCAAGGATAAAATTACTCCATATAAATATAAGCAGCAGAAAATTTGATAAACCCTCTAAGGGGAACAAAATTGATTTGGGGTACACATATACACTCATTTAAATTCCACCTAAATCCATACATTTTCAGTTGGAAGAGAAATAATTACCAATTTCAGGAGGTTATACTATTTCCAAACAACAAGGTCGTTGAAATATCTAGCATTGAAGTTAGCATGTGTTGTAGCAATCCATTCAATAATTGCTATCAATAGAAAGTATCGATGCATCAAAGATAAATATTCAATTAATGACACTCACAATGTGGACTGCCATATATACATCAATACTGTAACAAAACTCCCGGCTCCATTGTATAATATTAAAAGCAACACATTACATCACTACATGGAACGACAAAAACTAATCAAATTCTATCTACATTTGATATGCTATGCGCACAATCAAAGTCTACAATTCCATCCTGTACATACAAGTTCAGTACATATTTAATAGAATATCCAGTACGGAAGAACAAGAAATCAAATAAGTACATGCACCCCCACCTATTTTATATTGGTAAAATAACTCCAATCTCCAAAAACCACAAATTCCGTTGAAATCTATAATTCAGCTAAAGATGCCTTGATTATGTCCACTTGTGATTTTGGAATTCTTAACCTAGAGGAGCTTGTGTTTCCACGCAACCTAGGCTTCCAAGCCGTTAAAATACAATCTGTATACACCCAGATTGGTTCAGATTCAGTTTCTTCAACCCAATTATTCCCATGATTAGAATCCCACCCTTCGTACGTTTCCAAGTCCACATGACATTGGGATGCAGGTTTGAAGTATTGCACTTTAATCTCATGAGAATGTTCTCGATCCGGATAGGGATTAGTCAATGCCAAGGCAATTCAAAATGGGCGCAAATCCCCATCAGCAGAACGCACCGCAAGTATATAGCCCTCGTACACATCTCTACCAACCCGAAACGATGGAGGAGGACAATGATGTCGTTGTCCAATGAATGGAGGGTCCTCTACATACTCCTCCCTCAACGACCCATCAATCTCAAATTCATCCACCATAGATGGAGCATATCTAGATAGAGGCCAGAATCCCTCTCGTAGGAGAGACGATTCTTCCGAAGGCCCCCGAGGGCAGCCTTAACACCTCTCTAATAATACATAATATGCTCGTTCTTCCTCCTATATTCACCCGAGAGATCCTCGTTAGCCATAGATTCCCAAAGACTTAGAAACCCAGAGATACCCTTCAAAACCTCATCATAATTCTCATGACGTCGCGGAATGAGAGGAAGCGGTTGTCCACAAGGCAAAATTGGCATACCATCTGCCACCACTTTCCACAGCTGGATTCCTCCATCCGCCTCGGGCAACCAATCCCTATCTGTAAAAAGCATTTTGTACTGCATCTTTGGCAATCCATCTGAGCCCTTGTAGAACTTGAATTGTTGGCCCTTCGTGTGACCCGTAAGGGCCTCTTTGCCAATGCACAAATATCCCTCTAAAAAGCCCTTGAAATCGGGCACCTCTTCAATGAGGTGTGGAATAACTGGCATTTTCTCAGCATCCATGAATGATTTCATCAAGAGTGGAATCGTTGGATAACTATTTGACTTGAGTTTGGAACTCCATCTCCCAAACATTGCATCAATATCCTCGTGAGTATGACCAACAAGTAAGAAGTTGACATACACTTCACGGAAAATACGCATATGAACAAAGAGGGAAAAGAAAGAAAACACAAATCTTTTTTTATTGTCCCCTGTGGCATTATCCAACTGCATTTGGAGAATTGGTGGTAATTGTTTCGCAGGAACAGGCTCAACCGGTGGAGCAGCAAGGGATCCAAGACACACGTTAGCATCCGCAAGCACAGCCTGAGAGAGAGGAGAAGCTCTTCCTCCCGTAAATAATTCACGAGAAGAATACACCAGTGAACTCTCTGAGTCTCGAAGTAACTTTGCAATGGATCGAGTAGTGTGGTTCGAGTTGGTGGGGAAGATATCAAGACTATAATGGGCATAACGAACATCTCCATGTCCATGCGCAATCATTCCAGTTACGGCCACAGGCAATTTCATGAAGGACTCCGTCGCTTTATTCTTGTGAGAAAAATGAGGAGATGCCGTTTTGCTATGATCCATTTTATCGTGGATGACGCACACAACCTCATTCGGTTTTTCTTCCGAGTTCTTCCGGTTCCCATAATATAAAATTCGATGAGTCTGTTGAGAGGCATGATGTAACTGCAGCTTGACTTCCCACATTTTGTATGCGGAAGACCCCCTTGTACAAGCCTTCTTTAATTGTTTGAGTTGGTTGCATCTTCCGCAGCGAGCAAAGTTGTCACCACGCTTCTTAGTAGAGTATTGTTCAAATTCAGAGCTCCGAATTCGACTAAGACCAGACAAAGATATTGGTTTGAGGCCAAATCTTGAATTCACCTCATTCACTTTTGGCAACACTCCACTCCATTAAAAAGAGGCAGGCAAGTGTTTGGAGACCACCTTCTCCCCAGTGCCAAGTGTAGTAGTCTTATTAGGACTGTGATCAGCAGCATCATCAAGTATATCATGCAGAATAGCAATTGCCTGTAGAGTATGAGTCCGGGGTTTTTTTGAACCAGTATTGCCGTGTGCCCCCGCCCGCATCTTGTCCTTTCCCTCTCGTTTGTACCGGTAAAATGTGGCTCGGCCAACCCCCATGATAGTACACCATGCATTTTGGCATACATCAATTCCATCAAGCGTCACCACATTGTTGCCATTGGAATCCATGTGGATCTGCCTGTGTACATCAAGCCAGACATGTTTCTGAAAGAAAACACCTCCAATGTCACGGTAAACTTGGGAGCGAAGCACAGAAATTGAACACCGTAGAAATCGTTGAGTACAATTTCTTGGACAACAGACGGTGCTTGCAGCTGAGTTGATCGATTGTGAAGTAAGAAGTACTTCCTTCTTTCGTGGGGAAGGACCCTCAACTCTCTGACGAGTGGTTTCGTACTGTCGAACGCCTACTCTAGGACCGCGACAAATTACTTTCAGAGCAGCATTGTAAATGCTAGTTTGCTCTTGGTCGTACGAGCTGACGTTGGAAAGAAAGACCTGTCAAGTTGGCCACGCTCGAAGGGCAAACATCCAGTTCAATGGAATTTCAGTCTCATCTAAGCATTCAGCGATTAGAATCGCAACATGATCATCTCCAAGTGGCCCACCACCAGTTTCAGGAACAAATCCAGAATCAACACTCTGGCAAAGTCCAATTCCAACATCAGCCCCAGATGTGTTTCTAAGGATCACGCGCTTTGAGAACCACAACGCGCGAGGAATTCCATCACATGCAGCAACACCTAGAGGCAAGGTAGGTGGAACTCGGACAACACCATCGTATGAATGATCTTCCATCTTCAAGATATCACAATGAAATAGACAGAGGGTGAGTCATTTAGTTATATCATCATAATTGTAAAGAACAGCTTTAATGAGAGGAGAATGAAACAGAGAAGATACGCTTATCCTCGATACGAGGATAATTGCAGATATAAAAAATTTAAATACTGAATTAGGAGATCATTCATTAAATCCACAGTGAGGTTTAACAAATCACTAATGATTTGAACCCGAAGAAACACTCCACATATACACATCACTCCGAACAAAGAGAAACTTTCAAAGATTAATCAATCAAGTTCAGAACTAGAAAATTATCTCCTTAAATTAAAATTTGCCATGAACCAATTGAGTTATGATTTAAAAAATAAATTGCATAAAGCCTCAGAGGAATATCCTCGAACCGAGGATAGAACTCCAAAACATTTCTTGAAGATTTGAGAGCATAAATGATATTGGCAATTTACCAAAAAACATAAATCTGATTTTTGACAGTTAACATTCAACATACGCCTTAGATGACATCAAACTCAAAGTCAGTTATCCTCAATTCGAGAATAACCATCATAATTTTTAATATCGAAATATTTAGTACCTTTCCACGGATATCGGATATCCTCGACTCGAGGATATCACCCTGGGGGGATACAATCAATAACGGGCGAAGACTGACAGTACATCAAACCCAGATCCAACCAATGATCTTATGCAATATACTCATTATATTATCATTGAAATTCAACAATTTTTCATCCATTATCTTTGACTCGAGGATAACTGTAATTTCAAAAGATTATCGCCGTATTTGTACAATAGGGTGACATTCAAATTGGCCGTTTAGTAGTTCCAGGGATAGTGTCCTACACTGCTGCCAACTTTGACACCCTCCCCAAAGCTGAGAAATTGTTTCTTTACCATGAAAATTTGGGGACAGCATCATCTTTATGTTGAAAACATGCATACCAAATTTCAATTCCAGGAGACTCATGAAAAAAAACTTATGCAAGATCTACCAACATGGGATAGCTGTGAGAAAAGTGTCACAGCTGCCAACTTTGACACCCTCCCAAGAATTGAGGAAATTTTTTTTGCCCATGAAATTTTTGGAGAAAAAACATTTTTATGTTGTTTGCATGTGTGGAAAATTTCAAGTCCAAAAAACCCATACAAAAAATAATATTCCAAATCTACCAACATGTGTAGTTTTGAGAAACAAAGGGGAAAACCATTTTACTACTTCCAACTTTGACGCCCTCCTTAGGATTGAGTTTTTGTTGATACATAGTGAAATTTTTGGCACAAGATCATCTCTACGCTGGTAACATGTGGGATAAATTTCAAAGCCAAAAGACATACATAAAAAAAGTTATTCCATATCTATCAACATGTGTAACTATGATAAACAATTTGAAGGTCATATTGAAAATGTCAAAATATCTTTGACACCTCATGCTTTTTCATTGAACTCAATCATGTGAGTAAGCCACCAAACATAAATTCTTCTCAAAAAGATCAATAACATCTAAATGAAGAAGTGAAGAGGTGTTCCATGCAGAAGAATCCACTTGGCCATAAAGTGTGCATTAGACACATGACAATTTTTTTCTTCTAAATATCTATTGAACACTATGTAAAGGGAATGGTGTGTGTGATTTGTGATAGATTGAATGTTGAGACAATCCTCAAAACAAAGAGTGTTGTATTGTGGGATGCATAAGTGTTGATTCACATTGGACATACATGATGAGTGTTTAAGAGCAAAACGATTTTTCACGTATGCATATGGGCTTGTGTTTTGGCGACCCTTCTCTCTCCTCTTTGCTCCAGCGCCTTGGCTCCCTTCTCTCCCCCTTGCTCTGCTCCAGCCCTCTTCTCCTTCCTCTACCAATTGTCACGTGTCAATCCTGCAACCCCCTATGCTCTGCTCTAGCCCCTTGGCCCCCTTCTCTCCCCCTTGCTCTGCTCTAACCCCTACTCTACTGCTGTAGCTAGCATCACGCACTCTATAAGTTTATGATGACAATTTCAGATGAAATTCGTACTCGCATCATAGGTTTGAGTGAGGGAGGATTTACAGGAGTTCAAATTGCAGCTACTATTGGAGTTCCTATTAGAACAGTTACAAGGTTAGTAAAAACATTTAGAGAAGATGGAACCTACAAGCGCAAACCTTGCGGTGGAAGTCACGCTAAAAAGCTTAGTGATAGAGATGTTCGTAGTATTGTGCATTACTCAAAAATTCATCGTGTTTGGAGAAGTGCATACGAGCATTATTCATCAAGTTGTCTAGCTCGTACTTTTAAAAGTGGAAGGACTTCTTTAATGATTTAGGGCGCATTTGCCGGAGGACAAAAGTCAGAACTTGTCTTTATGCCTAAAGGTCAACGTTCTGCTAAGGATTTTATAGAAGTGGTTTACGATGCCAAATTGGTTCATTTTATGGGTCAAATTCCACAATGAGTGCTTATGGAAGATGGGGCACCCGTCCATAGGAGCAAAATATGTGAAGAATGGAGACAAAGCCACCTTCTCGAAAAGCTCAACTGGCCTGCAAACTCTCCCGATCTCAATCCAATCGAGAACGTTTGGAGGATGTTAAAAGATGTTGTGCAACATGACAAACAATGCCCTAGAAGCTTAGATGTGTTGAAGGTAGTTCTTGAAAGAGAGTGGAAGTTAGTCAATGGTACAAAGCTCCTTCAACTATGTCATTCTATGCCCTCTAGGTTACTAGGAGTGATTGATGCTAATGGAGGACATACATGTTGGTAGATATGGAATAACTTTTTTGTGTACATCTTTTGGCTTTGAAATTTATCTCACATGTTACCAGCGTAGAGATGATCTTGTGCCAAAAATTTCACTATGTATCAACAAAAATTCAATCCTAAGGAGGGCGTCAAAGTTGGAAGTAGTAAAATGGTTTTCTCCTTTGTTTCTCAAAACTACACATGTTGGTAGATTTGGAATATTATTTTTTGTATGGGTCTTTTGGACTTGAAATTTTCCACACATGCAAACAACATAAAAATGTTTTTGCTCCAAAAATTTCATGGGCAAAAAAATTTCCTCAATTCTTGGGAGGGTGTCAAAGTTGGCAGCTGTGACACTTTTCTCACAGCTATCCCATGTTGGTAGATCTTGCATAAGTTTTTTTTATGAGTCTCCTGGAATTGAAATTTGGTATGCATTTTTTCAACATAAAGGTGATGCTGTCCCCAAATTTTCATGGTAAAAAAACAATTTCTCAGCTTTGGGGAGGGTGTCAAAGTTGGCAGCAGTGTAGGACACTATCCCTGGAACTACTAAACGGCCAATTTGAATGTCACCCTATTGTACAATACTTTATACTTAAAATTCGTGAGCACTATGATTCCTTTGTTTTATCCTCGAGTCGAGGATAAGTCATTGTTGGTTATTTATTTATTCATCTCATCTGATTATATCAGTTTAGGTTATCCTCGACACGAGGATAACAGTGCTACAGTGATTCCGTCATATGTGGAGTGTCACAGATAGAGATTAAGTTTAAGTGCGAACAAGGACCGCTGCACTGCTCAATGGTCAGCAACACTTAATAACGTGCGATGGGGAAGTCGACCTTTACTCTTGCGCATAGAGCAGAGGAAAAAACATTGAAATGACCGGTGTGACACAGACAAAAAGAAAATGAAAATGACTTCAACCAACGTGCAAGAAATACAACAACATAAGAAATACAGCCACACTTATACTCCTTCCCCCAAAACCTATCCAAGACATTCGTGTCCCAAAAAAGACCTAGAACAATATAAACCTTAGTTCAGTATCTTACTGCAGAGGCAAGAGCTGAAACATAGAAGTGGAAGCGGAGGCGAGGCACAGAGAGGAAAGAGTTCGAAATGAGAAATTCCAGGGGGGAGTACGATGAGCTCCGGTGCCCAAAGAACGGAGGTGGGCGGGAAAGACTTTTTCCAACGGCACCATTTTTGGGCGGGAAAATAATGTACTTTTGTCTCAACTTTTCAAGTGACCTTTTCAGGATTCCGAGTCACTTCAATTTAGGAATGCGACAAACCCGAATAAAACAAAATGATATTCGTTTTGACAAAATCGGATTTTCTAATGAATGAAAAACTGATAGTTATATTTGGTTTATATGTAAAAAAGTAACAAAACTCTGCTAAAAAGTCTTTTAAAAAATTGATTTAAAAAAAAACGTTTAAATATTGTAACAAATAGTATATTTGTAAACTAGTTCAAATGATAAGAATCAAATATAATAAATTATTATCATATTAAATATATTGAGAAAGTATTAGAATTTTGAGAATTTTGCCGACAATTACAGAAGTCTTTTGAGCTAATTCATGTATTTTTTATATTTTCTAATTACAGACTATCCTTGATTTGAGGATAGCTATTCCAGTTAGAATTAGAATTTTAACTAAAAACTAGCAGTTGGCGCTTGCTTTGCAATGCATTCGTTCAACCATTTTAATGTAGTTTTCATATCACAAAATATAAAAAACAATGGTAACAACAATCTACATAAAATATAAATATGTTCTGAACGTAAAATTTGTAATCAAGAGTTACAAATATATTTTGGATAAGCACAAATTGCAACACAGAAATGCAAATTTCACACTGTCACCCAAAAACTCAAGCTAGTTGTTTGCATTGCATTCGTCCAACCATTTTAATGAAGTTTTTATATTACAAACTATATTTAAAAAATTGTAACATGATTCATTGCGTGGTTGGCTGCGCAATTAACTGCGCGGTTGACTACACCGTTCGTATAGTTCACTGCACGATTGACTGCGTGGTTTATCGCTGTGTGGTTCACCGTGCGGATTATGATTTTAGTAATATGATAAGCGTAGTAAAATTTGAATCGATTTAAAGAAAATAACTCTTAGAATATTAATAGTTTTAATCTACATCATTTGGTTTAGTATTGTTTTCGAATAAGAGTTGAAGAAAATTTAATTTGGTTCAGGGTAAAAGTATTATATTTTCATTAAAGCGTTATATGTTTCATTAATAAAAAATCAGACTTTTCTCAAATTTTGATCACTTTTAAGTTAGATGATAAATGTTTTCTGTCACATACAAGTAAAAGAAGAACTCCAGTTTAAAGGGCTGGCGTGAATAAAGTGATTGTTTGTTCCACCACTAAGTCCATGTCCACCGAGTTTATGTCAAGATTTTTGTTCACCAACTTTATAAATTAGGTAATAAGGAAAACTCAATACAATATTCATTTATTTTAAAACAAAAATCAATGATGAATACAACTTAAATTATTGTTTAAATGTTGGTTGAAACTATTGTAGAATCTACACCAAGCCTCTACAATATATCTTCGTAAGAATGGTATAGAAGAACACCAATGAATTAGATATCAAATTATCAATTAATGAAAAATTTAAACGTTAGACAAATAAAAAATTTATGGAAGCATAATATCACATGCAAATTTTTGAAACAAAAAAATTTATTTCAAACTCACTGAACTTACATTGTACTCTTTACTATACCAAGATAGAGTTTAACTTTAAAATGATATCAGTATTACTAAATATCATGTTGTTATAGACTTGATTAAAAAAACAACCAATTGTTGTTGAATCATTCCATGCTTTTAAAAATGTATATTTCATATTACTTATATAAAAACTTTACTGAAATGATTTTATAAAATATTAGATGAAATTAAACTTTGTAGCTTGTTTTAGCTCTTGTAGGAAATATATACTTAACCCCTAAAGAAAAAAATCTCCTTGGAGAGAATTTCTTGAGTTCGGGCAATTACCTATGATACAAAATATCTATATTTTGTGCTTTAAAATTTTATACTAGATTTTCCTTGGTCAACGCTTTGTATAGGTGTTTTTATTATGTTTCTTGGTTTGTGGTTCGAAAGTTAGTACCACTGAAAATTAAAAATATAGACTCTGCGCAGCTTCATATTGTTCATAGAAGTTTCTATTGACATTGAGATTTTTCTGACATAGTATGAATATTTTCTTGTTTGCAGATGTACGAAAACAAAATTTGTCTTCGGGTATCAAATTAATTTTAACCCTAGTCAAACATTTTCACACATTATTTATCAAGAAACACAAAAGCATCTTCTATTCCTCATAAACCATATAGATCTTCATAGTTTTCCATTTTTATTTAATCTACAACGATATGTGAAGTTAACCTTCTTAGTGACTGTCTGGAACAATATTCTAGAACATATTTAGTTCAAAAAAACTACAAAACGTGAATAAATGACCTTTTATGAATTCCAAATCTTTGCAGACTGTTTTTGAATATGCTACACTCCTTCTTTACCTTTAAGTATTGGTGTACAAGGAACTAGAATCAGACTAAACATGATGGTAATGCATTTAGATTCTCAAAAATAGTGCAAGTGTTTAACATTAAGTGAAGTGAAAGTTTGTTGATCCACTCAACGCAGGGAAGAAATTTAACCAATTTCCTTCTTCAAACGCTAAAATCTTTCAATCCGTCCGGTCAATGTCAATGAAGTTTTGTAAGTTTATTATTTGGTAAGTATTTTTTAAGAGCCTACGGTAAAACTTAGAAATACAAGTATTTGTTTATTTTGTTACTTATTGCACTCGAATCAACAGTTTAGAAGCAATTTTGGTGTGAAATTGATCAGGAACTTAGATTGGGGTTAACATTTGAAGTATTCAAAATAAATTGGTAAGAGAGATGTTTACTTTGTAAGAAATAGATTATATAATCATTTATGAGACGGGATTTAAGAAAAAATTGTATTCTGAAGATTTATATTAGGACTTCAAATTATGAATAACAGTATCAAATTTAACTGGATCATAATGATCTCAATTCTCATGATTTCCCCAAAATATTGCCGTATTAATAGCCATTTGACTGTCTAAAATAACAAAAAATTTGAATATAATTTACTACTTCTGATGGAATAATGTATCTTCATTTGGCAATTATTTCCTTTGGGGAGAGGTTTTTATACTAAAAAAGTATTGTGCAGTATAAAAAGTTGAAGATCACTTATCTTACTCCAGACTACTTTATAACATTGGTTCGGGAAATGGTCTTTTCGTTTAGCGTATTTAAGTAACTAATGGTCACAATGTGTAGGTGTTAAAGTAGATGATTTTATTATTATCATAAATGATTCTCCGAAACAAAATCCCAAAGCTATAATTCTGTAAATTCATCTAAAACTCATTCTTGATTTACCGTTATTACATTCCTCAAATATTAAGGAAAAAGGGTAGTTCAAATTGACAATAAACCAGGGAGTATCAACTCCTAGGCGTTAATAGCCGGTTCAAATAGATAGTAACCAATTCAATTAGACAGTAGCCATGCCCTGTATGCAATTCATTAATTATCCTTGAGACTACTTACTAATGATTGAATTCCTTCTATCAATCTATGGCATGCAATGATGCATGAGGCATGGTGAGTGAAAATCATTTATCTCAAGCAAACTCCCGCTTACTCTTTTATAATAATTGCTTTCGCAAATCCATCATAATTCACCTAGTTCAATTCATCACTTTATTCTTCTTTCATAATCACTTTTTTAGTCCTTGAGTCCTTCTTAATTAGCGGGACAATTTATAGAAATTTCATAAAATATGGCTTTTTCTATATTACTACAATGACAATAATAATTCTGATAAATATTCAAGGTCTTCCTTTAAATTCTATTTGATCTTTTAGGCTTAGTTGTTAAGGGTGATCACTCCTTAATTATCATTCATCTAAGAAAATTGAAATAGGTGACCGAATAAAATTCATTCTTACTCTATAAATTTCAAGCAGTAATCAATCTAATACTTACTTTATTTCATATAATTCTATTCACTAGATTTATTGTAGATTAGATGGGCCCTTCTACTCTACTCAATGTAATAGAGTTACGGACACTTATTATAATAACTTTTCTCTCACTATGATCTCTTTTCTAGATCCATAGTTCAACTTTCTATAAGGGCAGTTCCAATCTATGCCACTCATCAAAACATTTTATTTTATGCCAACCTTGTCGTATTTATTATCATTAAATTACTATACTCACAGTTTTAAATATAATTCTCTCAATCCAATAATAGTAACTCCAAATTCATAGCTCGATTGGACAAGTTTCAACTGTTCCTCTTATCTCTAGTGCCATCTTACGATACCCAATCTGTTCCACTCAACAGTATGTCAAATTGACCACACACTCAGATTATATATGAAGGATGTATGCATAAATTCCATACCATAATCCAAACTGTGTCAAATTGACTTCAATTACTGTAACCTACATCATCTTTCTCAAACACCTTCTTATCCCAAGTAAACATCAATAAGACAAAATCATTGTTTAAGACGCTCAGCCAGATACCAATTCCAATACAGAACACTATCAAATTGATTTAATAATATTTGTTTTTATTTATGAACAACAGTCCTCAATTCAACTTGAACATATTCCATGGCTTTCTACAATAACGTTGCTACATGAAAATTTTCTATAACTCAGGCATCTATTCGACAATCACTCTAAAAATATTATGATTTCTATTGTAGTGTTGTGTTTTCTTTCCTTTTTCAACTTCACTTAAGGATTCACAGTCTAATAGACGTATCCTTGCAATCAGAATCAAAGAGATGCTATCTTGAAGACATCTTTCAGAATTAGAAGCTAAAGGGCAGGATTGGCTCCAATTGACTCTACTTTAGGATCTACAAAGCTTTTCAGTTCCCATTTACAAGATATTTCCTAAACAGTTCAATACTCAATCCTATTTAGTCTATTAGATTGAAAAGACCTAAAAAATGAAAATTTTAACGTTTACATATTGTAACAAATAGTATATTTCTAAACTAGTTCAAATGATAAGAATCAAATATAATAAATTATGATCATATTCATTATATTGAGAGAGTATTAGAATTTTGAGTCTTTTTGCCAATAATTACCGCAGCTATTTTGAGCTAATTCATGCATTTTGTTTACTTTCTAGTTATAGACTATTCTTGATTCGTGGATAGCTATTCCAATTATAATTAGAAAAATAATAATTAGGTTTTTGATTTTTTGCAGTTTAACATGTTGAGAGAGTATTAGAATTTTGAGGCTTTTTGTCGATAATTTCAGTAGCTAATTTGAGCTAATTCATGCATTTTGTTTACTTCCTAATTATAGACTATCTTTGATTCAAGGATAGCTATTCCAATTATAATTAGAATTTTAACTTAAAAGTAGCAGTTGAAGCTTGCTTTGCAACGCATTAGTTCAACCATTTTAATGTAGTTTTGATATCACAACAAATAAAAAATAACTTTTCTCGACAATCTACATAAATTATACACATATCTTGGATACCTTTGCATGAATTTTAATAATCTATGTCTATAAAAGAATACAGGATGAAGAACACGTTGAATAGATGAACGTGCAGATGGATGAACGCGTCAAGCTTGGATGAAAAAGTGATGCGTCGAGGAAAAACGCTTAAAGCTAAAAGTTAACAGCTAAAAGCTAGGGTTTTGGATAAAAATGAAAACCTAAAAGTAAGGGTTTTGGATAAAATGACAAGACGGGAATGGGGACGGGGATGGGGACGGGCACATGCACGTGGACAGAGACGGGGGACGGGGGACAAGGATGGGGGGGACGATGGATTGGAGGGAAAGAGCTAGGGGACGGGGAGGTGGGGACTGAACACAAAAAAATGTTATGTCCGGACGACATGGGTAACACTCTAGTGTAATAGAATTGAATTGAAAAAAAATAATTAGGTTTTTGATTTTTTGTAGTTTAACATGTTGAGAGAGTATTAGAATTTTGAGACTTTTTGCCGATAATTTCAGCAGCTATTTTGAGCAAATTCATGCATTTTGTTTACTTTCTAATTATAGAATATCCTTGATTCAAGGATAGCTCTACCAATTATTAACTAAATTATCATTACTAGTTACAAATCATAACTAGTTACGAACTTACAATTTACATTATAAAATTGACACAGGAAAAAAAAAAAAAAAACAAGAAATCCAATATAATATAGATCCACTCAAAGAGTCCTAATTTGATTGACAATGAATGTAATAGTTGTTTACAAAGTTACGATATAAAAGTTATCTAAATAACAATTTACAATACAATCGAAATGAAAAATATAATGATTTACATCGGTTATAATAATTTAAAAACTCTAAATATAATTATATGAAGTAAAATTTTGAGAACTATCCAAATAAACTAATATAGAAAACAATTTCATCATGCAAGAGTATGCCAAAGTTGGTAGTTTACAAATCATTCTTGCAACAATGAAATGGACGGATGAAAACGTCACAAATTCACTTAAATTAACAAAAATTCATTCACCGAAGAGCGTAGTGAGGAATGCGTAATTTCAGTGAAATTTCTAAAATGAAAGTGATTGGACATTCAACCGTTGCGTTGCTTTAAAATTAGGTTTCTATCCAAAGGTGGTGAAAAAGTGGAAAAGCCACCAATCCCGTCACTTTTTCGAAGGTGAACGAGGGCATGACACGTCCTCTCTCTCTCTCTCTCTCTTTCTCTCTCTCTCACTGTGTCTCTCTCTCTCTCTCTCTCTCTCTCTCTCTCTTTCTCTCTCTCTCACTGTGTCTCTCTCTCTCTCTCTCTCTCTCACAGGACGCTAGGGTTTCTGTCTACTCTCCTTTTCTGTGTGCGCGTGTGGAAGTGAGTGCGCGTTTGAGTGCGCGCGTGAGGGCGCGATTGTTTGTGTTGTATGTGCGTTTTGTGTGCGTTGTATGTGTGTCTCTCTCTCTCTAAGTCAGAGCTCGCTAGGGTTTGTATATAATCTCATTTTCTGTGTGCGTGTGAGAAGTGAGTGCGCGTGTTAGTGCGTTCTGTACGTTGTGTGAGTGCGTGAGTGTGTGCGCGCGTGTGTGTGCGTATCTATGTGAGTGTTTGTGTAGTTTAAGGTGTGTGAAGGTGAGTTTTAGGTGTGTGAAGGTGAGTCTCAGCTGTGTGTGTGAGCCCTACGTGTGTATATGTGCACGTGAGTTTGTGATTGCTTGCGCTTAGGGTTTGAAGGCTTCTGAAATTAGATTCATTCCAGCGAGGGTTTTGATAGTGTTTTGCAAGGTATTCAAACTGTGTAGGTGTCGGAGGTTCCAATTTTCTTAGCCAGGGTTTCGATTATTGTACGAGGGTTTTCTCAGGTTCTGGACGTGAACGAAACCCTAATTTTATAGATCTTCCCGACACATCGAAAGTGCACTACGAATTTGTATACCACATCTTCTCGTTGGATTCCTTCCCATACACTCAAAGTAAGTTTATGATACCTTTTTCAATTTTGCGTTGCTTGTTTTTGTAAGAATATCATTGTTTATGTGCGTGAAGAAGTACTGTAACATTGTTTGAGAGTTTGTTTTCATAATCTCTGTGTGTATGTGTGCTCGTCTGCTTGCGTTTTTGTGTGCAATGAACTGTTGCATAACATGGAAAACATCCATTCTTGGGATCATTTTATCCTCGAGTCGAGGATAACCGCCTTGCCTTGGTTCAATTACTGTGTATTTGACTAATAGCAACCATAACTAAATAGCGTTTTATCCTTGATCCGAGGATAAAGTCCAGAATGTAGATCACTAGTCACGTAAGCGTCATAAGATACACTATCAATCGACATGATCCTTAACCCAAGTAACAATATACCAGATGTAAAAAAAGTATTCTCGAACCGAGGATAGATTAAACAGATTAAACAACGATATGCACTTAGATCAAACAATTGCGAACCAATAAAGTAGTGAATCAAATGTTCTAGAAATAAAAAATAAGCCAGCCGTTAAAACACGCTGATTAATTACAGGAGGACCTATCCTCGGGCCAAGGATAAGCATGATATTGTACTACTAAATTGAGTTTCATTTTGATATTTCAGATGGCGACAACCGAAATGGATTGGGATGACAACTACGACTACTCATCCGCTGAGTATTTCATCGAGCGGTTCGTAAATCCTGTAGCCCCGTCACCCTTCATAGAAGAAGTCATAGAGAACTATGGAAGTCTATGGGCATTCAAGGATGTCGTAAAGAGCTGGTCCCTCGCAAAAGCTGGGAAGTGTATCCAAATCACGCTCAAAGTTAACGACAACGTTCCGTTTGTGCCGCTGAACCGAAATGAAAGAGTTTTGTTCATTGAGCAGCAGCAAATGGAGTTCATTGTACTTGGAGTCCAGGCTGTCAATGAAGATGGAGATGATCTTCAACACTGCCATTCCATTGTAGTGAAAGTGGGAACTTCATTTGCTCGAAGAACGGTCAGGGGTCCCTTAAAGCGGCGTTGGGATAACAATGACGCCGTGAAGGTCAATAGGCGGTTGGTACGAGTTCACCAGTTATTGTCTGCATTTGAAGCTCGTCAAGCACCAGCAAAAGGCACGCAACGACGGCGTCCTCGAGCAAGTGCTGTAGATGTGGCGAATCCATCGGTTTCATCCATTCCAAGAACATCAAGCCGACCTCCTCCAAGGCGACCAACAACTACAACCGCAACGGCTGGCGAACCATCCACGACAAGAAGGAAAGCAACTGCCGGAGCAAGCTCGGCCTCCACAGTAACGCGTGCACTTACTCCAAGTAAGGCGCGGAGCGATCCCCAAGTTGACTTCTAGAAGATCACGGAGTCACAACCGCTTTTCTGGGAGGAGTGCAAAGGGTGCTTTCCATTCGAATCATCCACACACAATGTGTGGATCGAACGATGTGTTGTTGCAAAAGCTCAATACGTAATTCGTGGCATGGAGGAGGGCATTGTGCTAAGCACGATGGACTTTCTTGTTCAGCTTGGCGAAATCGATCAGTGCCAAAAGATTTGTGTATGTCCAGTTGATGATGACGGTGAGCCAATAAAGACGAAGCCAACCTCCTGGGACGATATCAAGAAGGGGAAGTTCATGCTCATAAATGGATAGCACAATGTGGAGGCATCCAAGCAACTGCAAGTGAATGACGACTGCGGTGAAAGTCGATAGAACGGCCTTCGGAATTGGGGTGCTTATGTCGTATGGTTTAGAGATCCTCTGATGCTGCAGAGAATATCTAAGTTTTACAATGACCCAAATTACCTGGACCATGCACAGCCAACATGGGGTAACCAGATCTCAAGCTGCAGGAGAATCTGGCTGAACTCAGGACGTCCAAGTTATCAACAAGGCAAGGCTGCATCCCAAAATAATGGTGCCGTGTTTGACCAAGAAAAATACTCGGTAAGCTCTCCCTATAAAGTGTATCCTCGGGTCGAGGATAATCGAATCAACACACTTGTTTAGTATCAGTATCATTTATAGACCTGTTTAGTATAATCATTGTGTGTTTCATTCAATCTTGTATCTTCGGGTCGAGGATAATCCATGCCACACACTATGATCTGTATCCATGTCCGCGATCATCTCATCAGTCTTTGATTGATACGGATTCGTGTTCTGACTAATGTATGTTCATTGTATTGAATTGCAGTTATTTTCCAAACTTATCGTTACCCGCTTTCAAAACATCGATCCTACTAAGGAAGGAAAGCATGTAACCAAGTCATCAGACATCACCAACGAGATCAAGGTGATTATGCTTCTTGATGACATTTTCAAGATATGGGAAGACTTTCTCGATTGACATACCGAGGGCGAGATCATCAACCCCGACACCTTAAGTCCTTACAAGGAGGCGAGAGGGTTCAGAGCTTCCCCAATTCATCGAGAGTTCTTTAAGAGATTGGGTCATCTCTCCGATAAGGACTTGAGGGATCTGTTCCGCTACGTGGTTGACAGTGACAGAGCATATGGATACCCCAAAGTCATGCTCCGTAAAACGAGCGTGGTTCATGGGTCCTGCTATCACTACGAGGAGTGGGCAGATCGGCGTAAGAGAAAGCGTATCGTCTTGCAAGAATTGGTGGCGATTGATCCATCATTGCATTTTTTAATGCCAGACGGGTCCACAAACGACCCAGTGTGGAAAGCTTGGAAGCAAGAACATTGCGTATCGTCCGCCACGTACAATATGCTCCTTGTCCGACCGGACAAGGAGTTCTTCTCCATGAGGTTGACGAACGCAGGAAAACTCAAGCGCGCGTCCCACTTAGTGGAAATTTTCCAAATGTTCTTCCTTTTTTTGGAAGTTCTTGTATGTGAAGAGCCACATCGATCCCATCGATGGGCCTTCTAAGCTTCGTGACTTCGACGGGGAGAAGATGGAGTTCTGCTCATATTTTGACCCACCTGCTGAGGACAAGGTGTGGTCCCTTGGACTCCTTGACCTTTGACAGGTCCCTGGGTGGGCCTTCAAAGACAAATCCTCCGACGAGCCCTACTTTTCAACGTTTCTGAAAACCCTGAAGACATAGCGAAGCATTCCTAACCTGAACTCTCCTGCCGTCTGGGTGTGGATCACCTCAACTAAGCAGCGAGCGAGGCAAGCGGAGAAGTATGCTGAAAAAAAGATGCCAAAGTACAATAGTCTTTCCTCAGCATACATTCCCTCCGCATACGAGCAGCTCAATTTAGGGACATCAAGGTCGAAGTGTACTGAGGTTTTCCTATTATTCCTCATTAAAGCCGACCTTCCTAAATCAGCCGCTTTGCTTGAGAAAGTGAAGCTGAACTACTCTGCTGTTGATACTCCATGTTACACGGAGAGAAACAAGTACTTGGAGGCCTGCTTCGCCGTCCATGGCTATGAACATAGGATGGAGTTCTACCTCGACCTCCTCACGGACTTCAGCAAGCCCATGAGCCGAGTGTTTGGAATATATTCCGGCTCAGAGTTATTGCTCGCCAGTAAGGTAAGAAATCACAATCAATTTCTGTGTTTATCCTTGACCCGAGGATAATCATTGATCCATTATTTGTTTTGTAGTGTTATATGTAATGACGTAGTGTTATATGTCATGATGAAATTTTGACTACTGAAATTGATTCGTCATATCTTCCGCAGATGTCTGGAATGTCATTTTACGGTCTGGTGGATAAGACCTTTCGCAAGTTATACAAGGAGAACTCTAGGAAGATTCACATGTATGACATCAACGATTTTATCCACAAGGATTGTGTGTATGCTGGGCCTCTTCCAACTCTGTCCGGTGGGCTTGACACTTCATCAGCTAGAGCTGATCAAAGGCCTACTCAAGCAGCAGCACAGACAGCCTCGACCTCTCAAGCTAGGCCTTCCCGTACTCGTGCGCAGGCCAGGGCATCTTTGGGCATTGATTCAATAGTTCAAGAGCGAAGTGATCTCAGTGGTTCTCGATTCCATATTGAATCGCGAGTCCCTCAAGAGTTTCCGGAGGACGCCGACCCTTCATGCTTGCCGCCGTCCGCTCCTCCTTCTAACCCTCCGAATAATGAACATGACAAAGTCTTTGAGTTTAATCCGTATGGGAGTAATGAAGGTGTGGACCTGTCAACACTTGGACTTCGTGACGCCGGGCCCTCATCTACATATGAATCACCCCGATCAGCAACTCCTGTTGCTGGAGATGACGAGGAAAGGCTTGAAGATATTGTAAATCCTTTGAGCTCTCCTAGATTGCTGGATGAATCTACAGAGAATTTGGATACCCAGAATCCTGAGACACCAGTGTCATCTAGAGCTTCAACGCCGGTTGGCTCCGTTATCATGCTCTCTGATTCTAGTGACGATGAAGTCGAGAGACTCAACGTTCCAGAGGTATGCATCAATGCTGCCGGAGAAGCTCGCGCTCCTGGAGTCGTTGTGAAGAATGAACCAGGTGCTGATTATTTCCAGAACATGGCGATCAGACGCGCTTTGGAGGAGAAGGTAAATCAAGATATCCTGGAGCAGTTGGAGGCGTCCAAGCGCAAGCAGGCTGAGATGGAGGCTGCGTTCGAGAAGTAGAAGTTGGAGTTTGCTTTGGACAAGGAGCGGATTGCGGCCACTATCCGTGCTGAGCTTCACCTGCAGATGAAGGCAGACCTGGCACAGATGATGTCCTCAGCCTCTCTCTCCACAGGTGCTGCTTCATCTGGTCCTTCACAATCTGTATTGCCAGAGTCCGTAATTCATCCTCGCATCGAAGATAACTCTGGTTCTGGTCTGTCGACTCCCTGCCAGACTAGTACGGTGAACGTGCCAGACTGTGTTCTTCATCAGCATGCTTCCCCGGCTGGTTCTCTTGGTGCTCACGAAGGACCGTCTTCGTCCCAAGGAATGGCTTTGGATTATCCTCGACCCGAGGATAGAACCGTAGTGGATTATCCTCGGCCCAAGAATAGAATGCTGGTTAGTCCTCAATAAAATCCACCAATGTGCAATGACACCATGATCCCTTCCCAGAATGAGATTCATCGTGATCATGGTGCCTCCCCTGTTCCTGCTTCCTCGCCACATCAATTCCCAGTAATTCTTCGCTAGTCCGAAGAGTGCGATGTTGGGGCTCGTGTTTTCGACCATCCTGTGGATGCGGATGTTTTATGTGCGGTGGACGAGGATCGAGTGGATTACGAGCCGTCTCCGGAAAATGTCAACCAGGGCATGTCTGCATCTGACAAGGTTGGCTAGTTTTTTACCCTCTTTTTTTCTTGCCCCACCAGCAATTGCCGTGTAGTTTTTTGATGTCTACTCCTAGTCTCTAGTAGGTCTTATATTGTTGTGTTGGCTTGCAGGCATTAAACCATATGAGTTTTAATGTACATTAGGCGGAGTGTACATATTTGTAATACCACTTTGTTTATAATTTATGGAATTGTTTAACAATTCAATTTTCTTCAATTGTTTTCTCAGATGAGAATGGATGATATTGTTCACCAACCTCTTGCATTGAAGCCTCGGATTGGGAATTATTTACAGAAGTCGCTATGTGGGGGAGAATTGATGCTATCTGTGACACTTCCTTTGCATATTTTTCAATGTGCATTTGATCAGGTAATTTCCGTTGTCCTTATTGTTTGTTCGTCCTGTCCCAGGACTGTTTGCCGAGGAGTTTGTCTGTTGTCCTCAACCGGCGACCATAGAAGTGGCTTAATATCGTTCTGGACATTAATGGCATCCTGTGCGAGACAGAACATGCCCCGGGGTTGTCGAGAGGCTCTGGGAGTCGAGCAGCGTATTCTTGCACCGTCCCTGCTTTCATAGGTCCCAAAGCAATATATACTCGCCCAGGAGTTCGTGCGTTTCTGGCGGAAATCAGAAACATTACGAACTCTATTGTCGTCTGGATCTCTATGAAGAAGTCCACTGTAGTTGAAATTGCGAAGTATATTTTTTCGGACATGGCTTCTCCAGCTTTGGTTCTTGGTCAAGAGTGCTGTGAGGGAATTGAAACCTGGCCCAATAAGTTCTTGATGGACCCGAATAATTCAAACAAGATGATCTTCTTGAAAACCCTGTCATCAATTTTGTTTAGGTGCCAAGTTGAGTCGATGGTCTTAGATTCAGACAACACCCTTCTCATCGACGACAGCTCGTAGAAGAGCGTCTGTAATCATTCGGGAAATGCCATTTTTCTTCGTCCTTGGAGACATGCGGCTTGTGATGACCAGTTCCTTACTCAGGAACTTGAACCTTGGCTGCAACGTTTGGTTTCCGAATGCCCCGTTGGGCAATTACATGATTTTGTTAATAACAATCGTATTGAGGTTCAACCGTTGGCGCGTAGTAGCCCTTTCATGAGATATATTGTAGATGGGATGGCGTTCTCAAACAAGAACGTTGGTTTCGTCTATGATATTCCAGATGGTTCTACTTTATCGGATTTATAGTTTCAGACTTCTATTTTGTAATAAAGTAGATATTTAGTATCGACATTGTAAACGCCATTATACATTTTGAATATATATATATTTTTTAACTACAACATGTTTTTTGTAACTTATTGCCATTGTCTTCTGTATTTTATCATTGTTTTCAGTATTATTGTTTATCCTCTAGTCGAGCCTATTGTTTTTATTATGGATTCAAGGTAAACTTTTATCCTTTGGGCTTTCATATTTATCCTCGGGTCGAGCATGCGTTGGATTGTTGTAAATGTTGTTAAGTTCTACTCATCGCTTCTTTTACCTCGTGTGTCTTTTGCAGGTTGTGAAGGCTACCATCCCTCCTCTTTGTAGGAGTGATCGTAGTAAACCGCCCTCCAACTGTGGCTCGTTTTCTGAGTATTCTGGGTCTCTTCCTGGAGGTTTCTCCCAATCTCACTATTCAAAGCCGTTTCTTATGTGCACTGCAACCGATGCTGCCTCTGCTATCATGGACTTTTCTACACAGAAAGTCGATGAGGGTGTTGTTGATAGCCCTCCTGAGCAGAGGACTGGAATTCCATGTGTGGCATCTCCTTTGCCGCTGAAGCGGATGTGTGCTTCTGTAGAGCCTGTTGGCGATTGCACTCCTAAACGACAACTCTATGTTAATGGTGCAATTGATGTTCACGAGGTGAAGGAGTCTGAGCCTATCTCTTCCAATTTGATTATTCCGCCTTCGTATATTCCTGTCCAGCCTACTCCTACCCCTGCTAAGCATAGTCGTCGTCCAAGTTCAAGATCTAAAGGTATTGTTGGAGTAAGTAATCCTCCCTCCCGTTCAACTGGATTGCATACTGAATTTCTCGGTTTAAAACCTAGTTCTTGGAGATCCGCATCTTCACAGTTTTGTCGTAACTCACTTTGCTTGAGTGGAGGGGGTGGCTCTGGGGCTGATAGTGGTCGGTGCCATCCACCACGTCATTCACCTCTGCGAAAATCCATGAATTATTTGGATGTGGATGATTACTATAAACCCAATTCTCGGAGGAAGGAAATTATGATTGGGTATGCGAAAGTGAAAGCGCAGGAGGCCTTGCTTCTCCAGAAATGAGGAGGTGGTTCAACCATTCCTTCTAATGAGGGAGGAACTCCTCAGTAGGAACAGTTTTATATGCTTTAGAAGTCTTTCCTTGTTTTGTTATAGAGACGATAGTATAGATCCTAGACTACTATAAATAGAATTTTACTTGTGATTACCTATGTTGGTAAATATGTCATGAAAATAAAGTTTTAGTATTATTATTTTCCATTGTGCTCACTCCTCTTTGACTATGGATGGAATTATATTTTCTATGACGATCTATTAATAGTATATCTTGTGTAATGCAATTTTGGAGCGTCGCAATGATCATGTTGTTTATTGTTGGATTTGGGATGTTTCTTGTATGTTGCATGATATATGCCTTCGTTTGCAACAACTTTTCTTGATATTTGTGTCCGAAGTAATAGGCTTTTAGTCTCAAATCTCACGATTTGTCTTATTTTAATGAATATGGTGTTGAAGAGTCAATTACAGTATAAGTACAATGTGAATACCATACTTAATTAAGAGGCCAAAAATTGAAGTATAGAAATCAAAACTTGAGAAAAGGAGTTCATACTTGATGATAGAAATAGAAACATATACTAAAATCAATAGCAATAGTGGCCCTAGGCTGGTGACGATTTAGGAAAAATAGGGTCAAATATCCTCTTGTTTCCCATAGGGAAAACGTCTAAAAATATTAATGGACATTGAGGACTATAGGGTGGAGTACCCTCTCGGAAACGAGAGGGTACGTGTCAAAATATAGTAAGTACTGCATGAGCTACATCTTTGAAAAGGAGAGTACATTGCTGAAAATAATTCGCAAGGCACAACAAATAGTACGTACACAAATAATGGGTAGTGAACATGGAAGAGTACCCTCTCGGAAACGAGAGGGGACGCAAACAACATTACGGTATAGGAATTGACACTGCATTAAGTTCCAGGGTGTGCCAGTACGCAACTTTCAAGAACTAATTTCACCTCATTGAAGCTGAAGGACGGCGCATGGATGAATCTGTGAATATCGGATTGGAATTTACAAATTCTCAAGAAGATGAAGTAGATGTGCTTACAATACGAGAAGAGGTTCCGTCCACGGAATTCCCTTATGGTCTTCACGAAGGCTGCACACATACAGTAAGGAAAGGAGCTCACAGTGATTGTCTATGTCCTCTCATCAGGTGGAACACCCAAGTCGAGGGAGAAAATGCACCCAAATCTAGGATGAGGAACCATACGGACAGAACGGATACATGCTGTGATAGACGCGGCAGATTCCATTGATCGTCTTTGATTTGTATTGGGCTTTGCAGAGGAGAGCTTCAGAAGCTTCCCGTTCCTCTTTGCTGGGTACTTATCAGGATATCAAGGCACGAGAACAGAGGCAAGGTCTAATGGTGGTCTAGCGGTTGTAAAAAGGCGCCTCGGAGAAATCTCTATTGCTTCTATGGAAGTTGAAATCCAACAAGTTGTAAATTTTCAATTTTGTCCCGAGTGAGATTAGTGCCCGCCATAACCAGCCAAACATCCGGGATTGGAGGCATACCTAGCTCCGTTGAGTACCGATAAACCTGTGGACGTCTGAAACCTTTCACGCACCGATCGATGTCGTTGTTGCAGAAGTAAAAATTGGTTGGGTCATTAGATATCTTCTGTCTACATTCATAAGTACCATTGTAAGTGGGTGTAGTAGTAGCCTTTCCTCCTCTTACAATCTTCTCCTTGCATCTTCTAGTTTTGGTGTGGTTAGCCCAACACTTTCTAGTCGAGTTGGAAGGAAATCGAGCAATATGCCACTCAGTTGGGATGGCCAAAGTTTCCAATACACTAGTCACAGGACGAATACCAGTCCTACATCCCAAAGACGCACTTGAAATTAGGGGCGACGGTTGTGCAGGTGGGATCACGACATTTGGAATGTCATCATCTTCATCAATAATTGGCAGAGGATTTGAAGAAGAACCAAGTCGCCTAGAAGAGTAGCGTGGATGAGAATAGTTTACCCTATCCGGACGATGTGACTCTTTATCGGCGCCGAGAGGTAAGTTGGCCTTGTACTTGTGTGTACCGAACACCTCGGCGCCTTGCATATACAAATCACACGTGCAAAATTCATCCGCCCTCGGCATCATCATCATGGGATCACCAAGAACGTGCGGATCACCTATCTTCCTAGCTCTACGTTCAGCCGCTCGGAGTTTCAATTCTTCTTTAGTTGGACCCGTCCCGCCAGCGTCACCCTTCAGAAACATGTAATAGTGAACCACTTGGAGGAAAACACGAACGTAGTCATCCACTGTCGCGACGTACAAATCTCCGCCCTTATTCCTCGAGGCTTGCTTCCACTTGTTGTGAATGGATTTAGCGAGATTGCACGAGGGCATCTCAGCGAGCTCATCCTCCAACATACTCTACAATAGAGTTAAAAAAATTAGTACGATGTCTCTAACTAAAACGATTTAGATGGAAGAAGTTAGAGGGGAATACCTGCGTCATGAATCCACCCCACTGCCGGTAACGAAAGTGCCAAAAAGCTAACCAGAGGTCAAGATGTTGGAACCCGGACTCGGAAACAGCTCCAGAGAATGCCCACCATGCTCGAATACTTTGATATAACTTTTCAGCCTCGTCCATTGTGCAGGCCATCCTGTATTGGTGACATATTGCCTTATGTTGATCACGTAATGGTCCCTGAATAATGTATTTGTCAGTGTGCTTAACCATCGATTGGGCCCAATAAAATAGGCAGGTTTGCTCCCTGTTTATCATCGGTTCGTCCTTATGTCCGCTACCATACAAAACCCGTACGGCATTCCAGTTAGCCTGAGCACTATCGCCCATGAAACCTTTGAATTGAGGTGAAGCTAAACCATGTCGAGACATTACAGCATTAAGGATCTTCCAGAATATCATTTGAGCTTCGGCATCTTCGGACTGCATGTCGCAGCAGACAATGCTCATAACCCAACAGTAGGTAGCATCATACACGTGACACGCCATGGTGGTCCACTGTTTCACGCGTTTAACATGATCAAACATCAATCACAAATTCTCTAGATCACCACCTGGCTGCATATGCTTCACTAAATCAACACCCGAACCAGGTCCTACTTCAGACATTTTGAAAATATATACCTTCACAGATTCTTCACCTTGACCACGGAACATATTTTTTTGAACAAAGGCCCAGTTACTGACTCCCCTAAGTCTGGTAATGCTGTCCAATACGCCGTACCGCTTCACATATCGAAAGGAGACCACCTTATTTCGGATGCTAGGTGATCCCATATCCTTGCACATATCAAGCATCAGAACTAATTCTTCAAAACTTAGGATTCGCTCAAGGTCGTCCTCGTCTTGCAATAAAAATTCCCCCACAAGATCTTTGCTTGCTTCCAAAACAATGGAACCTTTGGTGGCAAGAGGAGTTTTCTGTATCTGCTCACCAATAAATGAATTGATGCGCTCCTTAACCTCTTGGTAATCTCCACTTTTAACCAAATGGTTGTGTGTCCCGAGGTGAGTACATACACGGGTGATTTTGTGCTTACTCGACACGTAGTAAACTATAGCAGGACACGGTGCAAGACACAAAGAGGGCTTGCGGCACATTTTACAAACCAGTGTTGAGCCCGAAGGTCGTACCTCACCCGGAGCAAAAGGATGTTGCGTAATGCCTTCGAACTCCGTTTCATTAAATGGCGTCGTCCGGTGGTTTGGGCGGAGGTACTTGCAATCCTCATTACTGCAACGAAGATGTCCAACGCACTTGGAAGTCCTGAAGTTGAGGCCATCGTTGTTGGTGATATTTGTGGTGATAGTCTTCGTTCAAACGTGCCCGTCGTATCTTTTGTCCATGCCATGCATGTTCTTCGCCTGAGTAGACGTTGATGACATGCCTGCAGGGGGGTAATTCAAAAATAACATCGCCATTGAATTCGAGAGGTAGGTATAGAACTTGCTCACGGCAGATCGTGTTATAGTCTAATTGTTTCAAGGGATTCTTACAACCTGGTCGGGTTTGCAACTCTCTCAGGCAAGAAATAACACTCACAACAGTCGAGTCCGTGGTACGCTTAGGAGGACAAGACATCGGCGTACGAGATACTGGGGCGCAAGACGAGGGGGTGTTAGACGAAGGATCGTACGACACATGAGTGGTATTCCAGGGAGGGCATGACACAAGGGTATTTGTCATGATCGGACAATTCCTCTGAGAAGGGGACTCGTCATCCGATGACAACAAAATTACGCTCTCCGTCCCAGGTTCAATCTTAACTCTTACTCTAGCTGGAAGCGGGGTGTGCATACTAGACGACGATGACCTGGGAGGCGTTGGAACGTAGGAATTAGTAGGAACCTTAGAATGCTCAAGACCATAGATTCTATAGTGTCCTGTTCTGAGCTTCCACAATTTTGACGACCCCTCGACCACAACAGATTGCATAGCTATAGTATGAACAAGCTCCAAAGTTACGTCGTCATAAACCTCTTCCTTGACGTAGATATTGTCCTGTAGAAGTGAAAATCTCAAATTTAACATGAATGGAGTCACGGAAGCAAGCCCATCGTTATCTACACGAATATTGAGCGGTACGCCACTATCACTAGCCCAAAGAGAAACAAAGATAGGGGCAGGTGTATCGGAAGAGGATGCCATTGCAAAAGATGGCGACTCTGATGGACGCAAGTGAGTGTGGGTCGTATTAATCCTGCTGTAGCGAATGCGAGCGCTCACCAGAAGTTGGTGCAAAGGCATATCAAGCTAAATTCAAGAGGAAGTGAATAGGGAGGACGGCGCATGCATGAAAGATAAGCAGGAGTTTGAAATAAAGTTGCGAGAAAGTCCATTATTGCACGTGGCTTCTAAATATACTTGAGGAGCTAGGAGCAAAGGCGATCAATTTTATAGAACTGGGAGCAAAATTTTGGAATTAGCATATGTCGTGATATAGAGTATAGCAACGAAGCATGGCCTAAATAGTACACAATTCGGATTGTTTAATAAAAGTGGTGGATGAAAGTTGTTGAGAAGTGTCAGATAATTTAAACATCACCATAGAATAGAGTACTTATATTGGACACCGCCGTCTTGAGGTAAATATGACGATCCTAGTGTATAAAGCGTTGTGCTTTTAAAAGCGGGCAGGTTCTATAATTGGGCATACGATATGTCCACACAAAGCGAGTAGATAGGCAGTAAATTGCAAGCCAAGAGTTTGGGAGTCTATATTATTAAGCTGATGCTAGGAACGAGTTGAGCAGGATAGCCGACTTAGATCAGATGCCAAAGAGAAAGAAACGGGCGGCCCAATTCTTTACCTCAAAACAACTGAAGGCGTCACAAGAGTCGCGAATGCAAAGATACGCGGGCATAGAGGGTACAGCTAGAACATTAGGTCCGGAGTTTGCGAAGCTGGACGTAGTGACAATGTCCAGGCGGAGAGGGAAAGCAGCAGCTGACAAGGAGCAGGAGGTCCAATTTTCGATGGAAGATGTGTGTGTTTCAGAAACGCACGTACACGCTTGTCTTGTAGCAGGGGGGTGATTGAAAATGTATCCACTAGGAGGGTCATACGAGTTCCGTGAGTTCTTTGTTAGACATTGTTTTTTGAAAAAAAAGTGATAGAAAATGGTGCTATTAAATGTTGACCTCGTGGCAGAATTTTATGATTGAATGCTTTCTTATGAGACAAAGCATGATAGAGGGTGACTTGGATGAATTGCAAAGAGTCCTATTGATTGGGAGAGGGGACTAGACTGTGACGGCTTAAGTTGCGCACGATTATGATATATGATGGAATACAACGTCGATGCGATTGGTAATGAGAGAAATGATGGTAAGGTGAGGAAGGTGGTAAAGTATGATTAAGGACAAGTTGGGTAGTGGCCGAAAATGATGTTGAAGTGGTAAGGAAAGTCGACATCTTTACTTGTGAGCGAAGTCGAAATGATGAGTTGTATGTGTACTCAATAATGATGGCTTGAATGGCGGCCGATGCTGACGGCTCTTCCATGGTATGTCAAGGCCATAAAAAATGACGCTTGTGATTGAAATGGGTTGTGACTATAATTATTGGGTTGTTGATGGAAGGGTAGTGGTCATAATGAATTCTTGAATTGGACGGGTTGGGTAAAGGCGAAGGATGACGGCTCACCCGACCCAAGTTATAAGTAGAGCAACCTCTACTGTTTATATTCTTTCATTTGTGCAACCTTTGGAGTCTTAGGTTTTCCAGTCGATAGTATTGGTTTGCAAGGTCCAGCGTTCTAGTGCAGAGCGATGCTGAGAAATTTTGTGTTAGATGGGGCTCCGGAGCGTTCTATGCTGGTAATTGTAGACAAGATTAGAAGAAACAAAATACTTAGGGTTTGGAGTGAACTGAGTGTGTGTTTTGTGAGGTGTTTTGGAGAATTCTTGTGAAGAGGGTGCGAGAAGTTGCTAACATCGGAATTGAAGGAATCGCAAATGGATGAAGAGGAAGCTCCAGGCAATCCGGAATTGCGAACGGCTAGAGGCCGCGACAAGGTGAATGTCGGTGGAGAGGACGCGCGTGAAGTCGGTGTGGAGGTCGAGGGTTTGGCGATGCCCTAGCTC
The DNA here is from genome assembly GCA_963971425.1 of Bryoerythrophyllum caledonicum. Taxonomy (NCBI): domain Eukaryota; kingdom Viridiplantae; phylum Streptophyta; class Bryopsida; order Pottiales; family Pottiaceae; genus Bryoerythrophyllum; species Bryoerythrophyllum caledonicum. The sequence goes on along the minus strand of OZ020514.1, from coordinate 35,969,089 downwards.
GACGATGAAGAAGGAGACGAGGCGGGACCTGGAGGTGGTAACAAATTGGAGGACGATGTTTTAAACACGGTGACTGAAAGTGGGGGCAAAGAAGAGCACGAGGCCGGCGAGGGGGGTGATGATTGAGATAAAGGCGACAGTGAAGAGAGCGAGGAAGATGACGATATGGACAGAATTGAAGACGAGGCGGAGAGCGAGGAGAAAGCAGGGAGTGAAGCGGAGGCGGAGAGCGATGCAGCCGCTGCCGGCGAGGCCCTTGTCGAGATGGGCTTATCCGACTCGAGTAAGGACAGCAATGCCGAGAGATGGTCGAGGACGAAGGGAAAACGCAAGAGCAAGAAGAGGGAGAAGAAGGAGGCTACGCTAGACCTTAACGATGACCTCAGCCAGAATCCGGATGCCTCTATCGAGGAAGTGATGGAGCGAATTGGCATTGTGTATCACCCTGATGCATTTGCGGCGATCAATCTTATGCGGCGTCTCCCAATAGATAAATTCTCACATATTCGGAGTCCTTTGTGCCGCATGATACCAATGCAGGAGCTTCGAAAAGTGCACAAAATCGAGAAGCAGAAGATGATGGCCGGGTTTGCTCATGGTTATCGAGATGGTGACACCTCCTTCTACCTTGCGGTGACTGGCAAGGAGGGAATTGAGCGGCCTGTTGATGATGCGATTTTGAATTCTTGGTCCTCAGACTGGAAAATAATGAACAAAGAATTCAAATTTGAGTTGGCTGACAACGAAGACCTGAAGCATCTGAGTGGGAAGATGTTGTACATCTACGATGGCAACCACCGGTACGAGGCGTGGAAAGAGTACATTGACACGAAGAAAGCTGGTGACAGAGAATTTGTCAAGAAGAACGGGAGGCCGTTCTGCATTATACTTGACATTACACCGAATGGATATCCACAAATACTGTCCGCGATGCACGACGTTTACAAGTAAGTGTATTTCTAAAGTTGTAGGATTTGCAAGCTAATCTGATTTTGCAGCTGATGACCGCTGTTTTCTTAGGGCTAACGAGACAAACCATGTCGTTACGAATGTCATGCACCAACTTGACCGGGTGCATTTATACGGCACACGACCACTAGAGTACAACAAGGACTTGATTCCGCCCCATCGCTATAAAATGTGCGTAAAGAAGCCAAGCACTACGTGGTACCCGATTCCCGCTTCTGAGCAAGTGAAAGTGCTATTCCAGGTAATCCTCACTCCTTATATTATTAGATCAAGCAAATTTTCATTGGGAGCTCATGCTCGATTAGCGCGGTCTGGCAGGACGAGTTACGCAAAACCGTAGTGAAAGAGCGACTCGCGTATCTGGCAGAGACTCCAGAGGATGAACAGATTGGACGAGGTATGCAAGAGTATTTGGAAGGCCACATCCATCTGAAGTGTGATAAGCTAACGAAGAGATTTGGCAAGTTGGCTGGAGTCGCAAACCCAGCTAACGTGAAAACTTCTTTGACGAGGTAACTACCGAAGCAACAGTTAATCATCCTCTTCGGGAGTTATATTTCGTGAAATAGTTTATAAGAAGAAAAATTATTTGCAAATGACTAGGACCTATAGCATACTATTAGGCTACTAATCCTCCTACTAGGCTTCATAGGGTGTGAAGTGAAATAAGGGGTCTAAATCGGGTCAACCCCCACTCCTATTCCGAGAGGGTACCCGGCGTCGCCCGGGTACCACCTAGCATACCCTCTTGTTACGAGAGGGTATGCTGGGTGGTACCCAAGCAACGCCGGGTACCACTATAGTATCGAGAGATTTTCTTAATTTTGTAGTCTATTTGCGAGTTTTAGCTACTAGTGACGACGTAATACCAACTCAACTGGATACGACATTGAACTATTTTTTCTTTTTATTTGTGTCGGGACATGTTTGAGTACAATGTATAGCTATTTATGTGTCCTTCTATGTCACAATACAGGTTTGAAATAACTACGACAAACATAATTTGGACCGAGTGGACATGGGCCTTGAGAAACTTCAGCTCGTTGCCACCACAGTTGTTCTTCCAAATACAAGGTCATGTGGCTCAGGATGTGGAATGAGTCGGACTTTCAACGGAAACAGAATCATTTTCCCGAGTATCCATGCTCTGAAGCGGATCTGAAGAAGTTCCTGGCACGAGCAGTCTTTTATGCCTGGATACGTACCATTACCGATGTTGTTTTGAATTATGCAATTGTCATGAATTCTTCACGCATACCTGTTCATCTATCACAGCTTCAGGAGGATCTTGGGCCAAAGATGGAAGATCTTTTGGGCAACGTAGAGATGAACCCCCAACCGAGAGAACAACCACTTACTTGGATGGAGTACTTGGCCATGTGGAAGCTCCGCTTGTGGGACCATGCGTTCAACACCCTCTTTCTCGCAGAATTCCCATTCACTTGACTGTCAAAATGGGAGGACGTCAAGGATCGCGGAGATATCGCAACCCGGTTTGCCTACTGATATATCAAGCATGAACTCCTTGAGAAAGGTGCTATTTCCTCTCTTCCACTATGGATGCACACGGCGTACTCAATGTCGTCTAGCTCTTGCATGTATTCTTCGTATCAATTGTCGTTGTTTTTGTTGGATCATCGGAAGGACTCCTATTGGTATGTTAAGTGTCACAAGAACTACTGCCTTAAGGAGGAGCTATTCATGAAGGAGGGGCACGGTCCTTTGAATGATGTTAAGGAGGACGTGCCGGAAAAGGCTGAGACAGCAAATGAGAAGAAGAAGCGCGCAAAGCCAATGAGCCCAAACTCAAAACGTCAGCAAGCCAACAAGAAGGCTAAGGAGCGACGTGCTGAGATGAGGAAGGCTAAAGGCAAGTCTGCTGTAGACAATGACTTGGAAGTGGAGGATGATCTCTAGCTAATTGACAAATCGAGGTTTCCCAAGACCTCCGTCCGGGAACATGGAGTTGCTAGAGCCACTCAAGACGTCTTGGCCCTAGCCCGCATCACTCTGTCGGATGATAGGCCTCTTGAGAATGAAGTATTGTTGTAGGCGGAGAACCCCATTCGGCCAAGGACGGAGCCTACACTAGCGGAGGATTCAGTTGTTGCTCCCTTGATTTTTTTACATGTGCAGCCTCTACGGACTCTCAAGTCACCCATTGCTCATCCTACAGTGTTTGTTACACACTCCCACTCCACATCCACGAGGGTGCCACTTGACGTTCCGACCCCGAGTCTCAACATCACACCCACGAGTCACACAAACTCTGGTGGCGCAGACCCAATGTCGACACAACTGATCATGAACAAGTCAATGTCGTGTGATGTTTGGAACCAGATCTCAGACTTTGTCACTGATTGCAATGACGGAAAGATTTGCCTACTGCGGGGGAATGTCGTTCAGAAAGGGCAAAGGGTGGACCTTGTCCTTGCTCAAGTACCGGACAATCTTCCCGTGCCCGATGTGTCGATACATCTAGATGAAGTTCCCGATTGGAACATGCTCTCGACAGGCTGGATGAAGATGCTTTTTGGTTTTGACAACGTCTTCTTGCATGACGATGGTGGTTTTTTTCTAACGTTTTCTGATGATAAAGATAAGACGATGTAGATCTTCAAGGCGCACTTCCAGGGATTCGGATTCAAGATCATGAAGTAGTAGGTCGGTGTGAACAAATTGCCAGAAAGATCCGTTGCTGCAACTTCAGGGACCACCAACTTGTTCAAGGTCGTGCTTCTTCTACGTGCTAATTCTCTTCAAGGTCTAGTCAAAGCGTACCGCAAATCAAACTTCCGATTCCGAAAGCATCTGGCGCTTGAGGAGCTCTCACTGGATATTGCTGGGAGCGATACGATCCTCAACTTTGTGAGTAAGGAGACACTCACTCGAATTGTTGACTGGATGTGGCGAGGAGCAAAGAAACGTGGTCAGCACTTCTACATGTCGTTAATTCTATCTGCATCAGACAAAGGGGATGTTGTAGTTGACATTACCGCCGCTACAGGTGCGTCTAAGAATTCCTGTGAATGATTTTAATCCTTTCCATCGCATGTGTTCACAATGTTTGATAATTTTCCAGGAAACTCTAATCGAGTCTGCAAGGATCACGGTCGTCACATCGTTGCGTTGGAGGATAATGCGGAGGTATTTGAGGCCGTTCTGAAGCCTCTCACTATCCAAGTCCCTGCGATGCGCGTCGAAGACCACATGGATGTATTTGACGACAACTCCGACCAATTGACCCTACCCTCCGACATTCCAAGTGTCATTCCAGATGCTGCCGACATGGACTTCGAGCCCCCACCGAAGCGTGCCAAACAATCAAAGCCGTAAGTAGGTGAAACTCAACGGTACCTTCACCAAAAACGTTGTTGATGTCATAATATTTTTCTTTATTGCGGCATTGATTTTCATAGACTCTTCTATTGACTGCAGACGTCATTTCTCTGTACCTCAAAGTCCCGAACGTTTTCCTTTCTTGCCCGTATACGAGCAAGATATGGCTAATGCACTAGCGGCTTCGAATTCCCTACCTGCTTCTGGTCTTAGAAAACAGCGTTTTGATCCAGCAGTTTATAAATTTCTAGACATTCAGGCTGAGGAAGATAATGACTTTGACAATCTCTATGGGTCAGATAAATGCTCTGCACGCGAATCTTAGCGTCGTGATTATTATAAACATACTAGCATTGCATTTTGTGACTTAATATCCATGCAAGTATTTTCGGCTTTTTATCTAAGTAATATATTTCGGCATCTGTCAGCCTCAGTATAGGATGATATGTTATAGAAATCACAAGTACATCCAACTGGCATGAGTTCCGAACGGTTTTGAGTAGAGGATGGGATAAAGCTCCACAAAATATCCATATATAACTATATTCTGGGGCTGTTGCTGGTGAATGGTAAATTATCCTTAAGGTAAACCTCCCCATAACCCACAAACTCCCATCGCCAACACCTATACAATTGGGGTCTAGCCCACCCTCTTCCATTCCATTACCACCTACTAAGCTCCAAATGTATGTATATTGTATTTACGATTGGGGATGATTCCAGAATGAAAATATCACATTGTGCAAATCATTGTGCAAAAATGTGTGCAAATCATAGATTTTAATGAAGATGAGGGTTCTAGGAAGAACGAGGGTTTTGAGCTCCAAATGCTTTGAGACTTGGTAGTGGACAAGGGTTTGCTTGCGGTTGATTTTTTTATGGATTTAATACAGTACAGGGCATTTGGGGGTATCATTGTTGTTATGGCGATGAATTGATGATACTATATGTGTAATGTGAACCAGTTACACCTTCTCACGTGTTATTTCTCAATGGCCATTCGACATGAGATGAGATAAATCTTATGTTAGGTTTCAATGGATTTACTAATATGTCAAGTCTCAATATGAGATTTCAAAAATTCATTCATTTGTTTTTTTGTGATTTATAACATTTGATTCCGATTGATTCAGGTTGGAAAACAAAGTATATGACATTTTGTAATTTTATTCAATTTTTTGATTTTTTCTAATATTTTTTTAATAAAAATTTGGCCTTCTTTTTTGATAATCACATTTTGCCTAAAATTGCCTTACGTGAGATTATGAAAAGTGTCACACATTGATTATATCACACTTTGGTTGAATCGGAGAATGTGATATTATTATGGTTAGACTATACCACCGATTTAATGTTTTAGGACGCCGTCAATTTCCCCACACTCAAGTCATGGCTTTTAATTAAGCCCGGCTATAATCATCTAATTCAGCATTATTTGTACCTTCCTAGCTCGCCGCCAAAGTCCCTACATATGACCGGGCTTGATAATCATTTGATGCCCCATGATTGAGTACAACCGTGATGGAATGTTTCATGCACGTGGCATTTTCCCCGACACACTTAAAGCAAGTCTAATTAGTCAAATTCCACTCCAATGATCCATGTACAGTACCCACCAATAAGTATACGTTCATTTTGCATTTGTACGTTTCCACTCTACACTGCTGCCAACTTTGACACCCTTTTAAAGGCTGAAAAATTGTCAATTCACCATGATATTTTTGGCACAAGATCATTTCTACGTTGACAACATGTGTGCAAAATTTCAAGGTCGGAAGTCGAATTAAAAGAAAGATATTCAAGATCTACCAACATGGGTAGCACTAAGAAAAGTTTCATAGCTACGAACTTTGACACCCTCCCAAGGATTAATTTTTTTCTTTTTGCCCATGTAATTTTCGGCATGGGACCGCCTCTGTGTTTATTACATGTTTAAAGTCTAAAACATCCACACAAAGAGACATATTTAAAATCTAGCAACATGTGTAGTTGTGAGTGTAGTTGTAAGAAATATTTCACTCCTGGCCAACTTTGACACACTCCCAAGGATTAAATCTTTTGTTTTTGCGCATGAAATTTTTGGCATGAAACCATTTCAATATCAAATACATGTGGGCCAAGTTTTAAGGCCAGAATACCTACACAGCAAAAGATTTTTGAAATCTACCAACATGTGTAGTTGTGAGAAACATTTCACTCTTGCCAAATTTGACACCCTCCCATGGATTGAGTTTTATATTTTTTCCAATGAGATTTTGGACATAAGACCACCTCTATGTTGATTATATGTGTGCTTAATTTCAAGTCTAAAATATCCACGATAGAAAAGAAAAAATTCAAAATCTACCAACGTGCTAATTGTGACAAACAACCAAGGGTACCATTTCAACTTTGGCACCTTCCCTAGGTTTGAAAAATTGTTATTTTACTATAAAAATTTTAACACATGATCACCTCTATGAATATAACATGTGTGCCAAATTTCAAGGCTAGAAGATGAATAAAAACACCCATATTCAAAATCTACCAACATGTGTAACTATGAGAAACAATCTTGTGTATCTATTATTATATTCATCACATGGCTTTGAAATTTAACACACATGTTATGAGCATAGAGATGATCTTGTGATAAAACTTTCATGGTAAAATATCAAATTTTCAGCCCTCAAGAGGGTGTCAAAATTGGCAATAGTGAATGGCTTACAACTACACTTGTTGGTAAATTTGGAATATCTTTTTCTATATTCATCTTCTGGCCTTGAAATTTGGCACACATGTTGTCAACATAGAAATGATCTTGTGCCAAAAATTTCATGGTAGAATGACATTTTTCCAGCCCTCAGGAGGGTGTCAAAGTTGGCAGCAGTGTAGTGTGGAAACGTTCATGAACGTATTTTTATTGGTGGGTACTGTACAACTTTGATGGGATGTCTTTAGCTCGCGGCCAATGCCCCCTCACACTCCAAGGAAGACGCCCTCATGATTCAGTACAATCATGTTGAAGTTTTTCAAACACGCCGTCACACTTCCTTTTGAGGAGATGTTTTAGTGAGTAATTATGATAGCTTAGATTATTTATGACTGGTTTGCATGTCGGTGTGTATAAATTGGAACATTGAAATGGCAAATGCATCACATGCGAGGCGTTTTGAGTTGTTAGTGAAGGTGGTAGAGACTCGCCATATGGCTTGTGTTCGTAGAGAGAGAGAGGCTATGGATTTGCAGCTTCAAGCCGAGGATTTTAGCGATGAGGAAGGTGTCAAGGAGGAAGGGGACAACATATCCACAACCAACGTTGAAGTAGTTTCTAACGGATTCCGTAGTCACAAGGATTTGATGGCTGCCGGATTCGACTGCACCGACATGTTTGATATTTTCAACGATGAGGGTATAGTTACTTCGGTTATTGTCGTGAGTATTCCGACAATGACTGTGTCGGTGGCAGTGTAATGCGTGAAGCGGAGGACCAGTGGCGATTGGAGATGGATGTGGTGGAGTCTTCCGACCTGGAGTTTGGCGATGGCGATGCGAATCTCGATGAGGACCTTCTGGGATTTGAGTCGTATCAAGCGGAGTCATCTGACGATGGGTGTGCCTTCATATATGGTGGTTGCCATACCGGCTGTGATATAGACTCCGATATGTACGCGCCGTCTTTCTTGAAGGACCGCTAGACAGTTTTCCAGTTTATTCTATCTTTTGAGGAAAGATGTTCATAGTTGCATTCAAGTCTTGTACCCCTGTTTCGTATATGGCAATTTGAAATCTTATCATTCTTTGCTACTTGAAGTTATCGTATTTTTAGTTGCACTTGTGATCATGATGGTGCAACTGGTTTAATGCCCCTGGCTCATTTTTTCTAGTCTATGGTCAGGAGGTGCTCTAGGCTATAGAAACCGAAGTTGAAACCTTCCGGATTCTAGCCAGCCGTCAAGGTGTCCGGGCGGAGGAGACAAGTCAGCGGCTAGAAGAGATCGACAACCTTGAAGAAGCCGGATGGATGCTCTAGACAGGACGAAGGAAGTCCAAGCACGGCGGAAGGAAGACTTCGACCGGAAACTACCAACCCAAACTGGAATTTTGGAAGGCAGTCTGGTGTTTTTCTTTGACAAAACGGACAAGGGGTAATGTGGGAAGTCCTTAATAGCTCTGACAAATTGCGTAATCCGAAAGGCCGGTCACGATTGAATCCGGTTATAATCTGCGCACTCCGGAGGAACCTAGAACCGGGAGAAGTATTCAGGTGATACCCGTTGCGGAATCCGTCATAATGACGATGGTGACGTCAGAGCCGTTAGTGACTTTGATAGTGACGTCACTTCCGTTAAAAAATCCCGTACTTTAGGGCCGTTATAAAAAATAGGGCAACCGACGGAACTTCCCAAAACAATTATCTTCTCTTCTTCTTCTCTTTCTCTGCAATTTTTTCGATCCTTTTTTCTTCTTCCTGCTGTTGGTTTCTAAGCCGGTTGCTCTTCAAGCATCAGGTAGTAGTTGGAGAGTTCTGGTGAGGTCAGTGCGTGCAGGTACGACCGGAGGACTGTCGGGAGAGCACCATGGCCGGCGAGCGACCCGGAAAACAAGAGATGGCGGACCGAGACCTTCACACCTTGTTCCATTTTCTGGACAAGATGGGGTGCTCCGGTCTTATTACAGCAGACTGGGGAACTAAAGACGAGAAGATCGTGAAGGAGTTGATCGGCGCTCCCGATAACCAGTATGACAAAAGTCTTCGAGCGCATCTAGAGAAGTGGACCCGGGCAGAGTGGAAGCGGACCTACGCTTTTGATGATGGGAACATCAAGGTGGCGGAGCGGGAGGATGATCTCACGGACGGTGAGTTCCTGGGACCGGTTGATCCGAAGGAAGGATACTCCATCGGTGACCTAACTAACCCAAAGGCCCGGATTGTGATAGGGTTTCTAAACCCTATCTTTCACCCGGAGAAGCCCAAGCGCTTGGTACTGAAGTGGGCAACAACATTCTTGAGAGCCATGCAGGAGAAGATCACCGTCGACTGGGCATCTCTCATGCAAAATTTGGTAGAGCGGCTGATCAAAAACTTCCACCGGAACTAGAAGGCGGGGTCGCCTCTGCCGGTTTACCTCACGCACCTCTACCACCGGCACGAGTTGCTCAAGCCGGAGGAGCACGACGAGTATGAAGCGCTTCTGACCATTCGGAGGTATGGAGGGGTCGAGGTTGATTTGGAGGAGGAAGAAGAAACGGAGACACCTCCGGCGGAAACTCCCCAGACACGGAAGAGGAGTCGCTTGGTGCTACCGGAACCGCCACCGGTGAGATCCCCACCCACCTGTCTAGATTCGGCTCCGGAAGATGAAGATGGAGCAGGACCTTTGAAGCAGCCAGGGCGATGCCCGACTCCGGATCTTCCAACACTCACCGGGAGACACAAAGAGGACATCATGGAGCTGCTCTAACATGTGGCATGGAGGGCCACCCGCATCAACCAACACCTGAACGACAACACTTCCCTGATATACGCCATCATGGGGGAGCTCCGGATTGAGATTTCGGAGGAAATCCTACCACGATTGAAGAGCCTTGGGGAGAGCGACTTCTGGCTGGAGCAGATGGAAGCACAATATCAAACCCTTCTCCAAGCCTGGGCAAAAATGGAGCAGGATCTGTCGAAGGCGGATGTAGCGCTGGAAGAAGCCCAAGTAATCTGGAAGGCAGAAGAAGACAAAGTTGTCGAATCAGCTCAAGCCCTGGGCGAGGTTCGGGAAGTGCTGAGTTTTCCGGATGACACTGTCAACCGGAGCATCCTCTTCAACGAGCACCTAGAGAAGGAGGGTAAGGTGAACCGGGCCAGATCATCCGGTTCTTTATGGACCACACCCGGAAGATGGAGAAGACATGGGGATAGATGCAACTACAAGCCAACAACGCAGCCAGTATCGTCGTTCCGGAGAAGCCGGAGACGCCAAACCCCACCATCGACCTTACCTCGTCCCCGGGGGCAGCCGGAACTTCACAGCAGGCACCTGAACCCTCCGGGAAGGGTAACGGACCTATGGAAGAACTGGTGGCCACGCCGGAAGTAGCTCCTCCCGGGCAGTGTGGCAGGGTGCCTCCCAACAGTCCAGAGACGGCTAAGAAGACCCCCCTTCCGTCAGCGCTGTTCTAGGAGACTCCTCCCAGCTTTCGGATACCTCTTTCTCCACCTACCTCCAATCGCCGGAAGACAACTTCTCCCCCGTCCAGAGGCCATCCGGACACTGCCACCAGCCTCAAGACATCACAGGGAACTCCCACCGGCACGATAGAGAAGGCCACGTAGGTGGCAGCTTCAACCGACCAACCGGAACTTGAAACCCCAGCTTTCGGAAGTGGACCAGTACCGGATCCAACTCCGGACAAGGTAGGTGGCAGGAAGCAGTCCGTAGGAGCATCTCCGATACGCCGGAGTGGACGGAACAAAAGGACTCCGTAGTTAGTTTTATTAGAAGATTATTTAGTTCGGGTTATCAGACTTGTTGTAGCGATTATCGATGGGGCTCGAGATTGCACCCGGCTACCTACCTATCTGTTAAAACCGGATCTCAAAATTGTAGATCGGCGGATAAACCGGATCTGAGATCCATAATTTTTAGATCTCAAGTTTGAAGTCTCGGACCTTTAGGGATAAGATTTCTTCTAGATAGGATTTTCCGGATTTCTCGCAGATTAGGTAAAACTTGGATTAGGTTGATCCACTAGTACTTAGTATAATGAGTTTTCTTAACTCATGGTCTTGTTTTCCTTATTGTTGAATATATTTCGGAGCTATCACTAGATTTGCTACCTAGTTTGTCCAACGAAAGTTGGTTCGTTATAAGGTACAAGGTCCGTTGTTGTAGTACTTGTGGAAGTTACTTCGAAGAGAGATAGGTATTTGATTGAACTTAGGAGTGAGCCGGTTGGGATTCACAGCGGGGGAGCATCCGGTAGAGTTGGAGGAGATTGCAGAGGTGTTCGTGGTCACCTTCAGAGTTCGGAAGAAGCCAGGAGGGGAAGAGAATTATTGCAGAGGTGTTCGTGGTAGTCTCAAGGGCACGGAAAATTCCGTGTGAACCCGGACTCCGGTTAGAAATCAGAGTTTACCCCCACGATAGGAAAAGCCTGCTAAGAGAGTATAAAAGGAGTCCTCTTGAGTAAAACTATATCAGCCCTCTTGGAAGGCAGCAAAGTGCTACCGGAACGTCGTTGTAGCGGATTTATGTACATTGTGAGGTTCTTCAACTCTTGTACTTGGTTTTTCTCAAGAAACTTGTTTAATTCAATTGCATCTTAGTATTGTTTTTAAGATTTCCTATTCTAGCTACCACATGTACCTCTTGTGCATCTGATGACATGATTGAACAACGTAGTCGTTGTTCTTTAACTTCTCATTTCTTACTGGAGTGACTACAATTTCATTGTTCAAGACTTACCAGCCAATGAACTCGCAGAGATGCCATTCTGCAACCTTGCGGAAATAGTGCATAACAAATGGTTGCAGCAATCCGGAAACAGAGGGAATGACTTGTATGTTGCCACTATTAATGATTACGTCTTGGCGTTTATGCAGATGGTTTGGTATTATCAGTTTTTAAAAGGTGAGAATCCTGGAACCGGTCCTGGTAAAGCCGAACTCCGGATACGAGTAGCATAGAAGTATGCTCAACGAACCGGAAATCCAAAAGGACTTAATGAAGCCATGGCTATTGTACCAGGAGTAGGAGAATATTGCACAAGGGATCCACATTTCGAAGGTGAGGAAGTTTTTGGCTCTCGGAAGCGGGTGTTGGATTTGCCGCCTGGTTTTCAGCATGATTCACACCGCCTCGACAAGGTGAATTTTTCTCGACCACGTGTACTTACACGGTCTATCCAAGTCGGTCCACCTATGATTCATTTGAATACAATTTCAAAGGATTCCTTACCTCATGCGGTAGAAGAAGAGGCTGAAATCCATATTTCAAGTGGCCCATCGAACGCATCAGCCGTACCTCGAGTCACTCGCATAGAAGAATCAGCTTGTGATGAGTCTGAGTGGCACATTGCACGGTTGCCCAAGACGTCGGCTAAAGCATGCTTTGCCTTACAAGCTCTAACAAGGAAGAAATGCGTCGCTAAGATTGTGCAAGGGAACTGAGGAACAGCTGCACCAACTTATATAGGGGATATGAAAAATTACGGGAAGGACAAAATTGAAAACATGCAATTCTTCTTCTGCAACGATGACATTGAGCGGTGCGTTAAAGATTCCAAGCATAAATGGGTTCTTTCGAAGCTTGAAGTCCCAAACGTTTGGCCAATCAAGTTTGGAACTAATCTTATACCAAAAGAAATATTGGATTTTCAGAATGCAAGGTTCCATCTTCCTCAACGTATTGAGATGTTTCCCCGGAAGCTATTTGGAAATTGTGACCTACCAACACATTTATCAAGATTTCAAGTTCCGCTTGTTCCTGACGACCATCCGAGTACACGGTCTGGGAAGAAGATTCGGAGAAATCCTAATGCACCAACAACAAAACAAGCAAACAATTGGGCGTTTGCTCTCACCTTCAAGGCAGTTATTCGTCAGGTGTCTTTGATTCCCAATCCCGGATTTGGATGCATTGTATTGCATGATTTAGGCATTGCACCTTTGATTCAACAATACATCATTACAATAAGCTCGTTTCCCGAGTGCACTTGTCCTAATTTCAAGGAAATGTCAACGAAGGCGCTAGGAAAGAAGGGGCAATGGGGGATTTACAAGCATTTATATTTCATACTGATTGCCATCTGCCAATTTAGTGCGGAAGTAGATGTTTTTATTCACGCTCCAAGCTTTAGCTTCAATGAGATTAGACGTACTCTTAAGAGCGGCATCTTGAGGCAAAGTTGCAACATATAGCTAAGTGCTATTTCTCTCTGCATGTACTTGGCCAATGCAGAGGTATACCGGGTTGACACTCTGGAATTCCAATTGAAATTTTAAATGTAGTGAGACTAAAGGGCCACTACCCCATTCATTCTACTCTTAGTTACATGCTGGTTGTTTTTTGATCGTGTCATGCATGAGTGTTATTGACTTTGGAAAGGAGTTTCAATAGATTGAATAGGATGATCTTGACTCAAAATGATTTGGGACATTAATTGTACTTGATTTGGGTGGAAACAATTGGTTTTCATCTTGTAGAATTTAAATCTTTGCGTTTTTTATAAGAATTTAACATCCAAAGATGTCTCGGAACTAAAACGTCTTTAGGGAACGGGTAGCATGTGCAACGCCCAATCCTCTAATATCTTATAGTCAATGAAGTATAGAATTTTTGAATTTTTAGCATCTCCTCTGCAGTCTTCCACGGCCCTTATTATAATGTTCACTAATCCAGAACCTGATTTCATAGAGTTTAACGACCACGGTTGTAGGGCCAAGGTCTGAATCCATGTTCCTAGGATCGAAATGCTTGATCCACGGTTATAGGTCTTTGCCTGTGGACCTAGGTCCACAATTGTATGTTTCAAATTTTCCCTTCAAAATTCTCAATAAACTTTTAGAAAATTCTTTATATTTTCCAGAATTTTTGTATCCACGCTTTTGTTTCCATGCTCCACGCTCCATGCTCCCGTTCTACGCTCGCATTCTAGCTTCGCTCGAGCTCGACTTAGGTTGCGTGTCCGCAACTTTCGGCTCGGAGCAAGGTCCGTTGCTATTGGTGCTTAGCGAGCGCTGTAGGTTTCCGAGCACGGAAAATGTGCTCAACTTATGGTGCGTCTAGGGTTTGACATTGTTGTGCTGCGTCTAGGTCTCAATAGTATTTTGCCTCTCGTTGAGAAGGGTCGCCGAATAGTCTTTTCCACAGAGGTAGAGTCTTGAGTTACCAATCCGACGTCCTAAAGGGTCGGAGCGTCCAAAATAACGTCTAGGGCACACTCCTCAAAATCCAGTCAGACATAATTTTTGGTGGTAATAATCATTTATTGCGGACATATATAAAAAAGACGGTGTAAAAAAAATTGGAGTAAATTATTAGAATATATCGTGGCCGTCGGTTTTGGGTGAAGGACTTCACAACCGTTCGATCGGGCAGCGACGAGGGATGCGGCCATCCGATCAGGCGAACGGCCGAGTCGCCGATCGGCCCCTACAAAAGGTTGTCCGCCTCTTTTCTCTCCTCACGTTTCTTCTCCCCTCTCATTTGTTATGAGTGGATGCGGAGTGGCTGTGGCTAACAAAATCCATCCATTGGCTTTTCATCTTTGAAAGTAGAAAAGTGATTTATTTTGGAGGGGTAGATTTTGTTAAATTTTACAAAGTTCTTTTAAAAACTATGTATTTCGTCAAACTCTACCAAGTTTTTTAAAAAACTTTCTAGAGTTGAAACTTTCAAACTCCAATTCATCACCAAACAAAGATGCTAAGGATTAAGAAGAAATTAAAGATGGCGGACTTTGGACATTCGGGGACACATGATTCGGGACATCACACGATTCTATGAGAAAAGTATCGTATGAGCTTTGGAGAGTAAGCACGTGAGAAATTGTGATGAGGGCCTCAACAAATTCAAGGTTGAGATGACCAAGTTCATGATGGCTGTGCTGCAGGCACTGGAGTGGTTTGTCGAGATAAAAAAGCGAGGATATTTGAAGTTTTTAGAGAGCAGAGAGCACAATGCTTAATGGAATTCAAAGAACCTGTTGGCAAAATACGGAAGAGAACATTGAGGAGGTGACGAAGCTTTTAATGGGGTTGTTTTGAAGCTGGATTTTTTTATTGCTTAAATCAAGCCGTTTGCTAAAAATAAGAACATGCGCGGCTCTATGGGATGGTGGAACTCTGAGGATGGAAGACGAGAGGAATTATATCAAACGACGCATGTGATTGCAATTCGTGCAATGGCGAGAGTGATTGAAGATGACAACATATCTCGGAAAGGTTGATATGTCGTGATTCAAAAATTCAGATTGAACGAGCTCCTGGCATTGAATCATTTTGGGAGTTTGCTACAAAATTGTCCAATCAAGCGCAAACAAGACCGGACCTAGCCAAAATGGAACACCAGAATGAATCAATGGCAGTGGGAATTTCACACTCGGCCATCATACGATTTGCAGCCATCCATGCCTCTAAATATGAAAGGTATGCGTATTGGTGGAATGGAGAGACAATATGAGAGATGCTCAATCGCGACTTCGAGTATGGAGATGACGTGTACATACATCTATTATATAGGAATTACATTAATGATGAGATTATTCGTGCCTATCAATTCATCCGATTTCGCAAGAAACATACTGAGTTTGCATGGGCATTGATGCATATAGCGAATGAAGTACACAAGAGCGGCAACTATCACAACGACTTATCTCCAAACAATATCCTCATCTATTTTCCTAACAATGAATCGCGAGTGTACATCGGAGTATGTGATTAAGGCATGACAACAGCGTCAAACGAATTGATGCAATCATTGTACACGTTCACAGATGCGAAGACAATGGCTGAGACTCTGCGGAGAAGGTGGTGGGTGGATCCTAAAGTTGCATACTTACACAGACACGATGCTGATATTCAAATGATTCCGAAGTACTCGTAGACTTTGGAAGAGTATGCAACGCGCAAATATCTCAACGGATCAACGACAAGACCATGTCAAGAGAGTACGAGAGATTGCAGTAGGAGGACAGAAGTTCTGTAATATTTAAAAATTAAGAATTTGCGAATTCATTTCATTTGTACATGGGTAGATTGTTCCACTGGAAGAGACAACGGTGGAGGACTATCACAAATCATCACACGCTTCAGCGACACATGGAACTAGCCCATGCCACACGAGCATTTTTGGACTGCCTATTACTAAAAGCATTTACTATAGCACGAGTAGATTGCAAAGAGTATTGTAGAAGTATAAATAATGACTACAACCATAGTACTAGTTCAAAACTTATCACATGCTTTTGAAATTTGGATGGTAGAACAAGATGTATATATATATATATATATTTCTTTCATTTTGGATATTCTTGTACAAGGGTGTATTTTTTTTTCTATTCAATTATATTTCTTTAACCCCACTAACCCCGTGACAATTTCACACCAAAAACACTTCAAAATTGTTGATTCTAGTTCAATGAGTATGGAAGGAAATATAACCTTATATTGATTCTTTTGACCATAGGATCTCTATAAAGACTTACTAAGTAACATCCTCACAAAATTTCATACACTTTGACCGCTTTGAAGGATTATAGTGTTAGACGTCAAGAAATGGTTCATTTTCTTCGTTGCCTGGAGTGGATCAGCAAATTTTGACTTCACTTGGTATTAAACTGTTGCACTACAGAAGGTCTAAATCTTTTATCATTGTGTTGAGCATGATGTTAGATCCCTATACAACAATTTTGCAAGGTAGAAAAGGGGTGTAGCATATTCAAAACAAGTGTGCAAGGAGTGGAGGTTCAAAAAATTTCAATCCACAATTCATTTTTTTGAGAACTTAATGTGTTTTAGAATGATACTCTTAACGGTCAATTAGAATGTTTACACCACATTTTGTTGTAGAAAAAATGAAAAGTGAAAAATATGAAGATCTCTAGGTTTTATGTAAAAAAGATGAAGTTTTTTCCTTGCTTGCCTGAAATGTATAAAAATGTGTAAATTTTCTTTACACTAAAGACAAGAATTTTTTTGACATCATCAAAGAACATAATATTCTCTACATGTATGGAAAAATATCAATGTCAATAGAGACTTCTAGCAAAATCTTGGAAATGCCCAGAGTCCCCATTTCTAACTTTGTGTGGTACTAACATTCTAACCACTAATCGAAAAAATTCGTGTACATTGGGTGAAGAAGGTTTTATCTACAATTAGTAGGCCTTGGACCCGGACAATAAACCAAGTCCTTGCATTGAAGATGAGTGGGCCCCTCAAGCAGGTACCCATGTGTGGGGCAATACCCCCCTATTTTTTATTGTTCATTTATAAAAATAAAAATAAAACTATGAAGATTATTAAGTGTCTAAAATTAACGAGGGTGGACCGCGTTGAAGTAATTAGGGATTTCTTCATTTCCAAAAAGATTCTGAAAGGTGCGGTGATTTAAAAAATAACCAAAACCATTGTAATTTTTTACAAGATCATTTTCTTACCTTCTGTAAACCTAAACGACAAACACAATCGTTTTGATTGTTGTTTTTGTATAAAAAATAAAATGAGAATAAAGTCCAAATCTCCACTTTTTTTGTGGAAATACAGGAACTATTTATAAGTGTTTTTGCATTGTGCCCAACAAACATGACTCTTCTTAGAGTGCACTTTTTACACTATGAAACGTTTAGTTTTTGAGAATTTCAAATAGTAACATGTTATTGAGTTGCGTAATAAATCTCACATTTTAGTTCAACTCTTTTGATTTGCCTTCTATAAAAAAAAACCACGTTCAGCGTGACCTTTGTTCAACAGCTCCTATAGGAAATACAATTACATTCACACATACCTCATACCTACTCCCATCTTCACACATAATTTAAAGACTTCAAACTAAAAATCCACTATCTAAAATTGTAACCTCGATTTACGGAAGCCCACCTCGGGACTTTGCCTCTATATGGATTAATATTTATAGCTTCTTTGACAATTTCAAAATGTCTCTGCGGTTCATATTTTATATGATGTATTGTATGAATTTGAAGAAATCCCATTCATCATTTGTTCACGTCCTATACATACTTTTGAACAAAACATGTTTAACCGCTAAAGGCCCAAGAGTCTCCACGGTGGACTCTTGAAGGTTTCGGCAAGTTCCTATGGTGTCAATTTGTAACATTCTTCTTTGAAATTTTTCCCGTAGATGGAAATTGCTAAAAGCTTTGTGTAAGTCCATTTTTTTTCCTAAATTTGACATTCTATGAAAAAGTTATTGGGTTTTAAATATCAAATAGGGAGAGCGCACGTCAGACACCTCCAAAAACTATTATCAGATCACTCTATTGAATGTGAAATTTTCAATACTAGCAAGTAATGTTTTTTTCCTACATGATGTAAAAAAAAAGTCTTGTCTTTAGTGAAAAATAGCATACACACTCAAGTCAAACATTTTCACACATTGCCAGGCAAGGTACCTAAAACACTTCTACTTTTCCACATAGGACTCAGAGATTTTCATATTTTTTGCTCTTTTTTTTAAAAACAATATGTAGTGTAAATCTTTTGATTGACCATTTGGATTATCAATCTAAAACATATTGATCTCACAAAAAATTAAAACGCGAATCAGCAATTTCTAAATCTCTACTCCTTGCACACTTGTTTTAAATATGCTACACTCCTCTTCTACCTCTAAAATTTAGTGTGTAAGGAACTAACATCGTGCTCAATACAATGATAATGGATTTTGACCTTGTGTAGTGAAAATATTTGACACCAAGTGAACTCAAAGTCAACTGATCCAGTGAATGCATGGAAGAAATCGAACCATTTGTTTGACTTGAAACAATTCAATCTTTCAATTCGTGCGGTCAAAGTTTATGAAATTTTTTGAGTACATTACTGAATAAGTTGTATTTGAGATCCTACGGTCAAAACTAGAAATCAAAGTTCTTATTTCATTCTTTATTCATTGCACTAGAAACAAACTATTTTGAAGTATTTTGGTGTGAAACTGTCACGGTACCCTAGGGGTTAAGTGGAAAATAGCATATTATTAGTAATCTAAGTCAAACATTTTCACTCATTGTCACACTTCCTTGTACAAGGTACCAAAAAGACTTCATCTTTTCCACATAAAACTATGATATCTTCATATTCTTACATTTTATTTTTTCTACCACAAGATGTGGTGTAAACCTTTATATTTACCATTTGGATTATCATTCTAAAATATATTTAGTTCACAAAAAAATAAAACGTGAATTTGCAACTTTATGAAATGCCACTCCATGCACATTCGTTTTGAATATGCTACACCCCTTCTCTACCTCTAAAATTGGTGTACCAAGAAAGAACATCATGATTAACATGATGGTAATGTTTTCAGACCTTATGTAGTGCAAATAATTGACACCAAGTGAAGTCAAAGTCTGTTGATCCACTCATCCCAAGGAAGGAAAAGAACGATTTTCTCGACGTTTAGGGACTTCAATCTTTTAATCCATGTGGCCAAAGTTTATGAAATTTTTTATAGACATTAATCAACATGTCTTAATTTAGAACCTATGGTTAGATGTACAAATATAAGGTTTTGATTACCTCATTACTCATTGCACTATAAGGGACACTTTCGAAGTGTTTTTGGTGTGAAAATGCCTTGGGCCTTTAGGGGTTAATAGTACAGAGTTATTCAACCCATATGTGCCCATTCATCTCCGTGAGGTTGCTATTAATTGTAGACATGTTCCTAAAATTTGGGATTTTTTTTCCTTTTGAGAATTTTATACTACATTATCATTAAGAAGAGCTTTGTGGAAGTCTTTTTTATAGTTCCTCTAGATTCATGGTTTGATAGTTAGTACCTAGGAAATAGAAATATGGGGACTTCGGGCATTCACAGTAAATTCTCTAAAGTTCATATTCGCATTTAGAGTTTTCATACACATACAAGGTAATACCTTTCTTCAATCTGTGAGAATAAAATTCTTTTGTTTCGAGAAAAATAGCACATCAATCGAAGTCATACGCCTTTAAGCATTCTGATTCAAGGAACCTAAAAAAGACTTCTTCTACAAGGAAGACTTAGAGATATTCCTAATTTTTACATTTTCTTTTTTCAACTACAACATATGGTGTGTCCCTTCTTCTTAACCGTTTGAATTTTCATCCTAAAACATACTTATACAATCTGTCCGACCAAACTTTGTGAAATTTTGTGACTACATTACTAAATAAGTCTTCATGAGGATCCTACAGCTGATTTGTAAAACAAAATTTTATGTTTCCCTCCTATTCATGCCACTGGAATGGGCATTTATGTTGATTAAAAAATGTACAAACTTTTGGTTAAAAAACGTGCAAACCTCCGTAAAATTTTGTCTCTTTGACTTCTTACCGTGGCCACAAACCTCCTTGCACCACCAAACCCTAGGTTGAGCCCACGTCTTCCACCACCTTCAAGACACTTGAATAAGCCTCCAAAAAGTCTCCCCAACCACCTTGAAATCTTCAAAAATCTCCTTCAAAAACTTCTTCTTCCAAACCCTAGTTGCACCACCAATCTCCTCCAAAACCCTAGATTCTTCTTCTTCCTTGAAAACCACCTCTTTTCCTTCTTCTTTGAGAACCACCTCTTTTTCTTCTTCCTTGAAAACCACCTCTTTTTCTTCTTCCTTGAAAACCACGTTGTTGCACCTCCTCTTCTTCTTCAAAACCCCAACTCCAAAAAAATCCAAATAGAGAAAGGGGGAGAAACTATGAGAGAGAGAGAAAACTAGAGAGGGAGATAGAGGGGAAAATTTGAGGGGGGAGGGAAATGAGAGAAGGAGGGAAGAAGTTGCTAGAGAGAGGGGGAGGATAGTTTTGGAGAGGGGGAGGGTTCTGGAGAGAGAGTCAACTTCAGGAAGGAGAGGTCGGTGGAGAGGGATTGCTAGAGTTTGTGGTTGCTGCCCAGGTAATACGCGGGTAGTTGGATATCAGCCCATACCCAGGCTAGTTCATACCCAAATTGATACCCGGGTATAATTTATTTTTTATTTTTATTTTTTATTTTTTATTTTTCTTTTCTTTTCTTTTGTTTTCTTTTCCTCATATAATTAAGTGCCTATAAATGGGAACTTAAACCTCTACAACCACAATCCTAAAAACCTAAAAACTACTATTAACACTTCTAAGTATACTATCTTGGTGATGAAGATTTTCACTAGTTAGTTTAGTCTTTAAGTGGTGATATGGACTTTTGTTCCCGAGACCCTTCCCGGTTATTCTTTCTAGGTCTTTCAGGGCAAAACTTTGGTAATTTTAAGGCCCAATATTATCACCATTTTAACACTAATTAACTAGTTAAGGATTCACCGTCTGTCACTAATTATTATACAACCTATTTCTACGATATACTAACTACTTTTCTAGTTAATTAAGACTAAAAATCCTACTATAACTAATTTTTTTGGTAGGGGCAACCAAGTGGGAGTTTCAGACTCCCAAATTGTCGTAGTCTAGTGGTTCGTTATTCTCAAAATTAACCGAAATTAACCTTAAGCAAGCCCACCTTACCAGATCGTTTTCAGGGATTTTTATTGTGTATCAAACTCTTTGAATCTTAACTAAAATTCACACATAATACCTCGGCACATCCCGGAGGATGGCTTCCCCGGCACCTTAGTAATCGGTAACAAGTAACCACATGTGTTTCAGTTAAACTCTGTTGAGCGTCAGAGTAGATTTCCGGTAAGTTTTTACAGTGCCCGGAAAGTCACTGCCCTCCGTTCTCGCAGTCTAGAGGCCACAATATCCACAATCTAACCCTACACCTTGAAAGAGTTATAAAGGTCGCAGCCGGTTTACCGGTCTTCACAATCTACCGGGAACTTGTCCCGGTAAACTGGTCACGCAAGCCCGGGTTCCAACTACAACCACATCCAATGAATCAAACCAAGAAGATACAAGACTCACAACAAGTTAGTACTAAGCAAATCATATGAGCAAAACAACCTTCCACGGGGATCGTCGGAACTCATCCACTGCAAGGGTAATAATCCCGGAATTCACCGGACTCAGACTTAGCCGGGATGTCTCCCGGTGTATCGAGAGAAGGGGGATGTCACCTCCTACTCCCCACCAATCCGAACACTTCCCACTTAAGGGAGGCTATCATAAA
Source organism: Bryoerythrophyllum caledonicum (assembly GCA_963971425.1). Classification (NCBI taxonomy): domain Eukaryota; kingdom Viridiplantae; phylum Streptophyta; class Bryopsida; order Pottiales; family Pottiaceae; genus Bryoerythrophyllum; species Bryoerythrophyllum caledonicum. The sequence goes on along the minus strand of OZ020514.1, from coordinate 35,946,989 downwards.
TAGCCGTGAGCTTTCCGGATCCCATCCGGAAAAGCAACTCTTCCCGGTCCCACCGGTAAAAAGTCTAGAGCATAAGTCCCGGACCTCACTCTACCTGTCTAACCCGGATATCCTAGCCCCTCAGGATGTCTCTACTCACACTCAATCACTTAACACAGAACAAGTCACAACCTTGCACACTTAGCAAAGACACACTGGGAGGACTCAACTCTCTCCCGATCTACTCACACAAGCTCAACAAAGACTATAGACACAAGCAATGAAGGCAAGACACGAGGAGATCAACAAAGAAAAGAGTACATAACACAAGAGCCCAAGGCCCTTAAGTACACAAAGGCCACTAGCTACCTTCCAAAACTAGATCCTCAAAAGGTGGAAATGGCATCTAAAGAGTGCACTAAAGTCAATAGCTACGCTCCAAAACTAGATCGCAAAAAGACAAAACAGCATCTAGGAGGTGCACTAAAGTCAATAGCTACCCTCCAAAAGTAGCTCCACTATAGGACAAAACGGCATCTAGATCCTAAAATCAAGGGTAGCCTAGTTACCGGCGGATTACCGGTAGACCGGTAAACTCGAAGACACCCAGTCCGGCGGTCCCGGGACCGGTGAACCTTTTCCTAACAAAAATAAGTAGCCGGAGAAACCACTCAAGTGGTAGTGACCAGGTGCGCAATGGGGCCCCATCGACATCACTACTCTCACCCTAGTGTGTAATTCTAGCAACTTAAAACAACATCTCACCAACCGGTGAGGTAAACCAACACATAACATATAACAAAGACTCAATCGGAAGACTCTTCCGGTTGAGACGCATAGAGATTGTCACCACGTCTGGAAGTACCAACATGGTCAAGAGAATCCCTCGGGAGGCCGGATGTTTTAACCGGGAGGTCTACCGATGGATTGGCAGTATCCACCGGAAGGTCGGGTGTATCTATAGATACATGCGGAGTCTCTTTAAGCTCGATTAGTATAGCCGCAAAGGACTCCACCAAGGACTCCGGGTTGAGGAAGGGAGGTCTACCGGTTCCTTCCCGGTAGAAGCTACCGAGAGGCTTCTTTTTCTCTCATAGACCTTCAAGTCCCACTCCTTGGAGAATGGGAAATCCACCCGACTCACCGGAGAGCCATGTAGACCTGGGCGGACAAATTCCTCAAAATGCCTGTACTTCCACCAATCTCCCTATTAACTTGTCATAAACTCCGGTCCGGCCCGGAAACACAAGTTTACCGGTCAGCCGGTAGACAACTCCGGAACACTTTACTAGAGTATGTGGATATGGGTGTCTCACACATCTAGCAACATACTAACAACACAAGGTCACATATAATGATAACGAGGAGAGGACTTTGGAGACAAGGACTTAGAAAGAGGTTCTTCCCGGTTAATCGGGAAGAACGGGAAAAAGATAGGAATTGTGGGCAAGATCTAAAATGATAGGAGGAGGGAGACAATCCAAGATAACAACTTGCCACAAGGTTAGGACAACAACTACACATGTAAACAACACAATGAGGTCTAGATGAAGTCCCCGGGGGACTTTTTTTCTAGACCGGGGAGGATGTTACCGGGGAGTCACCTCGGTAGACAAGAGAGGAAAAGACTCACAAATAAGAATTATGCACAAACAAAAGAAACCCAACATGGATAAGAATCACCTTATTGTTGCACCCGCAATCTCCTTTCTTAGTCTCTTTTATCTTCTCGCTTTGGCCACAAATCTCCTCCACCTCTGCAAACCCTAAAATCTCCACCAAAGCCTAGCTCGCGCACCTCTTCCACCAAAGCCTAGCTCGCGCACCTCTTCCACCAAAGCCTAGCCCGCACACCTCTTCTTCAAACCTCTTGTGCTACCTCCTCTTCTTGAAACCCTAGTTGCATCTCCTTCTTTGTACTTCTTCAACTACTTCTTCAAACCCCAACTCCAAACAAAGACTAAATAGAGAGAGAGGGAGAATCTATGAGAGAGAGAATTAGATAGGGAGATAGAGAAGAAAATTTGAAGGGGGTTAGAAAGATTTTAGAGGAGGGGGAGAGAGAGAAGAATTCTGGAGGGGGGAAAGAGTTTCTGGAGAGGAGAGGCAAATTTCGGGGAGAGAGAGAGTCGACCATGACTGCTGGAGCTACCCGGGCTGCTGCCCGGGTGATACCCGGGCACCCGGGTATCATCCCATACCCGGGCACCCGGGTATCATCCCATACCCGGGTTGGTACCCGGGCTAGTTCATACCCGGGTTGATACCCGGGTATGTATTTTATTTTATTTTTAAATTTTTTAAATTTAAAAAAAAAATTGGAATTTTTTCTTTTTCTTCTTCTTTATCTTTTTCTTTTTTGTCTTTTCTTTTCTTTTCTCTACCACTACTACTAATTCAAACAAGAATTAGCATCTAGAAGAACTCAACTACTTCTAACTACCTCCTAAACTTAAATAGTTAATTTAGATTTAAGTGGTGATTTTAGACTTACGTCCTGGGATCTCTCCCGGGACTCTTTTGATATTGTTTCCCGGGACTTAAATTAGTGATTTTAAGACCCGGTTTTATCATCACTATAAACCTAATTAACTACTTAAGCATTTCTCTATTTTCTCTATTGGCTATCTAATCTAATTTCACACAATACTAACTACTTTTCTAATTAACTAATACTAAAAACCCTATTTTAACTAATTTTTTTGGTAGGGGGGATCAAGTGGGAGTTTTAGACTCCCACACACATAATCCCTTTTTTGTTTGTGAGCGTCCTCATGAACACTCATTCTACATCCAACGGGTTATAAAGTTTTACCCGGAACCATTTTTCCGGGTTTCCAAAGGAGTCCTGTCCAATTGTTCCAATTGTAAGCTTCCATTTTCAAAGATTTGAATGACTCTATAAGGATCCATCCACCCAAATTTGAAGCTTACTTGGAAAGTCTTTGTGCATGTTGTTGAACAAAAGCACTAACTTGCCTTCCCGGATTCCGGTCTCTCGAGGCAGCTTCCGGTCAAAGTCCTCTTTTTCCGGTCTCGGGTGGAGATTGTCCGGTCCAACGAGTCTCTTTGATGCTCCTCGAGTTGGTCTATTTGTGATACCCAGTCCGCTCTCCGAATTCTTAGGCCATCACCCGATAAGTCTCTACATCCAACTCAATTTCCTGCAACACATCCATTCCATACACGAGGAAGTAGGGAGTTCTCTCGGTAGTCTTCTTCCAAGTCGTGTTGTAGGCATAAACCGCCGAAAGGAGCTTCGTGTTCCAATTAATTTTGTGTGCCGACACCATCTTGTTCAAGATATTCCCTACAATCCCATTTATTCTCTCCGTCAAACCGTTTGCCTTTGGATTGTACGGCGTTGTCTTCCTGTGCTTAATGTGATAGCACTCAATAATTTGCTCGATGGTGTCGTTTAAGAAATAAGTACCCCGCTTGTGGGAAGGCGTTCCGACACACTTCTGGACCTTAACACTAAATCCGGAAGGAAATGAAGAAAAAATAAAAAATTAGGTAGTTCACTTAGCTAAAGTAGCATAAATAGTTGCCTAGAAGAAATAAGGTTTTAATGATGAGCCGGAATCTTTAAAGATGCAGTTATAGCGTTTCCCCGGAAGTCCGGAAACCGGAGTACGGCGTCATCTGGATCCGGAACTGCCATTATGACGCGTAACGGTATCCGTACAGCGCGTCATATATATATATCGCGGCTACCAGCCCTGGGCGCCATTCTTTTAGGGTTTCCTGTGCTCATTGTTTTCTTCTCTTCCGCGTTTTGTTCTCTTGCGATTCTGTAGTGCAGAGCTAGTGTAGACATGAGGGACTTGGTAAGGTCAGTGCGTGCAGGGTTTTCGGTCACCATTGCGAGGCGCAAGTTCACGGAAAGGTGGGCCCGGATGGCGGGGAAGAAGAGCAAGGCTCCAGCAGGTGGAGCCTTGCTGTTGCAGAAGGTAACGCCGGAGTAGCCAACCCCCGATAAGGAGTACATGGTCTTGGAGACCTATCTCGAGGTGATGGGGTGTGAAGGACTCATCGGGGCACCTTGGGCTTTCCAAAGCGAGACCATGGTGGCGGAGCTCCTGGGAAAGCCACCGAGCTAGTACGAGGGGCGCATTTGGGCGCATCCGGAAGTCTGGACCACGTCGATTTGGAGCGACACCTACGGTCGCCAACCTAGGACGGTCAAGGTGGCGGATCGCGACGACAACATCTTGAAGGGGGAGTTCTTGTCAAAGGCCAACCCTAAGGACGGGTACGTACTCAGCGACCTTGTCGATCCAGATGCGAGGTTATTAATGGCATTCTTTAACCCTATATTCCACCCAGAGAAATCTAAACGGATAGTGGCAAAGCTAGCTAGCCTGATACTGGGATCGATGAGAGGGAAACTATCCGTGGATTGGGGAGCCATAATGGATGAGCAGATAGACCGCATGGTCAAGAACTTGGCGAAAGCCCGAAAAACCCCAATACCCCTCTCAACCTACGTAGCCCACATGTACGCAAAGCAGAAGATGCTGAGTCCGGAGGAGCAGGACGAGTACGATAACCTGCTCAACATCTAGTCATACGGAAGGATGGAGACGGCGGAGGAGCAGAGACAGAGAAGTTGTCGTCCCCTCTTCTCATAAGGAAATCCCGGAAGCGGAGTCGTTCAGTTTTAAAGACTTCGGAAGCCGCCGGACCTAGACAGCCTCCGGCAGCGGTAGAAGCTCAGAGCCCGACCGAGGCACCACCACCCGAAGAAGCTCCATACAAACGGTTCACGATAGGGTGAGAACCGGGACCGAGCTGGGCTCCAAACATCGTTGGCGACATTCCGGTGGACGTGTCAGAACTTGACAGGCATATCATTTGGCGGACCAGGATTCAGGAAGGAGAAATCCGGGCACGGACAGCCATGATCCTGGCTATCATAGAAGAGGTGAGGACGGAGCACTCCGACAACCTCATTCCGCGACTTGCGCAGATGAAGGCCAAGGAGGGTTCGATCAAGAAGTTGGAGCAGGAAAACGCCAACTTCACCTAGACCAACATCCGGCTCTGGAAGCAAGTGGAGCAGGCGGAAGCTGCGCGAGATGCCGCCCAGCAAGCGAGAGTTGTGGCGGAAGCAAAGGTCCGGGCAACTACTCAGACCTTGACGGAGATTTGTGCAGCTTTGGACATCCCGCTGGACACCGTCAATAGGGCCCTTCTTTACACGGAAAGTTTAGAGAAGAACGGGAAGCTCAATAGAGGGCAGATCATCTCGTTTCTCCTAGACCACAACCGGAAGATGGAGGGCACCTAGGACAAGATGCAAGAGCTTGTCAAGAATCTGGCTGCCGCAACCCCACCGGCACCTGAGGTTCCGGTTCCGGAAGCAGCACTTAAGGCTCAAGACATAGCAGGTCCATCTAGATCCACAGTAGGGCCATCCGGATCTCCATCCGGGCCGACAGTCAGATCTCCGCCCAGACCCACAACGGGCTCCCAACCTAGACCTACAGCCGACCTTGTAGGAACTCCGGATTTCAACTCTCTAATGAGTTGGAATGGAGTGGCCTTCCCGAGCACAGAGAGTATTTAGAAGTGGCAAAAGATGCAAGGAGACCCCTTGCAGATATCCCTGTTGCCCTTCCGGATTCTGTCAGAGTCTCCGTCTCCGAATCCACCGAAGACGACCCTTTACCTAAAAGCTCTACAGCGATGCCTATGGACGTCAGCCCTGGCAGAAGCTTCCGGGACCTTCCGAATCTTCAAGTCCGGACAACTGCTCCACCAGCCGGGACAGTAACAGTAGGAGATCCGAAAACGCCTTCCGGATCAAAGGAGCAGGTGCCTGCCTCCGTCCCAGAGCCGCCAGCTACCATTCCAGCACGTCTAGAAGCCAGCGCAGCACCAATAGAGGTAACCCCTACGCGCCGAAGGAGTAGGTAGAAGAATCAGGTTACACCATAGATAGGTCTTCTAGTCCTTTCAGTTTGATAGCGACTAACAATAGGGCTGAGGTTTGCACCCGGCTATCACACCATAGGCTAAAAAAAACCCTTAACTAGGTTTTGTGTTAGATCCGAGAAAACCGGATCTCAGATCCAGAAATTCCGGATCTGAGTTTTGAATTCCGGATTTCTAGGGATAAGATCCTTTTAATTTTTAGATAGGATTTTCCGGATTTCGAGCAGATAGGATAGGATTTTAGGTTCAGGAGTTAGTGGTTACTTAATAGATGAGCCTTAGTCGGCTCATGGTCTTGTTTTCTCTTTCATGAAGAGTATTTTTTGTTAGTATACTTTCTCTTTTTGAATCTATGGTGATGGAGTACCATTTTGTGGAGAGGGAATAAGATCCATTGTGGTTGATGTGTAGTGAATTTAGTTCTTATGTGTGAAGTGTTGCAAGGGTTGCACCTAGTACAACAGGTTGGGGCTTGCTTTAGGAGATCGCCCGGAAGAGCTGAAGGAGAGGTTGGGTAGAGTCTGACGATCCACAGGGACCAGAAGTAGCCTGGAGGGGGAGGTAGGGTACTACGGGGGTGAGCCTGGTAGCTCCCTAAGCACGGAGAATCCGTGTGAACCCGGATTCCGGTCGCGGTCGGAATTTCCCCTTACGATAGAGGAAAAAGCCTAAGGTGTATGTCTAGAAGGAAGTCTACGTGCAAATCTACCGCACTTATCCAACCTAGATAGCACTATCAACCGGAATGTCGATGTAGTCCTGACGAACCTCTGAGTGACCGCATCCAGAAGGCCTTCCGGATGATGTGAGGGTGCGAGTCTAGCAGCAACAAACCAACTACCGGTTAGCCAACTAGGAAGAGTGGGTGTCCAGCCACTACAAGAGTCGGGGCAGTGGGTGTCTAGCCACTTTAAGTCACAAGACAGTGGGGAATCCGGCCACTTACACAAAACATGATCAGTGGTACCCGGCCACTCGGTTAAAAACTCCGAAAGAAAACTCCGTCTGAAACTATCTGAAATCGGAAAGGATCCGGAAGTTGAAAGAAGGAATTTCCGGAATCCGGAAGGATCCGGATGAGTAGATCGAGGGATGAATAGGAACGCTAACCAATAGATAATAGTGTAGGTAGTAGTTAGTGGTACTTATCCTTTGAGAAAGAAACAATAGGTCTCTGTGGGAACGAATTTAGAGCGGATACTTTGTATACATTTAGCTACAATTAAGTGCTATCCGAAGGAATACTTACTCTACAAACTGCAACACCGGTCACTCACCAACTCCAGAGTATATCCAAACCTCATCAAAATCTGCTCAAATAGGAACGTGGCGGCGGTGGCAGCAATATTTCTCTTGGTGGCTCTAGCTTCCACCCACTTGGTAAAATAGTCCGTAGGCAGGACTATATACCGCGTTCTACCGGAACCTACCGGTGCAATGGGACGGATGAAATCGATACCCCACTTGGCAAAAGGTGGTTGTCGAACTATGGGTGTGAGGCCAATAATGCCGGAATGATGGAGTTCCGGTTCGTTGGCATGGGTCACAACTATGCACCAATTCCTTAACATGTCTATTCAAATGAGGCCACCAATATCCGGCCTCCTAGATACGCGCCATGGTGCTTACTGCCGCAAAATGTCCTCCAGCCGGTCCTTCGTGCAATGCTCGAATGATCGATCTCCGGTGCTCCGGTTCCAAGCATCGGCAAAGCTTGTCGTCCGCTCCCATTCGAAAAAGAACCCCTCTAATCAAGCAATATGGCGCCACCTAGTGTTGAAAAACACTCTTCTCCTCCCGGTTGAGGTGGGCTGGGTATCTTCCGGTCTGAAGGTATTCTATTATCTCTTGGAAGTCAGAATTTCCGGTCGCTACTACTAGATACACCGGAACATCTCTTTTGGGCTCCCGGAGGCTGGTCTACGGGACCTCCGGGAACTCATCTGGAAACTCTGCAGGCAAATTAGTAGAACTCTCTAAGTTTCTTTGCCTAGAAAGGTAATCCGCATTGCAATTAGACTTCCCGGAATTTACTACAATGATGTTATTGAACTCTTGTAGTAATAAAATCCACCTAGCAAGTCTCTCAGACAAATCTGGTTTTTACTAGGTATTTCAAGGCATCATGATCCGTGAAGAAAATCACCTCATACCCCAGTAGATAGTGCTAGAATTTTTTGCAGGCGTAGATCACTGTTAGAGCTTCTCTTTCTGTTGTCGTGTAGTTCTTCTCTATCGGGCTCATTTTTTGTCTGGCGTAGTTAATTGGATGCTCCCGGACCTCCTCGTCTGCTTCCCATAGTATGGCTCCCAAATACCACCCGGAGGCATCCAAAGTCATGTGAAACGGCTTACTCCAATCCGGAGGAGCTGAAATGGGGGCGGTTGCCAACTTCTTCTTGAGATCCTCAAAATCTTGAGTTTAGACAGCAGGATGTCGAATGCGGACGGACGGACAGCCGGACAGGACAGACAACACCCTTACCGGACAGATGCCTAGTATATTCTAGAGAATATGCCCTAAATCTATAGGAATATACCCGAATATATCCAAATATTCTAGAATATTCTCTACCGGACGGACAACAACCTCTATTGGACAGACAGCCGGACGGATGGACACTACCGGACGGACGGACGGACACTATTGGAGGGACGTACACTACCGGACGGATGGACACTACCGGACGGACGGACGGACACTATTGGAGGGACGTACACTACCGGACGGACGGACGCCGGAACAACCCTGTCTAAACTTCGTCCACACATACTCAACTTTTTTCTTTAGTAGTTCAGTAAGTGGAGAAGCTAGCCGGGCATAGTTGACAATAAATCTTTGATAATATCCCACACATCCTAGAAATCCTCTAATCTCCCGGACACTCTTAGAAGGAAGCAAAGCCAATATTGCCTTAACTTTGTCAAGGTTTACTTCTAAGCCACGTTTACCAACAATATGACCTAGTAGCAAACCACTCATCATTCCAAAGAAGCACTTACCGGAATGAAGCTTCAAATTTGTTTCTCGGCATATCTAAAATGTCTTTCGGAGGTAGGTCAAGTGATCTACTCACTGGCTAAAAACTTCAAAGTCATCCATGAAGACTTCCAGAAAGTGTTACCTCTACCTCCGCGGCTTCGTAGTCATCCGGGGCAATCACTGTCTTGATCTTCTCGGCTTCATCCACGTCAGTAGTGGCATACAAATCCGCCCAACTTACCGGTCTTTCGGTGGAACTACATGGCACCCGTGGGAGGGTTTGGTCCTTCATTTGTTGTCTAATCCACTCCGAGGACAATAGGACATTCGATTCTCTTAAGGATCAGTCCTCCAATTTCTTCTCTAGGACGTCTTCCGGGTCTGAGTCGAGGTTGACCACTCCTATCTCCAGGACGGGCTCCGGAAACTCCACATCTTGGGCGTATTGCTCTATTCGGTAGGATGGAACAGAGTCCGTTTCCTCCGGGTCGATCCAATCTGAGGTATACCCATCAAATTCTGAGGTTTCACCTTGGTGCTCTTCTGGAAGCCATGGAATGCTTATCGGAGGATTACCAAAGATAAAGGCCTTCCTCTCCCAATTCACCTTGACACCGGCTAGGTAAAACCACGGTCTTCCTAACAAAAGTGGAAACGATTTCCCTAACCCTACCCAAATAACAATATTGTTCAGTCCCAGTGGGAAAGTGCTTGGAGAGGTAGGGGAAGTAGTTGGGGAGGTTGGGGAAGTGGTTAGAGTTGAGGATGTAGTGGAAAAAATTATACCTCGAAAAGAAAAAAAATAGAATTAGAAGAAAAAAGATAAAGTTAGAATTAGAAGAAGTAGAAGGAAAATTGAAGTAGGAGAAGAAGAAAAATAAAAGAAGAGGAAGAAGGACAAAAGAGGACAAAAGAAAAGATAAAAAAGAGAAGAAAAGAGTTGAGAACCGCTGGCTATGGCGGGTATGGCTGGCCATGCCCAGCCATGGATATGGCCACCAAGGCCGGTTGAAAATGGGGTATTGGCTAGGACAGTCATGAATCGAAAGGGGTTAAGGAAAGGATTTCAATCTCAAGGGCCCGTAGAACAAGTGGCAAAGGAGCTGGCGCCAATGAGGCGTGCAACCAGAATTGGAGGCATGAATCAAAGTTGCATACATGGGCAGCTTGGAGCGACACGACGTTAGAGGCGTGGAGCTCGGTGCTAGGAGATGCGAGGAAGGGATTCAGCGGAGGCGAGAGAAGGGGTAGGAATACAAGAGCAAAGTGTGTGTTTTTGAGAAAAAAAGAGGAGCGGAGCTGAGTGCAGCGCCGGAGCTTGTAGAGAGCGGCTGGGTGTTTTGGTGAGCGGAGTTTGGTGGAGTCGCGTCTACACCTGAGGTTGTTGCTGCTCCGGGTGGAGTCAGTCTCTGGACAAGAGGGAGAGCTGCGGCACAAAGAGGAGTGCGGTGTTAGATTCTGGTGAGCGGTGTCAAAGTCTCGCAGCGGTGAGCGGTGCGAGTGCGCAGCAAAGCTGGGTGAGCGCTATTGGAGTTCGTGGGTAGTGTGTTGGGGTTTGGAGTGGTAAACGCTGAAAGAGTTCATGGGTAGGGTGTTGGGGTTTGGAGTGGTGAGTGTTGCGGAGTCGGTGGGGGGTGAGCGTTGTAGAGTTGGTGTGAGGTGAGCGCTACGGAGTCTGTGCGGGGTGAGTGGGACGGAGTCGGTGTGTGGTGAGCACTGCCGGAGTCTGTGAAAGGAGCTGCGCCAGGTTTTGTTGTGAGCGGCGCTAGAGCTCGGTGTGAGCGGCGCTAGAGCTCGGTGTGAGCGGCGCTAGAGTCGTGGATGAGCGTCGGTGCCTTGGGTTTGGTCGGGTGTTCTTGATCGCCGTTGCGCCAGGGTTTGTGAAGTGACGCCGAAGTTTTCTCATGAGCTAGGGTTTAGAGTGAGGCTGCACCGGCGAGGTCGCATCGGCGCCGATGTGAATTCGTTGCGTCGGAGGAGTGAGGCTACTGCGAGGTGAGGTCACGTCGGCGGAGGTGAGTGTCGTCGCGCTAGTGTCAGTTCGTTGCGCCAAAGGGAGATTGCGCCGTGGAAGAGTGAGTGTGGTTGTGCCGAATTGGGCAGCGCCGAAGCCTGTGGAGAGCGGTGTTGGAGTTTTGGTGAGCGGCGTTGGAGCTGTGCGGAGATCAACGTCGGGGCTATAGGGGCGCTGCACCGAAAAGGGGAGTGCTGTACCGTGAGCGGGATCAGAGTTGGAGTGTGTGCGAGTAGAGGGCGCCGTGTGCTTGTGAGGGCCTTGCGCAAGTGAGAGAGCGGAGCGCTGTCCGTGAGCAAAGGTGTGTGGCGAGAGCTGTGCACAGAGAGCTGCTAAGCGGGGGGGGCGTGCCTTGCAGGTCGGTGGTGAGGTTGCACGGGTTGAAGTTGATGTGATTTTGGTGGAATTGAGCGCGCGGTGGCGCTGCCCAATTTGGGAGAGGTTTAGGGCTGGGTGATACCTGGTGTGCACTAAGTGAACTTTAATCATTGTGTAACTCCGTGGGAGTTCGTAGTGCATTGTGCAAACCGTTTACCCTAATTGTCAAAACCAATACTTCCCCCTGGTACACATTGTGGCTCACTCTAATGTGATGTGATGTGTGTTGTTGAGGTTCATGGTCGTTGAGTGTGATGCAAGTAACTTAAGGAAATACATCTATCGTTAATTGATTGAACGTAAACCCACCAAGAAATAGAGAAGGGTAATCCAGCGGAAAGGGAAAGTAAAAAAGAAGATTAATAGAAGAACACCCAAGGAAAGGGAAAAAAAGGGAAGTGAAGAAAAGATTAGAAGGGTAAGGTTATGGGTTAGTGATGTGGTGTAATCTTGAATTCATACCTTAACTACCGAACGCATTTAAATGGGGTGAATTTAAGGTTAGAAATCAAGTGAAGTCTGTTATGTCTCGAGTTCGTGATGGTTGTAAGGTTGATCTTGGTGTATGTCCTTTGTCGTCTCTTTTCGAGAGTACGTAGGCAAGTTGACCTGGATTGTTGTTTTAAACCTTATTTTCGGAGAAAGGAAATCATGATTGGATATACAAAATTTAAACCGCAAGAGGCTTTGCGTTTGAAGGCCCTAGGACTTGATTAAAATGTAATATCTAGTAGATCGTATCAGTACAAAGTATCATATAATGATTCTATAAGTTAGGGCTGATTATAGAATCTTTTGGTAGAATTTTCTCCGTATATAGCCAACACTGAATTGTTTGGATTTTATAAATAAAGTATTCTAAACCATTCATTTTGTTTGTGCATATTATTCTGAAATGCATGTATTTTTGTATGGTATTGAGCATGCATCATGTGGCCATCTATTACTAATTAGTAGTTGGAACCATTGCAGGTTCACTTCGCTTTTGCCATTCCGGCATGATAACACCCTTGTTTCATCATTTGTTATTTCTAGTTATAGACTGCCATTTTTCATGAGTTTTAAGTTTTGGTGGATGGTTGTTGCTTGATCGTTGTGGCGAAGATAGGTCTATCATGTCATACCACTTCAAATTAAACATAGACTTGTAGTCTGTAGTTATTAATTGAAATAAAATGCACGAGTGGGTACTCTCCGAGAATTGTCTTCCAATATATGTACTCCCTAACTTATTGATAATAGGCCCAAATTCTGAAATTTACATTTTATTTTGAGTTAATAATTTAAAATGTTGCGCTTATAAAGTTGAGATGATGGATTTGTCATGTTTTTCCTTATGTTGTTTATTGTATTTTTTTGTTTGCAATAACTATTCACATTGTTTTTAGTTCTGAAATAATAGGCTTTTAGTCTCAAAATTCACAATTTGTTTCATTTTAATCAATATGGTGTTACTCGTAGAACTTCTACCAACGGAAACTTCCAAAAAAGCTTCCAAAGGATGCTAACAAAAACTTCTAGAGAAGCTTCCAAAGGTTGCCAACGGAAACTTCCAAAGAAGATTCCAACAAAAACTTCTAGAAGGTTCTGAGGCTTATTCCTAAAAGGTTCTACAAACTTGCTATAAGGTTTTTCTAGTTAAACCGGTTTCGGTTATACAATTGATTTTCTTGCCTTACCATGCCTTAGTGAATCTATCCAAAATTGCTACACTAAAATTTATGTTTAGTGTAGTGGTACAAATAGTGTACTTACTCTAGTACACTATTTGTAAAGAAGTTGACAATTGGTGTTAGCTATCAATGTCATTAATGTAACCTTCATTCAAACCCCAATCAATCCCCCAATCATTCGAGCCCATGCTTCTCTTCATTTGCAACTTTCAAAAGGTCATAACTCATTCAAAACTTGTCCAAATTGGGCAAATGAGGTGTTTTTGAGCATCTACATTTTCTGTAGATGCCAAAAAACACCTCATATGTCCAATTCGGGTTTATAATGAATGAGTTGTGGCCAATTGAAAGCTGCCGATAAGATACCTCTGACAGCCCTTGACTGCTGGACCTTTTTTTATACTTCTACTATTGATACACTAAATGTGCACAAGTGAAAAAAATTATGTTGAAATCTTCACCAAAAATTGACAAATAGTGTAGTAGTTGGCATTTAGTGTAGAGTTTTGTCACTGCACTAAATGCCTTGTTTGCAATTGGTGTATGGATTCACATTTAGTGTATACTACACTAAACATAAATTTTAGTGTAGTGCCTAACGCAAAAGTACAACAACTGCATGCCAAACTGGAAGCTGGTGGAAGAGAAGGATTTACGTGGGAGTACTTTTGGTAATCTGTTCTGCAGACAACAAATTCAATGAACACAAAAGCCCCTAATATGTTAATGACATCACATTTCCGAGGATCCATGCTTTCAAAGAATGCGGTGAGAATGTGCGTCAAAGTCTAACGACGAACTATCATATTATCGTGATGACCATTCACATTGAAATGTACCCACTGTGCAGATGATTTTCTACATGATCTTGAAGATTCTCCCAGGCATGGTCACCCTCGTAGGCCTTAAAGGGTTAACTAATAACTAATTAGTGGAACCGAACTCACAGTGCAAGAAGAGTCGCCCACAAGCGACAGAATAGCCTGTTCAGAGTATGGTACAACTGCAGTAAATACTGTACTCTAATTATCTCTGTATCCACAACTCAGAATTCCTCTCCATTATATGCTCCTCTAAGGATATGGACAATCCAAACAGAAGAAGATGCACCTGTGTGGCTTTCGTAATAACTAGAGAGCTACAATGCGCAAATGATGCTCCAACAAGGGCTTCACCTCTTGGTTCTGCGTCAGGACTTTGAATAGATCTTGTGAAATACTCTTGATATCATGATCATTTGATCTGCAGGAAAAAAAAAGCCAATGCAAGTCGTCAGTGATATTTGTAAGTTTCAATAAGATAGCCTCTCTTTTTATTTATAATACTAGTCTTTCCTCACTCCTCACTCTATTAGATCGAAGGAAGAACTCGGTGGTTAATCAACTAGAATCCTAATCCTAATTAACTATGGCGGTCTCTAAACTCAATTTGGAAGTAGTTCTAGCCACAAATAGTTCTAGCCACTCTTGAGAATGAAGGAGAGGTTATGAATCTTTGCCAACTATTTTCTCTTTGAGCTTATCATAGATGTTCAGAGCTATTTAGGGCCATTATTCATTGTTTGAAATGACAATGGAGGTCAAAACCTATGTTGTATTTGCCTCAATTTACAAATAACTTCATTCAAGGCTGACATTCTCACATAAAATGAAAGAGGAAGCAAGTTAAAAGGTGTGCATAAGAGCTATACTTCATGAGAGCTATAAGAGTGTCGACAGCTCCTTGTACTGATGCGAGCTGTAATTGTGCTGGCAAACTGCACAAACAATCACAAATACATGAGATTAAAGCAGTAGAAATAGCACAACACTTTAGAGGCGTTGAAATTCACTGCACTTTCATTCTACTAAGAGTGGGCCCCATTAGTTGGAGCAGTCTTTATTGTTATTTGAAAACCTTTCTATGCACGTGGGCCACTACAATTGAAAGCCTACATTACTGGAGCAATGTCATAAATCACACTATATAAGAATTGAAGTTAGAACATGTCATAATTCACTATGCAAATTAGAAACCCAAGTTAATAGCAATTGATACGGACTCTCCTAATTGAGCATAGCGTTATTCGATAAGTAGAATTAAATTGCACTGACCTAAGGCAAAGACAGTAGTGCAAAAATACCTGGAGCCACATAACATGCCAAGGCCCAGCAATCCGCGCACACAGACCTCAGTAGAGGCTCCCTGGATGACCTTTGCTAACTGCTCAACTGCGCCCTGCTCAATTCCTCATCAGTAGCTATTACGTGTAAATGTAGCTCAGACAGAATTCCAGCTCTTCATTAAAGTTATTGAGGCAAAGATACCATAAGTAATGACCTCCGTTCTCATTTTCAGTTACTAAAACCAGCCCTAAATAGCTCTAGATATCTAAAATGAGCTCAAAGAGGAAAACGGCGGCTAAGACTCATGGTTAAACACGACCTTCCTTCTTCATTCTCAAGGGATATTTCGAAGTTGAAGTTGGAGGCCACCAAGCTCTACCATACTTGAATGAAGGATTCTAATTGAGAAACTCCCAAGCTCTTCCATTGATCTAATAGCTATTAAGAGTGTGGCATGAGCAGTATTGTAAATCAAAAGCGACGGTATCTTATTGAAATTGTGGGTGTCATTTACCTTCTGAAACAGACTTTCGCGGTTGTCAGGGTGGGCAGCAAATGCACAGAGCGCATCCACCATTTCCTCTTTGACACTAGCTGCAACACAACCTCATCAAAGTCAGGATACTGAAAAGGTCAACAGGTCAATTGGTGGTGTCTTGTCATAACTAAAATACCCTCAAATGGTTTCAGGAAAAAACAACCACCGTCAATGACACTGCCCAAACTGGAGATGATGGCTGGTTCAGCCTCCGCTTCTTGCAAAGGTAGTAAGCCTTCCAGACTGCATGACATTTGAAGCACACTCGCTTAGTCATTGTAAGGGATTCAGAACACTGCTCATGATGTGAAACAAGTGGGCCTATAATCAGTTTCAACATAGCAGACTACCTGCAAAACTACTAAACATTTTTTCAAATTGGAATGGAAAAAGGTTTGGAAATAATACTTCTGCGCTAGCACACTAATGCCTGCTGCTGCATTTAGCTGAAGGCCCTTATCAACATGGCTTTCACCATCTCCTTTCAGACACTGCACCAGCCCTTCAGCCTGCCTCACAATTTCCAGATACAGAGCTTGCCGTTAGACATATGCTTCAATCTGGAAAACCATCAACAGATACATGCAAGCAAGACATTGTAAAATGAGGCGAAGATACCATGAGTTTTGGCCTCCTTTCAAATCATCAAATCAGCCCTCAGTAGCTCTAAATGTCTACAATCAGCCCAAAGAAGAAAAGACGGCTAAGACTACTTCTTACTTACGTTTAGAGACCACCAGGCCCTTCCATACTTAATAAGGATTCAGCACCAACCTCTTCCATTGATCTGATGGCTATTAAGAGTGAGTAAAGAGTACTCTTATAAATTCAGAGAGAGGGGTACCGTATTGAAACTTTAAGTGACTTTTCAAATTACTCAAAAAACTCACCATCAATGGTGTCTTCGCAGCTGCCAGATAAAGACTGTGATCAGCAGTCATAATCGAGGTCAATGCAGCGCACGCGTTCCTCTGAAGAAATGACAATCATAGCTTAGTTACCGTCTGATAGTGCAACTATCTAGAAGTTTATCCTTCATCTGCAAGGAAGATATCTTGAACACCATTTGAATCAACATGTCAAGCCCATAGAGAGCTATGTCCACAAAGAAATAAACACAAGAGAAAAGTGTTATGACAATGAACTGTTCATGTGAGTAAAGAATGCAACATGATTGTCTGAAACGCACCTGCACGTGCACAGACAGGGATCTGTCCTGCAAAAGCGGAACTAGGCGAGGAATCTGCACAACTAAAATGAGTTATCAGAAGCCGAAAAAATTGCTTGTCACCTTCAAACCATCAGAAAATCTTTCGACAAAGAGTACTTCGAAGTGCAGAATGCTTACAACTACTTTTAGTGACGAAACTGCATCAGGCAAGGTAGCCAGCATCACAATCGACGCTGCAGCTTTGGCCATCACCACCTGCTCCTGTTACGCAATGACCGTTCAGAGAACTTTTAAAACAAGGGGTTACGACCTCCAATAAGCCAATGTGCTAAAACAGCAACAACTAAGTCGGTTACTGCATCTTGCATACTCTGACATAAGCAAAGTCAAATATTCATACACAAAGTAAAACATGAGCAAAAATGTGACACGAACCCCTCATCAGTTCCTGAGTCTAGACATCTTTAAGTCAGGTTAATCGGACGCACATGCGACCATTTAATATTCAACGACATACCCCGGTCTCCAAATTCGCTATTTCCTTTAAAACTTCTCGACGAACATCCTTCGCTGCATTCACAGAGGCCACTAATCAATGCTACATTCTAATGCTACACCATGAAACATGACCTAATCTCTATACATATGAGACATACAGAGTAAATTTGAAACTCACGAGGTGCAGGCGTGGCAGAGGACGGGGCCGAGTGCCCTGAAGCCGCTGCGGGTGGCCGGGGAGCCGCAGAGACCGGCGCCACTGGCATTGCGGCCGTCATCTCTTCCACAAATTCAACAAACCTAGACACACACAACACAAAATTTCGAGGATAAACCCTACGACGACCTAAAACTCTCCACTCAAGACGTACTGAACTCCAGTTAGCTCACAAATCCCTCCACACCAGGTCATGAAATAGAACAAACCAACAAACAAAGGCACATCAAAAAGTAGAACAAAATCAACAAACCTAGACAAACAGAAGACGAAACCCCGTGGATAAACCCTCCGACACCCTTCAACAAAAAACTCTCCACCAAAGACGCACTAAGCTGAACTTGACTTACAAATCCCTCCAAGCCTCCAAATCTCGTGGATAAACCCACAACTACTACCCTCACACGCCCTTCAACTTCACCAATTCCTCACCAATTCCCACCAATTCCCCAAACCTTCAAGAAACAGAACTGAATCGGAAAGATGTGAAATTGTATTAGGGTAGACATAAAGTAGTACCGTGGTCGTTGCGACTTGGTCGTAGCTTACGGCCGATTGCGCCCGCTAAAACCTGAACCTTAACAGAAACTCGTCTTTATTAGCGTGAGTTTAGGTCTGAAAACAATTTCAATGGGTTGTGAAGCATTTGCATAATGGCGGACATGACAGGACGTGCTGTGTGGAGAGGGTCACGTGCGTCGTTGGGTTTTGTGGTTGCGCCCCCCAATTTTGTATCTGAACAGGACCACTTGTGTTGGAAAATCTGTGAAGTTTTCTACGAGTGAGTTGCGTTCTATTTCAGCTCGGCATGTTCATGTTCAATCTGCGGAGTCGAAGAGCTCGGTTGCGGTTGCAGATGACGAGGAGGTCGTTGCAGAGGAGAGTCCGTTGAGGGCGCTCTGTCAAGGCAAGGTGCCCGAGTATCTGCTGCAAAAGTAAATTTTCGGAGGTGCTTGGGATTAGTGTTCTTCCTTGCCCTGGTTCGGGGTCTGAATTTGGACTTCGTTGCGTGTGCAGGGCGGAGTAGTTGGGATTTTCGGAGCCCACTCATGTGCAGCGGAAGGCGTTGCCTGTTCTACTTTCTGGCCGCGACTGTATTTTCCACGCGCAGGTAACGTCTGCATCACTCTGCTGCAGTGATTGATTCTCTTATGGTCGCATTTTGAGAGGTTTTCATATTCTCTACAGACAGGCTCCGGGAAGACGTTGGCGTACCTTCTACCAATTTTCGCCAAAGTTCTCCCCTCCAGAGCTGCCGTGCAAGCGATTGTGGTCGTTCCAACCCGAGAGTTGGGAATGCAGGTATATCATCTGATAGAATTTAGGATGGGCCAAAGTGTTTGGAAACTTGCCTGTAAACTCTTTCGCTCTTGTTCCGCACTTGGAGGTCGAATTGTTGCACTCAACCTGGTTTAATTTCATTTTGTTCCCCACAGGTGGCCAAAGTTGCACGCAAGTTAGCGGGTATAGGAAGCTCGGAAGGGGAGAAAGGGGCTGTGATGGTGGTGGCCTTGCTGGAAGGCGGAATTTCCAGTCGCCAGAAAGCTTGGCTCAAGGTGTGGGTTGAACATTTTTCTCCAAGTTCTTCTTGTCTGTGCGTTGATTTCCTAAATATGAAGGTGATTATTTCTGGCGGAGCCGCCTCAAATTGTTGTTGGCACTTTGGAGCGCATTGCTCGCATTATCGAGACCAAGAACCTGCGCACCAACAATGTGACCACCGTTGTTATTGATGAGGTAAATGAATACTTATACAACAGGGACATCCTCATTTCTTTTTTTTCTCTGTGAAATCCCACCTGCATGCATAACAATTTGAAACAAATTATGAGTCTTTCCCACAAATTTCAGACTAATATAATTTATTGATTGTAGTCTTAAGATTTTTCAAAAATAGATTATTACAGGACGTTTACTCAAATGACCATGCTGGCTAAATTAAGACTGGTATTCTGTTCTGAGATGGTATGAAATGAAGTGAAATAGTCCCAGTTTAACGAGTATGACGTTGTATGCATCTGGATCTTAATGGAGTGAAATTGTTTGTCTGTATGTTTAGATCGATCACCTAATTCAGGATGTGTGATTTGTGCAAAACAGGTGGATGCTATGATGGGCGCTGCCAAAGAAGGCGGCCATCTGCAGAAGCTCCTGAGCGAGTACACACGCCCTCAGCAACGTCAAACCATCCTCGCGAGCGCCACCATTCCTCAGCATCAACGGTTCCTCAACGATTGTATCCAGAACAAGTGGGTCAAGGTACCCGTTTCTAAACATTACTCACTAATATCCAATGCAACAGCGGAGTACTTTGGACATCGATCTCCTCTTATCTTTTGGCCTCAAATTTCGTAGGAGGACGTGATGCACATCCGTGTTCACCCGGAGGACAAGATGCCGTCCTATCTTCAGCACCGTTATGTGGTAATAATACGATCAGTCAGTTTTCACTTTGAAAGTGAATTCTGAGAGATAATAATCAGGTCTGTTTCTGCACAACCAACGTGATAGCGGTATTTCAGGTGTGTGAGAAGGACGACAGGTTGCAAGCTTTGTTATCATTGTTGCAAGCAGATGCTCCAAAGGCGGCTATTATCTTCGTAAACGATCAGGTATGATGCAGCATGTAGAACGATCGCGAGAAGTACACGAATTATTGCTTATGGAGAGGGAGTGTAGTTATTGAAAGCGATGCTAAATGTCCCTCTATCGTAAAATATGAGGCTGTAACGATTTTGTAAGACTTGTTTTTAGAATTTGCGTGCTTTGGGAACAAGTGTCACATGTACTATTAGCAATAACCGGTGTAGCATCTAGTCAGAAAGTCTTACCTGCAGATAATTGATCATGTCGAGTTCGTTCTTTGTGTTTGGTAATCTTTTTGTGCTTGTTCAATTCTCTGAAATCATGGTTGCAGTCAGAGAAGGCAGAGCGAGCTGGGAACACTCCAAGCACAGTCACTGTTGCAGAGTATATGCAGAGGAATAAGATTGCGCATGACGAAGGTGCTTTATGGGAGGCACTGGTTCTGGAAGAAGAGTCGCACGTGAATGCTCGCAGTGCCACTCTTTCTGTGAGTTTCCGGGACCAGCACTTACAGGAGCAGAGGGTTAGTGAGGAATTTCTTTGTAACGTCACCCGAAGTTTGAATACGATGCTCCTTTTTTTTTAAAATTAGAATAATCAAATCACCTCTACATTTTCAATATCAGCTCAAAGGAGAAAGGCAGCTAATATTCATCAGGTTTGATCTTTTGCAAACTCTTCTGCACTCTCAAAGACGGCTAAAACTACTTTGACTTGAGTTTAGAAACCACTAAGCTCTTCCGTAAGTAATGAATGAAAGGCAACCGAGCTCTTCTATTGTTCTAATAACTATCTAGAGTGAGGAAAGAGCTTAAAAGTAAAGGACATCTTATTAAAACTTTAGATGACGTCTACAACTTCGAGTGCCCACACTCAGTAACCTCTTACATCCACCGCGCTGGACGTACAGGCCGTCGACCAATCACTGAGGACATGGGCACTGTGACCAGCTTCATCACGTCCAAGGAGCTCTTCGTGCTGCGGCGCCTTGAAAATGAGCTCTCCTTGAAGTTTGCCGTGTTGATAGTAAAGGGAACTACCTGATCAGTAATTTCATAAGCCTACAACAACGCCACACTTTTTTTCTCCTGACAGATTCATCTGTTGATATTCATTTCTTATGATCCTCGGAAGTCCCAATAGAGTTCAGGTCAGCCCCCTTTTTTTTCATTTTGAATCATTATAACAGCTCTAAATTTGACCAAAATTCATTTCGAAGGAGAGAAAGTTGGTTATTATTATGCAAGCTCTACCTTCACTTTCTAGGGATTACTTTGACTAGAGTTTAGAGACCACCAAGCTCTTCCATTGAAGGAAGCTACAGTCGGCTCTCTATAAATGTTACTCCTCGGGAGCGGGATTTTCAGTAACACTTATGCGTTTATAACGTTTATAGAACTAGATACCGACGATTAGTAACACTTACAAAAATAACACTTATGGAATACAATACCGATGGTTAGTAACATTTAAAGGAATAACACTTATGAAACTTGATAGTGATGATTAATAACATTTGTGGAAATAAGACTTGTAAGACTTCAAAGAAAAATCCATAACATATAGAGAATATGAAAGCTGAAAATACGAAAAATATAAACCATAATGCAACTAAATTCAACTCACCTAAACTAAGCTTTATCAAAGAAAGAATCCATAGTGGATTGATGGGTATCTTCAATACGGGCAATTGCCACATCTTGCAGAAGAGTTTGAACCAAGTTGATGCGTGATGAAACATCACGTGGTCTTTGCTGAAGGAATTTCTTCACAATATGAAGTGCACCTTCAACAGTGTCAAATCCAACCACCTCGTCTACCACATCATTTATAACCTCATCTTCAACAATCTCCAAGTCTTTGGAAGGAAGCATGTCTAGGATATCCTCCTCAGTAGGTTCATAGGGATTATTTAAATCAAAGTCTACCTCATAGTTTATGAACTCATGAGCGTCCATAACATCGCTATCATTTAGGTCTGAAGATAAAAGTGAAAGCCGATGAAGCAAACGTCCAATTTCATCAACCTCACTCTCAATCCTTGTTGCAAATCTCTCCCTCTCAAGTACATCTCTCTCCCTATCACTAAGAACTGAAAGTATGCCTGTATGCCTCCAACAATTCACGATTGTTGATGATGTCACACTTGTATGCCATGCCTTCACAACC
The DNA here is from genome assembly GCA_963971425.1 of Bryoerythrophyllum caledonicum. NCBI lineage: Eukaryota > Viridiplantae > Streptophyta > Bryopsida > Pottiales > Pottiaceae > Bryoerythrophyllum > Bryoerythrophyllum caledonicum. Next base: position 35,924,738 of record OZ020514.1, on the reverse strand, counting down.
ATAATTACAGCCTGATAGACATCTATTATAAATACCTCGTTTGCAGTTAGACAATCTATCTGGTACTAAATCATTAGTTTACGGTATTGCGCCTTAAAAGAAGCAATAATGCCCGCATCCATGGGTTGAAAACGGCTGGTAGTGTTAAGTGGCAAGAATTCTAACCGCGTCACCTCCAACCGTGATGCCACATTGGGTATCTGATGACCTGAGAAATTATCAACGAGCAAGAGAACTTTCTCTTTCTGCGCTAATATCATCCTTCTATCAAAGTCCAACATAAAACGCTCAAAGATCTCCGTAGTCATCCAAGCTTTCTTGTTAGCAGCCCAACCGATACCTAAATTCTCAGGAACATGAATATGTCTTGAGGTGAAGGCACGCGGCTTCATGTAGTGATTGATGATAAGTGGAGGCAGACAAATTGTACCTGTCGCATTTGCAGTGAGCGCTACTGTGATACGCTCCTTATGTTTCTTCTTTCCCGACAATCTTGACATAGCGAGAGTACGATTTGGTTCCATTCTGTAGAAGAGGCCTGTCTCGTCCATGTTGAACACGTCATCGCGATTGTACGAAGCCACGAGCGCCTTGATTTCTTCCATCTTCGCTAGAGCTTCTGCTGAATTGTCAGCAGAGGCATCTTCTCCATGTCGCGTGATGGGTCTTATATCAAATCTCTTCTTGAAACCGCTCACCCACCTAGACGAAAAATTGAGTACTTTCTCGCTTGACTCTCTTGGTGTCAAATCATAAAACCTCTTGGCTGCACCTATAATCAAGTCATCAAATAAAGTTGCACCTTGATCTATCATTGCGGTGATCCACTTGAAAGTGGCTAGCTCCACTATTGGACAATATACCTTCCTCAAGCGCTTCATCCCATCCAAGTGCACCCCACCTTCCTTAGGTATTGACTCCTTCAGTAGTCTACCTATGCTCATTGCTGAAACAGAAGTATGATATTTGGAATTGGCCCATTCCATCAAAGCCCTTTGAGTGATTTTGTGCCCTGTTGACATTGAGTTTTCATAATGAGCAATAATATCCTGCTTCTCCTTGAAGGTGAATTCTCGACTCCTCGCCATTGCCACCTTCAATTGCAACTACCATGTCAATCACACCCACAACAATAACAACCTTCCACAAATGATTAGCGACTTACAAAAGTAGGAGCGACCTACTGTACCACTCAAATACCTACACTGATGTTAGGCACTTTGGGAACCAATCAATTATGCACACTTACAGATGTGACCACATATGTTCCCAAGTGGCACAGGCCAGACGGTAACTAAACATGGTTTGTTTTCCAGAGAATTGCAAGCTCATTCAAACCCAAGGTTTGAACATATTAAGTTATAGTAGTATGGCTTGAGAAAGAACATAACATTGTGCAGTACAAAACTGACTTGATGTGACGGTGTTTCTACAAAGATGGCTCTTCTTGAGTGCTGTGCACCAAATCAGTGCCTTAATGGACAATTCATCCAAACCATTCCCCATGACTTTGGATTGACACTCTCTGATTTGACGTTTGACGAGCATGCACCCATCTAGAAGTTTAAAAAAAAAAAAAAAAAAAAAAGAGTCACAGCCATCAATCAAACCTCAGCCTGACAGGCCATGCATCCATGATGGGGTCGACGGCATGCCTCTTGCATGTGGCAAACAACCACACCCAAAAATTTAAAAGCAAATAAATAAATGAATAAAAATAAAAACTCACAATATGGCCTGCGATACCCTTCTCGAATATGGCATGCGATGTCCCACCGGATTCTGTTCGAAGAATTCTGACAGATTCTTTTTTAAAAGGACAAATCTTCTCAAGTTCCACAAAAGATATGGTATATATTCATGTGGAGTAATTTAAAAATTTAGAAACAAGTGCTACTATGATGTTTTTGCCAAATGTAACACTTATAGAATCATTTTAACAAAGGAGGGAGCGGAACATGTTGTAACACTTAACATATAACACTTACTAGTGTTAATTTTGAGGTTTTTCTCGGGAGTGAGATTTTCAGTAACACTTATGCGATTCTAACACTTATAGAGGTAACATTTATAGAGAGCCGACTATAACTGAAAAACCACTGAGTCCTATTGATCTAATGATTATTTTCAGTGAGGAAAGATATAGTCCCAAACATAGTGCAATAGACGGACCGTATCGTCCACGTGGCAAACCACATTCATCCACATTCACTACAGTCCCCGTCACTCTCGTCAAACTCAGAAGTATAGACTCCCGTACAAACTCCGACAATCAAATGCTCTCTCAGGTGGTGGCTATGGCAGCCACGGCGTTTTTGTCTTTGTTTTCCCGCCCTCCCACTTCCCTTCACAACGGTACACTTCTCGCTCCTCAACTTCTTCATCTTCTGTCAGGTCGCTGCATGAATCCACTCCTCATCTCTCATTTCTGTACGCTCAACGGCTCTCATCACACTTCTATCTAAGTTCGAGTTCAGTTTTTTTCGAGTTCAGTGAGAGTGAATTTGTTTCCGGGGCGCGGATGTGTCGTCGATCCTTGCTCAGTGTGCGCTCTTTAGTGAGCGAGGATTTGAAGCGAGGATTTGGCGATCTGAAGAGCGAGTTTGGTTGCTAGGGAGGGAGAGGTTGTAGGCGTTCTGGTTGTGGTGCGAGAGTCGGAGAGATGAGGGAGGAGGATGGCGGGGCGTGGTACATGAGCCCGCTGGTGAAGCAGGACCTTGCCAAGCTCGAGAAGGATGGCGAGAGCCGCCGATTGGCGTTGCATGCACTGAGGCAGTGCGTGGAGAATCTGGAGCCGAGCTCCGATCCGCGCTTCCTCGCTCAGGTGATGCTCAGTTTGGAGCCCTGCTATGATCTTGCATTGCCCCTCTGTTTTTTGTGATCAGCCGCGCATTACGGAGCTTCGTGATGCGATGGGGAGGTTTTGATTTGAATATTTGTTGTGAGGTTCATTGTACAGAGCGCACTGTTCTTGGAAAGAACTGTCTGATTTTAGTTACCAGGTGGAATGTTACTTGTTTCAGACTAGTTGGACGTTATCGTTGCGCGAATTGGCGTTGTGTGTAGGAGTGGTATAGGGTTTTGGATTCGTCGTCCCCTGTTTTTGCTGTTTCGTGCATAGTACTGGCGTGGAGAGGCAATGAACCGAGTATTTCGACTCCCCGTGACAGTATCGTCAGGTTCTATTAGAGCTCCATGTGAGGTTTGTAGTGTAGAGTGCATAGTGTCTGGACTCTGGATCTAAGTTTCCGCTTGTGATTCTCTGGTTCGTAGCTTTGTCACCTGCCTCAGACTAGTTGGACGTGATACTTGCGCTACGGCCACTGCTGCATTGTATTCTGGTGTAGGACAGGGTTTCGGGCTGCCTTCTGAAAGCGCTGGGTTGGATCACAGGTGTCCGAGTCCAAGGATACTGGAGGCTCGCGGTCTTATGCAATATCTCTGTACGACGAGGTTGCTCGCGTGCACGGGAAGCTCATCATTCCGCAGATTGGCCGGGTTATGGCAACCGTGACGCGCTCCTTGTCTGCCAGTGGAAGCTCGCCGCAATTGCATCAAGCGTGTGCGACGGTGGCTGCTTCGTTGGTGCGGTATTCGATAGATGCGGATTCCAGTGCAGCGGAGGCAGAGGGCATTCTGAAGGAGGTTTCGCGACCGTTGGTGGATCTACTAGCAGGTATTGCAGGTCAATGTGCTGAGCTTGTTTTGTTATGAATTTCTGTAAGTCACTCTGCTTGTATCAGGCTTATGAAAAATGGCACGCGTTATGTAGGCAAGGTGGAGCATGTTGTTGCGGGGTCCGCAACATGCATGCAAGCGTTGGTGGAGTCCGAGAAGTGGAAGCATGCACCAGCGGACTTGGTGAGCGAAGTGTGTCATCGGACTACCACTGCCTTGGGTGACAAGTCTACGCGGACAGTCGCTCACATGCAGCTTGCGCGTACGTTAGCGACCATGAATCCTGGTACTTTGAATGTGTTTGGGGCTTGTTTGCTTCATGCCGCCGAGGAGGTACTGAACACTAGTACCTACACTTGGCAACACCGCAAGTGTGCGGCGAAGATGGCGCAGGCTGTGCTGGCTATTGTGGACAGGAAGACGCTTGCTCTGGAGTTTCACGCAACAACGCAGGTTTGGGATTCAGTCATCGATTATTTATTTATGATTTGTTTATTTCATTGTTTCAATGAACAATTTTCGTCTTTGTTATTATTGTCAGAAAATCTTGAGACAAAGAGAGGAGTTGCAGTCGGCGACTTTTAGTTGTTACCTCGAGCGATTTCTCAGAAAGGAAAGCAGCATTGTATAGCAGTCCTGAATTTGATCCGCAAATGGGTGATCGTGGTGGTTTACAGGTTCTAGAGAATTGCAAGCATGATAGGATGCCTCACGTCAGGACTGCGGTTTGTGAAGCATTGCAGACGGCCAAAATGTTTATGAATGGAGAGACAAGTAAGGAAGAAGATGACGAAGATCAGCCAGGTTTCACGTCTTTCGATCCCACGGAAGGAACACCCCAGCGAAAGTCCTCGAGTTCAACTAAGTATAGCTCTAGCTCGCAGGACACATACAACCTGTCATCTTACACGCCTCCACCTTCTGTTAGCGACTCTGGAACCTCTGATCCTTTCTCGACACCCCAGCTCGGCTCCACTGGCAGAATGAAGCGCTCCCTTCTCTTCGCATCAAAGACAGATAGCCACTCGCCGGTGTCGGCACTCACTGGCTATCACGAATCCGCGGGGCTCTCCAGCCATCATGATTCACGATGTAAGCCATTATTCACTCCCTCTTCGCAACTGAGGTCATCACTTCTGCTTTGAATGTCTGCGGTTAGATTTATTACTGACCTTGGTCGCTGTTTATCCTAATGCAGCGGCCAAAGAGATCGCTCGACCTTCAGTTTCAGGTGGTAATACGGTAGAGTTATGTGGAGGTGTACCAGGATATCACGATTCTGCCCTTCTTTGCCAGAGTAAAGCGATTTGTGACAAGGTAGCAGAAGGTCTGCAACAAAACGATAAGGGGTCTACCGGTGAGATAGTTTCCACTCCAGAAATTGTTACACAGGACCATCCCGAGGGTGAAGTTGAATTGCGTTGTAGTCCCTTCGAGGCGCTGATCACCCGGTCGTTTGGAGAAGCAGAGGGGGATCTAATGGCAGAGGACGAAGAAATATTGTCTAAGGGTACCGCCGACTTAGGCGCGCTTGCGAAGAGTAGGGTAAACATCCGAGGAAATTCAAGGTTGTCTAATGCTGTTGGGCAATTTAGACAAGAGTCTCTGACACTTGAGTCTGTGGTGGCGGATAGCGAGTTTGTTCAAAGCAACTCAACCTCATGCAGAGGCATGGGTAGCGCCCACTTGGATGCGAATGACTCTGCGCTACCTGGCAAGAAAATTATCGGCAGGAACTGCACGGCCGAAAAGATCCTCGATGCGTTGGAGAATAAACAGATATCGCATACAGGCTCCCTGCAAGGATTACCACTAGGAAAACCGAATGTCCATGACGCAAGCATGTCACATGCCCAGCACTTGAAACTTGCCAACTTGTCCAATAATCCTGAGGACCTCTTCAGTGCTCTGGTAACAATTCTACCATTTTATGAACGTAGCTTCGATCATCATTTCCTGATCGTTTATAATTGAAATTGTCTTCTAGCCACTTGCAATAAATAGTCCCAAGTGCTCACTAACTGCAAATTGGCAACCCGCCGTTCATCTTGCAGAAGCCGAGAGTACTGATAACCACAGCAGATTTCCTGCCGTACACCACGCCACGGAGACTAGTGTTGTCACTTCAGTCTCAACTTTCAAGCCCGGGCAACAAGGGTGACGAGGTGGGTAACGAGGATGTGGTGAGAAGAACTGGCGACCAGGTAGGTAAACGGGCCGAGTCCAGCGAGAGGCGGATCGACGATGGAACAGGCAAGCGGATTGACTTCAACGAGGCAGACATGGACGTGGAAAGCTCCAGCGACTCAGGCTGGAGCGTCCGAAACAACCCAATCGTGTCTGACGAGTCTGTGACAGAAAACAGCGAAGAGGAAATGGAGGAGCCCCACGCCGAGATCTACGAAACGTCCACTCGTCCGAGGAAGGGCCAGACCGTCGCCGCCGGAAGGAAAGCAGTCTCACCTCCGCGGCAGTTCTTGGACAGGGATGATGACTCAGACCACTCTCGAAATCCTGAAGAAGATATCACTCTTCTCCATCAGATTCCGAAGAAGCCTGGAACCCCAGAAAGAAGCCCCGTCGCCGACATACCCTGCTCATCCTGTACAGAGTCTCAGCGCAGAAGGTCTGCCATGAAAGCCCAGGAATGGGACTTAAGGATGAATGTCAACAGGGCTGCAGATGATTACAGAACCGGGACAAGGAGAAGCATGCTGTTTGCGCAAGAAGCAGACTCCTCATCAGACACTAGCCAACGAAGTAGGTCCTCTATCGATGACGGTGTCTGGGTCAGTGATTGTGAGCAAAGGAGTTGGTGGAGCAACTTATCTTTGGTGCTCTCTGCCAAGACCAGTTGCTCAAGAATTTCGTCCTTAGCTGAAGCAGTTTTGGGGGGGTCTCTCTGCGTCGTGATTGCTGTTCCTGTCACGATGGTGCTTGCGAGGATGCTCCAGACCCCGCAAGACTATTTTATGGTACCTACGTGATGTGGTTGACTTATATACAATTTTTGTAGAGTACTTTGTATGTAAAAAGTAGCGAGATGTAGTAGGTTGTACAAGTCACCGTGTCCTGGAGTATCGAGTGTCCTTTCAAGCTTGTTTGATGAACTTTATTTCGCAGCTCTGCGGCGTGTAACTGATTTGCTCATTGCTGGGCGTAAATTTATGACTGGGAAACCTCTCCCTTTCTTTGAATAGATTCATGGTAGAACATGACTTTCCTTTGTTCTCAAAAGCGGTTAGACCTAGTTCTAATTTTTTAGAAAGCACCAAGCTTTCCAGTACTTCCTATGGTTGAGACACCACTAGGCTCTTCCACATGCTTTGTTTATTAAATGTATACAGTTCCAGTTCTTATAGATCAGAAGGGGATCTCCTTATTCATGTGATGTATGTATGAAATTCATGGAATGCCTATCTTATATTCATGTGATGCTTATATGATATTCATGTGATGCCTATATGATATTCATGTAACATTAAGGTGATCGTGATTGTGTCCAAATCATTGTGTTCCAAAAAAATGATTTTTGGCACTTACTTGTTTAAAGTGACCACTATGTCTCCTTTCAAAGGTGAACCCTATAACTACCTTGCCTATGTATAAATATCATGTGAAGTACAAACGTGTTCTTCCCCAAGATACTATAAAGTATCCATACAACAAGGTCTTGAGAAGCTCCACTAGGTTTAGGGTTTAAGACCAACTCCACTTTTGGTAGGTAAATTTCCACACCGGGGTAGAAAACCTCCATGGAGAGGGCGCGAACAGGATATCCCCCACGCTCGGACTTATCGGAGGTGGGTCCCATCTTAATTGCATGGGATCATTTTTCTGGCCCTCTTATTTTGGGGAGTCCTGAGGCTTTTTTGGATTTTTTTTGGACAAATTTGGGGTCTACGGTCATTGTTTATCCTGTAGGATCCTACCTTTCTATAAATAGGTCCCATCCAAAAAGAAAATAGGGACCGGTTTTGGCCCCACCACCTTGTGGCCCCATGCGATAAGTCCGAGCGTGGGGATCTCCTGTCAAATCGCATGGAGAGGACAGCAGTGCAGCAGCCTGGAATTACCTGCACCGGGGTTTGGCACCAAATGGCCGTGTTGGCCGGGTTCGTTGCCGTGAAAGAGCCGTATGAGGTGGCCGTAAAGGCCGAAGCGGGCTACCTTGTGCTGCCAACAGACTTGCAGAAAATTATAGCAACCTTGGAAGAAACTCGCACCCACATGCCTTCCTTGGAAGAGGCCATGCAAGGCACTTAACAGTCCACATCTCCTTCCTCTTGATTATGGATTATATGAATTAAAATTAAACAAGACATGAACATTTTAGTTCAAAATTCTTCTACTAACATCTTTTATTTGGTAGTCATTTCAATATCTAAATCTTAAACATGCTCAAATATGACAACACACATGTAAAATACGTGATCAATATATTTCATAAAGACATTGTCTAGGAAATTGTACACATGCTTGTTAATTAAATGAAATGAAACTCTTTAAAAAACTAACCCACATTTATAGAGAAATTTCAAATAAATTAGATTGTAATAAATATCAAGTGATCTGCACTGAGTGGAATTAAGATTGTAGACAGGGAGAAGAAATGAATTCTACACAAACAATGGTGGACACTTAATTTATGGATGAAACATTATAAGTGAAATCATAAAACTCCATTTACCACAAACAATCCGCATTTCTATTCTACAATAAATATTTACAAATATGTATTGTATGTTATAAGGGTATATATAATTGATCATTGGTTGCCCTTCCATGCCCATAGGTGTCCAATTAAGTCATTTTGAACTTGATTATGCTTATTGTCGGTGACCATAGTTAAGTACACATTTGATAAAACTCCAAAGGTGCGTTTAATATCCTTTTGTGGGCCCTCTTGCGGCTTTGCATACCACTTCTTATTTTCACCTTGAGGATCAACAATGTTTTCATATAGATACTACAATTTGAATAAATCCTATTAGCTCGGAGGTAACAATAATCATATTCATGATTATTAATGATGAATTTAACATAAGGTCCTTTATAGTATATATAATTCACCATCAATGGGCTCCTATCGATGGCATTAATGTATATCTATTGCCATCCTTGTTCTACTATTCTCCTTTCCAAGCCATAGGGAAATTTTTCCAATCCCAATAAGTGCAATTGACAGACCCAAATATTCCGGGGAAGTCTTGAAGCACGTTCATATGCAGCTGCTTTTTTATATTTTTACCCATGGGCTCCCTCAAGTACTGATCTCCAAAAACCTTCACGACAACCGTTACAAATTTTCTTGAAACTTTTTTGGGCCGTTGACTGTGCTATGCGTACGTAATCGTCAACAATATTTGCCGCTATGTGAACACTCAGGATACAGAAGGTGGTTGTTAGTTTCGAAATAGAAAATAATTGAAGCCACTCCACACCATTTGATTTTTGCTTAAATTCTGGATTATGATCCACTGTAGCGTCATGGATTCATAGAAAGAGAGGTTTGTGCATGCAAAAGCGATGCCGAAACAATCTCTCTTTGAAAATCGCATCTTCAAGAAGATAATCTTTTCAAATCCGTGTATATCCTTCAACATGACCCTTCTTGATGATTGGTGCCTTCCCGGGTCTTAATCTACCATGTGTCCCTTCCAAGATTTTTGCTTGTTTATCCTCAAGTTTTTGTCTATATTCTTGATACATCATATGAATGTGCCAAAATAAAAAAGAAGTTCTGTGGTGTAGGAAATACTATTGCATATTAAATCGATCAAAACACCCGACAAAATTCAACTCTAATTTTTTTTATTAGGGATGGATCTTTTTGTTTGGTATATAAGTAGTTTAAGGTCACATGAAGGTGATAATTGTATTTATTATTAAATTAAACCATGGTATGTTCTTGAAGAAATTAATTATCACCGGAGGGACACTCTTAGTCTAATCAATTTGATAGTATCTTTTGTATCCAATTGATGTATCTATGATCAAATTGATAGTTATAACAATTTTTAATTAATTTACTTTAATCTATATTACAAATTATATCATGCCATGTTGCATAATGAAATTAGGATTTTGATACTTATCTCATGCAATTGTCATGTTTGTCTTTACTCCTCAAAACTTCTTGTAATCTGATCTCAACCTCCAAGTAATAACACTTTGCATATGTAAAATGCATTGATTACAATCAAGGTTGTCATATTCGGCGGAGGTACGATTCGCCCGTCCATTTGATACGCTCGTCCGATAAATGCTTCGCCCTTCCGATATGGTCAACATAGAGTTGACTTAGAGGCAAGGTAAAAAAGAGGCGACGTGGCGACCACGTTGGCACCATGTGGTTGCCACCCAAAACTCCATGCGGGGACGGATTTAGTAGGGGTGCTGACTAATCACTAAGCAAGACTAATATTGTCATATTGGGCAGGAAGTGCGGGGACGTTCGAGCAGGTGCGGGGACGTCCCTACCAGTTCGGTCACAAACTTTGACGTCCCTACTGCTATCAGCAAAGGGCGGAGACGTCCTCGCCTTGCCCTCAGAGATGACCCCACCTCTGCCCAAATGGGCAAAGACGTCCCGTCATTTGTCTGGGTAGGCGATGACCTCCCCGCTTATGTATGGATGGGCAGGGATGTCTTGGCCTTCGTTTGGGCAAGTGGTGATGTCTCTGCTTGTGCCCGAAGGAGGCAAGCAAGGTTGGGCAGGCATTTGAAGTGCATTGGGGCCTTGGCCGAGGCACTCTAGGATTGGGATACCAATAAGTGCAGGCTGCCCTTATTTTTGATTCTGACAAGTACGCAATGTACCTCAAATAATACACCAATTCCGACTTTTTCAGGAATTAAGAAGGATTCTAAATCTTGTACTACGTGTTGCATATGGAATAAATATTAATTGAAGTGTCTATTCTACCTCATATTGGATGTGTTGCTTATGAATCTAGTCATGCTTCATAAGAATCTATACATGTGAATATAATAAGATGGTATGATCTCAATTTTGATTATAGTCTAACAATCTTTTTAACCAATCAATAGTTGTTTATCCAAAGTGAGTCCAAAATATTTTTGAGTTTTCAAAACTCTATCCCATTGCCCAAAATGTGTGAATTTTTTATTGTAAGTTGAATGTTACATTAAAGTGTACACAAGAAATATATACAAACATTTTCAAAATAGGAAATGTTCTCTACATGTAGAAATAAACAAATGGACAATAGAGATGTCTACCACGGTACATAAGACAATTTTCATCTTCCTTCTTCATTTAGTGGAAAACTTATGCATTCCCTATTTATTGGGATCTTATACATTCCCTTGTTATTGATATTTCTATATGTGGTCTACTTGAAACATAAAAAAATAATTTTCACGCCAATGTTACGTGATTTCCATTTTACTCTTAGTTCTGAAACACTTGCAATAATTTAAAAAAAACTGGAACCTTTTCAAATCTCTTCACTATTTCTCGAATTAATGACTTCTTTCATTTGTAGTGACTAAAATGGGCCAAAAACACATAGGGAGATAGTAGAGATGTTTCTAATTTGAGAGCTTACCGTCAAGGGACCAAAGTTATACTTTCCATTTAGACTTCATTCCTAAATACTTGGAAAGTCAAAATCGGTGTGTTATTTGACGTACGTCGCATTCTTGTCAGAACCAAAAATATGGGCAACATGCATTTAATGGTGTCCCCAATCCATGGAGAGGAGGAGTGCCTCGGCCAAGGCCCCAATGTGCCTCAAGTGCCCGCCAACCCCGCTCGTTTCTTCCTTCCGAGCACATGCGGGGACGTCACTGCCCGCCCATACCAAGGCCAGGACGTCCTTGCCCGTCTCGACAGGGGCAAGGACGTCTTCGGATAGGAGCGGGGACGTCCCCACTCTTGCCCACTAGAATATCTTCGCTTTGCCTCCTTTCCTCCTACTATATATATTTGTCCCCGCCCCAATTGACTCTGCCTTGCATACTCCCTCTTAATCCACATGTTCATTGAGTTAGTTGTGGGCGTCGTGCAAGGTCTTCATCCATTCCCAAGACAATTTTTTTGAATTTTTTTCCAACCATGGCTAGATCTGCTAGAATGACCAAGGAAGAACTAGGCAAGACCTGTCAACGAGAAGAAATGCCCAACCGCGCATTAAAGTGTATCAGGTGTTGTAAGATGTCTCCAACATCAATGGCAATGAAGTAAATCTCTTCATTGCACCAGGTGTCCACGCCAAGGTGAAGTTGAACAAGAGAGTGGATTGGTCCACCTTAACGGCGGTGGGAGGTAAGATCAAAGTTCCTTCTTTGGCAAATGGATTGATTCCAATGGGGTGCGGAGGTAATTACAAGGTGGATTGGGCAAACTCATGACTGTGATGGACAACACACCTAGATACGAGATCGATAAGTCAAGTACAAATTCAAACACCGATGGATCTCACGTTCAAATCACGTTGAGAAAAAGGCACAAGCACGCGCCATGCAAAGGAGGGTTGAACGAGCACTTAACGATAGTGACTAGTGACCAGGTGTATTTAAAGGTTGTTGATGTAGCAAGTTATATATTTTAGACAACACTATAGCACTTAGCATACCGATGGATTTTCAAGACTTGTCCATTTTCTTTTTCATGAAAACTTATACTTCCCCTATTTTTGGGGAACTTGAAAACTTCCTTTCAGTTAAATCTTATATTGCCCTTTTGTACGTGAAAATTAAACATGCCCATTTTATCAAAATCTTAAAGATTATTTTTGGAGACTTGTAAATTCCTTTCTATTTAGGAACTTCTGTATTTCCTTTTTATTGAAAACTCATATAATTCCCTCGAATGGAAAGTTGTACATTCCCTTATTATTGGTCATTGGATATGTAGTCTAATTGAAACATAAAAAAGTACTTTGTACGTTGATGTTACATGGTGTCCATATAATTCTTAGATCTTTAACACGTGTGGTATTTTTTTATTATTTGAAAACCTTTTCATATGTCTTCCTATTCCCTTGACGGCCCAAGTGTACCTACGGGGTCATCAAATGTACACTTCAACTACAATTATCTTTCAATCCGTATGGTCAAAATTTATAAAATTTTGATCACATCATCTCATGTTAGTTTAACAGAAGATTCTACAGTTTTATTTTGAAAAGGTTCATCTTAAAAGTTTTGATCAACAGAGGATAGATTCATCTAAAATGCCTTAAGCTTTTAGAGGTTAACATTGGATACAATTTTGGTGACTAACATAGGCCCAAAATCATAAATGGAGGTAATAGAGAAGATTTTTATTTGAAAGCTTACTGTCATAAGACCAAAGTCATGCTTTCCATGAAGACTTCCTTTCTAGATTGTAGGAAAGATAGAATCGCTATGTTATTCAAGCTACGCCGCGATCTTCTCAAAATCAAATATAAGGGTGGCGTGCATGTAATAATATACCTAATACATTGAGAGGAGGAGTGCCTCGGACGAAGCCCAGTGCACCTCAAAAGCCTGCCAAACCTCGCTCACTTGTTTGTCTACGGCTAGGCGGGGACGTCCCCGGGCAGGTGCGGGAATGTCACCGCCCTTAGTTGGGGAACGTCCTTGCCCTGCCAAAAAGGAGCGGGGATGTCTCCATACATGTCCAGAGACGTCCCTGCCCCTGCTTGGAGGACGTTCCTGCCCTGACATGGAAGTCCATAATCTAGTTCCGGCGTGACTTGACACGTCATAATGTGACATGTCTTTTGCAGTGAAATTTTCCAATTTGGAAAAAAATATTGGGCGTGCTTCTGTTCGGATTGTCCACCTATCCGGTTTGGTTTGCCTGTCCGTCCGTCTTGTCTAATAATCCTAATGTGCCCATTTTGACAACTCTGATTACAATTTATAGACTTCCATGAGTAAACTTACCATCTTGATCTTCCTAAGTACAAAGACTTGGTGAATTCCAATCATAATTACAATGTTCTATTTGTTGAAGGTCGCACATTCCTTATTTAAATAGAATACCTTTAATTAGATAATTATTTTTGCATATCAGACCATTCAGTAAATCATCTAATAGAAATGGTCGGCCAAACACATATCCAATAGAACACAACTCAATCAATCATTCACATTTCCTTTTGACTATGTATTTCCTATCTATAATTTGAGCAATGTATGCTAATCTTACACTTGTCAACACACACTAAAATCCAGTTGATACGAGTTCACATCTTAACTATTGCAGGATCGTTATTTTTACAAGTAGCTTCTCTAATCCATTGAATAGTCACGGTTGTAACTCTCAGACAACCTCAGACCTTCTTTGGACTGCACATATCAACTTGATCTCTCTTATCCAATTGATATGACAACATTTGGTTTCCAACTACCGTACCGAACTCTGACTCAACGTACCATCCAATAACAGACTTTGACTTCTACTTGATATCGGAATCATGATGTATGTATCGAATACTCTAGTTGATATGTCACATGTGACAACAAACCAATCCGGCTCATATCCAATTGATTGTGCATCGATTTAATATCATACTTATAGTAATCCAATTGAATATCACAATATATTGCTATCACTATATGATAATAAAGCTCTATAATTGACAACAAAATATGATGAAGTAGATTTAAGCTAGGATGATGACTAACACTGTAAAATATTATTGATCAAAACTAAGTGTGTAGTATTTCCTCTGTCCTTCATTGTATCTTATAGTCCTAAGTAGTTATACAATCATGTTTTTTCATATTCTAACACCGAAAACTACTTTACATATCCATTTAATTCACATTAACATTTTTCAACCTATTTCAAGTGGATTTAGAGACCCTATTTACACCAAAACAACAAAAACAATATCAATTCCAAAAGGGTTACTACTACATAGCTCCCAACTTTAAGTAACCTGACTCCGGGAAAGTTAGTAATCTAGTTGACGTAGTTTCACTGTTTTTGTAATTGAACGTGCGTCTTATGTTACCCAAGTTGTCTCTGTCAAGCTCCTTTCTCTTCCATTCAATGGCTTTTAGGCGGTTGACTCCCTTCTTCAGTAGCTCATCCTCCCAAAATGGTGTTGTCACTTCTTGCTCTTGTCGCTTGAGCCACCTATCCAAGGCAATCTTCGTTGTTGTAAACTCGATCACAAAACATCCATTAGATCCGTAGAGAAAATGTGTCATTGCCATCAACTCGATAATCCGCTTCTATGGAGAAATATGATAATGCAACTTGACATCCAGATGGAACTGAGGGTTGGCCAGATCATATTGATTTACAGTAATCACTACCCCAAGTTTACCGCACATCTTAACCAAATTATTACAAAAAATGGCATGCCTGGAACATATCAGATCAGTGTGAATTTTGTGTTCCCCACATTAATTTTTGTACGCTTTGGCACAACGGGTTGCGGTACCAAATTGACATGGAATCTTTGGCCAATTATACTCCACCAAATCTATGGTAGCATTCAATTTCGACTAAAATCTACGTTCTCAGGGACAAAAATGTACGTTTGTCACCACGGTTGGTGGTGGTGTTGTTGTCCACGTCAATTCCATTGTAGTGTAGTGCACGTTTGACCACGAAAAGACTTTGGTCCTTGACATATCGTAATCCTCTACAATCCATGTGATAGTAGTAATAAAAAGGGTAGTGGATTGTTTGTCAATTGATTAAATAGGTTATCAAACTGATCGAGGTACTTTTGGATCAAGTAGGAACCCTTCACCAGGTGCCTTAGCTTCAATGTTGATGGTGGACAAAAGACCTCTATTGGCACAATCAAATTGACATTGTATCTACTTGATTAGGAAAGGGACTCATCCCATCAAGTTGAATGAGCATCAACTTGATCTTTGTCTCACTACGTACCACTCCATATACATGTTAGTTGTTGGTGAGTTTGCCTTGTTAATTGCGTTGTTCTTGTTCATGTGTTTCTATCATTGATTCCAACTTCTTATGATTGGAAAACTACTCCCTAAGACCCTCCAATGATTGTCAAAAAATGAGGCAATCCAAACCCTCTAGCTCAGCTACAGTTCTTCTCCATTGGATTTTTGGTGCCGTGATGATTCTCCTAAGCTCCTTCAATTATCCAACTCCCTCTCCAAATCCAAGTAATATAAAATTGCTGATGCACCTACATGGCCAATCAGTTCACCATCTTGTGCACAAGCATTTATTCCAATTTGCCTCGGAATAGCATCTCAAAAAACAAGTTCTGCTTGTGGTACTTAGTTGCACACCTCCATGCACCATCAAATGCTGGATTTTCTAACAGATGTCTGCAATCACATTCCAATAGATGTAACATCAAGGTACATTGATTTTCATATGCTCCAAAAAGAGAAAATGGGGGTGATGAGCTAGCATCTAGTTGCCACAACTGCCTCTACAATTGTTCAACTTGATCACTTAGCCGATCTCGTTCTTGCCTCAACTTATATTTGTTCCTCTTCAACGAAATCTTGTCAATATTAAGATGAACAACATCTGCCTGTGCATTGATATTTGTTGGCACCATCTTGGCATGTACCATCTTCAGCCTATCCATGTCCTGAGCATGCTCAGCCTTTAAATCTTGAATCTTTGTCCGTGTACGAGTTGCAGCATAATATTCTTCTACTTTTGTGATATCAGCTTCATCTGCACATTTAATCGGGCCGCATGTTCATCTAAAAAATTACTCTCCATCGTCTTCCTCGCCGCTTCCTCCTTGTCAAATAGATTCTGAATGCGGGTGACCTCCGCTTGGTCTTTCTTGACTAGATTATACATTAGAGTAACCTCCTCTTGTTCCTTCTGCAACTATGTTTGCAATTGCTAAACTTCCTCCAATGGTCAATTGCACTTGAGACACTGTTCCAGTTGATATTGAATATGATGCAAAGTCATTTGTAGCTATTGAAGCTCCTTCTGTAGCTTCTATTCTTATGTTAGCGTTGGTAACTGCTCCTCCTCATCAACTGGATTAGGCGGTGGCTTAATAACTGTCACCTTCTGTCTATTTGGTAAGGTCTCAACTTATCTTTTCCACCGCCAGGAGGTGGTGGAGTATGTCTTCCACCAACTTCATCTCATACTGCTCCCTCTTTTTTACCAAAGGTCCCAATTCTACTTGATACACCGAGATTGTGGGTGGTTCTATCCTCACCTCTTCCAATTTCATTGATGTTTCCTCACGATCCACTTGATGTGCTAACCGCACCAAACTAGATAAGTACATAGCAGAATATAACCTCTGCAATTGACCAATTATTCGCTTCATAAATTTGATTTGCATCTGGTTATACACCAAATTAGCCTATCCAATATGTAAGCCTTTCTATGCTAACACCTTGATTGCTAAACCTTCCTTCCTTATCAAATAGATACCATTTTTACAGAAAAATGTTGTATTTAACTATTTCTGGACTTTGCAAAGTCCAGAAATAAAGAAAAAGGATTTTAGTCTAGTAAAATACTGGCACCAAAGAAATTGAAAGGGATACTGAGTTAACATACTTTGATCATTCAGCCGGATATCTCCGGATGATTTCAGTGATATGATATGAATCGATTATAGTGATAGAACAAGCCTGGAATTGTGATAGTCACGATCAAAAACTGATAACAACTTTCAAGCTAAAACGTTTATAAAACATATTACCATGTCATATGGTCAATTGTACATTTATGAGGGAATATAGTGTAGAAAAAGAGTACAGTGCACTATAGAGCTTTAAGCAGTGACATGTAAAAATGCCGTTCAGCCATCCGGAGATATCCGGTCGAGAGGAAACTACTGATGAAAAAATGTATCGGCTGTTCAAAAACGACAATGCAACTTCGGAAGGGAGTCTAATTACAAAAGCGTCTGATACAAGAGAAAATGTACAAAAAAGCAGTGCCTGGTCTCAGCGAAACTCTTGGATCTAACGACAATTTCTATCCTTGCACTACCTCTCTGAAGAGCTCTAACGATCCTTCCAGTGTGCCGGTGCGTACATGTCCAAATCGACATCAGACCCTGTGTCACACCCTGTTTGAAATGGGCTGCAGCCGCCCTCCGAGTCAGATTCCTCCTTGTCTTCATACCACGGGTCGTCCTCCTCCTCATCTTCAACCGAAGCATCTCCATCGAGGGTCTCATCCACTTCGGAGTCGATCTCCTTCTCGTCCTCCGCGTCGTAGTCGATGCCGTCGTCCTCCTCTTGAACATATTCTCTCTCCATCTTTCGTGTAACTCTCCTCTCTAACGAATCCATATCTTCCCTCTCCCTCTTCCTACTTGTGGAAGCCATTACCTCTATCTCCACTCTGGCTATGGACAAAAAAGACTTAACGTTGAACCACAAAACATATGAAATGCTGCACTGTTGAACCCTCTTATATACTAGCCTTCGTACCCACCCATTCATTACACTTATAGAGCGTAGGTAGAGGAAGCGTAAATGAGTTGAGACTGCCCTAACATCGAGACTGATGTAATTAAAGGTAGATTCCATAGTAATGACTCAACAATATGGAATTTAAGCATGGTAGGCCATGTATCAAGCAACCTATCGTAATGTGCTGTGGGAAATACTATCTCTGCCGCCAACCATCACCATCACTTGAATGATAAGAAGTACTCGGATGACTGATTTGTACTAGGTCTTCAACCGCCATATTTCGTATTAGCAGTGGCATGTTACAAAATCTAAGAAGGAACCTGTCAGAAGAGAGCCCAAGACGACTCTATATTTTTTGGAGAAGTTCCATCGTTAGATGAATTGTAGTATTGTAGTCAAAGAAGATCTCCGGATATTTTACAATACTCGTAAGAACACCAAGGTCCGCTCAAAATTTGATTCATGGACCCCATTGTTGAGAATGGTTAATGTAAATCGCCTATCCGGAGATCTCCGGCTAGATCTTCAACCGATAAACATGGCAATACATGATCATCCTTCCATCCACGGCTTTAGAAGATAATATCTCGCCAAACGATAGCCGTTGTCAGCTGTGGAAGTTGAAGAGAAGTGGTTCCTCTCCCGAATAAACAACAGGAGATCTCCGGTGAGCTTTCGGAGGGAAGTGCACGCCTTATAATATTCAAGTGGAATTAACTAGAAAATCGTGATACTGTGAGAACTCTAAGAATCCGAATTACGGTGACTAGAACAGCACGGATCCGATATTCTTCAAGATGACATGAGGGCGTTGCTGGGTTAAATGTCGAAAATCAAGGCCGAATGACAATCGTCTCCACAGCCGGAGATCTCCGATTCAAATCCGTAAGGATGTGGTGACTCAGGGAGATTACTGTACTACACTGCGGATTTGTACTAGACTGGTCATCCCTCATGGATCAGCGGCATTCGCTTTCTCTAAGTTCACAAGCGCTGCTTCCTTCATTTTACGCGGAATGGACCTCGTCATTTGATTTACTTTGCTAGACCAAGTCGCAAACACCACAGAACTCACATGACACCATACAAGCTTCTCTTGGTCGGGAACCCATGTGGCTTCCCAGCAGTCCTCGTACTTCCTCTTCAGATTCTTCTGCTTGTTATCAGGCTCCCAATATTTAACGATGAATTTTCCATGGTTGGCATTACCGTCATCCCTGACGACGTCTGAAACTGCTCTTCTCTGCCAGACAGGATAGATGTCTAGATCACTAGGTCTTACTAGAATCCAAGACCCATGACGGATGTCTCGCCAAGGATTAAATGTGGACTTCGGGGCTTCATTAGCGGGTCCGCAGTAAGGCTCGAGAACCTCATCTTCGGGAGTGACATCCAATGGTTGTGGAAGCAATCCTAGCGGATTTGCACCTCCCTCGTGAGGGCCTCTCCAATCATGGGCAGGCCAGAATCCCTCTTCGAGCTTGGAGGGCGTTTGTGGAAGTGGCTTGTCAAGCTCGTCGATGACGTCCTTCCAGTACTGCAGGTATGGGCGGATGGAGTCTACATACCCTGCGCACTTAGTCATTCCGGACGCCCAGTCGTCCACGTACTTCCGAAGCCCCATCTTTATGAAGTTTTTGTTCTCCGTCGCTTTTCTGGCCTTGTCCCTGGCAACATCTTGGTTTCCGACCGGGTTCTGCTCCTCATTACCCCATATGGGCTTGAAAGGGACGGGCTTGGGAGATCCTGCTGGAAGCATGGGACGTCCGCTGTCATCTACCTTCCAGAGTTTTATTGGCTCTCTGTTCATCGGTAACCACTCTGCGTCAATGGCAGATTTCTTGAACTTCGTGACCGGAACACCGTCATTGTCAACGTAGAAGTTGAAAAGATGCATATCACTTAGTCCCACCAGACGTGCCGCCCCGCTGCATAGGTAGCCATCGGCCACCTCTTGGATAACTTCCGGTATAAAGGTTAGTTTCTGTGACTTCATGAATGCCTTCATCAAATCCGCTAGAATATATGTACTGCTTTTCTTCAGTTCTTTCGATAGATGACTAAAGTAAGCATCAATATCTTCATGCGTATGTCCGACCACCAAGAAGCCAACCTAAATCTCCTTGAAAATACATCGAGCTGTTAGCAGTGATAAGAATGCCATCAAGTATTGGTTCTTGTTGTCCTTAACTGAGTTGTCGAGCTGTAGAAACAATTTCGGTGGCAACGGTTTCAGTCCCTTAAAAGCACTGGGCTCCATGGGCTCTACAGCGTCGACGCACCTGCTCTTTCCCTTCATGAGCGCCGCGAATATCGAGTTTGGAGGCGGGTGCTCGAAGAGCGCGCGCCCCTCATGTAGAGGTGCTCCTTCAAGTCGCATAAAAAGTTTTGCCAGAGAGGATATGGTGGCATTCGAATCTCCAGGCCATAAAGCAGGAGCATAGTGAGCATACGCTCTGTCGACATGACCGTGTGCCACCATTCCGGTGACATTCATGGGAAGCTGTCCAAGACCAGATGTTGCCTTAGTGGTCCTCCACATGCGTGGAAGGGCCGTCTTCGCAGTGTCCATCTTGTCGTGAATGACACAAAGAAAGGTCAGCGGCTTTGCCTTCAACTCCTTTCTCCATGTCGCGTAAAGCTTCCTGCATGATTGTTGGTGATTCAAGTGTGCCTGCCTGTTGCTATAGAATAGCTCGTATGCGGGCGTTCCCTTTGGAGTCGTGAGTAAGAATTGATTGAACTCATCACAAGTACTGCATTTTGCAAAGGTGCTTCCAGATGGCTTAATAGCAACATGCCCGAAGAATTCCTTCCTTACCCTACTAACTGTGGACTGACTTATAAGAGGGAGACCGTAGGAGTCGTTTGTCTACAAGATGAAATAATATCCCAATGAGAGGAGAAATTTTGAAGAACAATCCAACAGACTGAGCGAAGTACAGAGTTAATCAATTGAAGGTCAATGCATGTCAACGATGACTGAGCCGGAGATCTTCGATTCAGAAACTAGATTTTCGGTCGACTGAGGAAGGAGAGTACAAATCCATAGCAATATGCAGGGAATCATAACGTACATCATTGACGCTGGCTCGAATTTTCTTCCAGTTGTTTCCAGCACTTCAAGTCCAATCCATCGCTGGCTCCATCGCTGGCTCAAATTCCGTCCAACCTCTGCACTTCAAGTCCAATCCATCGCTCTCGTGGTACGAATGGGGATTCGTCGGACCGGAGATCTCCGGTTGGAATCATGACATCCGCCCTTCTCCACAGGACGGTCCGCCGAAGTGTGTGAACAAGTGATTTGTATCCACGTTGCAAGGGAATGAGTGGTAATTCTTCCGCCGTGGACGTTATGGCCGTTGGTCTAAGTAATACGAACTCACTGGAACCGACTGGAATGTCAACTCCAAGCCATTGACCAACAGGGTGAACCTCGACAATTGACGCTTCTCTAATTTCGCCTGAACCTGGCCTCATAAGGTTCACGGACATTCCTGACCACAGAACCTCCGACCTTCCAGTAGACTCTTGGGATGGATCATCTTCTCCCGTATAATTCACATGTCCAAAATCGGGGCACTGTGCTGCGACCATGGCAAGGTCTTCCGAGTCACTCTCCCACCAATCTGAGTCACACATACTCCCGTGCTGCATCGGTGGATATTTGGCTGGTGGCTGATGCCCTCAATGAGATAATGAGTGCATGTAGAAACGAATTGGATGACGACCGTCAATATCGTCGGCAGGGCTAGCCGGAGATCTCCGGTTGAGTGGAGAATGATCAACAACGACGACTTCTTGTTTAAGTAAGGAAGAGAAGGGTCGAACTAAAAGTTCCATTCGTATCTAACCGGAGATCTACGGTTAATCAGAACTAGGCTGGCGAGGAAACTCTCTAAGAACATTTCACACTAGAGTAGCCGGAGATCTCCGGGAATCTTGCTTTCGAAGAATATGACGGCCACTGTATTCAAGGGTAGCAACCGTGGTTTGCAAGTGAGCAAGGCAAAACCCAAACTAGCACGGCATGAACAATCGGAGATCTGCGGTTGGATTATGTTGCCTTAATCGAATCACCAGCCGTACGGAATATTCGTGGCTATGGCTGAGAGATATAGTTGCAAAGCCCGGTTAACAGTACGGATTCACACGCCAAGAAATTATGTCATATAAATTCTCGAGTCGAATTTAGTTACGGCTTCCGGGCTATGACTGTATTTTAGGAGACGAATTAGTTACAGAATCACTACACGAGAGCTCCCAATCAACTCATAGGTCAGAATGCAACACAACCTTCACCAATCTTCACAAATAGACATGGGATACGGAATTTTACGAGGAAACATACTTAACATTCCTGGAATAATGTCAAATCGTTTCCCTACAGTTATCTAACACGATGTTGCGCACGCAAACACTCTCACTGACTTGCTCAGCTCCCACAGTATCCGAAACCTCCAGAGCAAAAAAGGATGAGAGTTGAGTTGAAGGATACTCTTATCAACCTTTCCATCACCTCTTGGAGGGAAAATTCAGGCGCTCAAATTTGAAACGAATCTTGGGCATGCATGCTCCTTCAAACTAACTGCTGTACACCATCATGATTGTGCGCATTTTTCGACGTGCCCACGATCGAGGCCACATTCCACTCATGATAATGAAAGGCTCGTACTCTTGGGATGACCGTTTAGTAAGGATACCATCTAGTTCCCAGAGTGCTGCAAATTAGGAAACGGAAGATGAAGTATGCCCTATGATGTATCTTTGTATATACTAGGGTTGTATCATGTCTTAGACTAAATCACAGTATAATGTAATCGTATTGGACTTCTCGTACTCACCTTTGTGAATTAAATTATACCCTACCTAAGGAAAGGAGTCGGCCCCCTGCTGACTACTAGTATTGTTCATCTGGCATTACAAGACTCAAGTAGAATGTCGGCATTTGTTTACCAATAAGAATAATCTCCAATATTTCCTAGTTCGACAGAAGTTATATGGATGCTTGAGAAGATACGTGCACAAATAACTTAGCAGATGCTCTTAGAATTACAGCAACCCGGTCCTATGAATTCGGGTACACCTTCCGTGTTGAGGCTGGATTGTGCATCAGTGTTTAGGGTTTAGGGTTCTAGGGTTAGGGTTAGGGTTTAGGGTTCACGGTTCACGGTTCACGGTTTAGGGTTCACGGTTCAGGATTCCTAGTTTACGGTTTGGGGTTGAAGGTTAAGGGTTCACGGTTCACGGTTCACCGTTGAAGGTTCTGGATTCATGAAGGTCGAGGGCTTATATCACCTATAAATCTATAAATTAAAATGATTTTATAACTATGAACTATAACCTTAAATTCATCGATAACTATAACTTTAAAAAAAAAATGGATACAATAGAGTGTAAGGAAATTTAGCGAGAATTGAACAATAACTATTTATTTTGATACATTATAATTTAGTTAGAGGGAGAATAAGGAAGAGAGGGAGGGTAATGGATTTAATTTTAGAGTAGACTAGTTGTTGGCGCTTGCTTTGCAATGCATTAGCCCAACCATTTTTATGTATTTTTAAGATTTAAAAGTATTAAAAAATGAAAGGTGGAATGGTTCACTATATTGTTGACAACGCGGTTGACTGTAGCATTTTTGTAGTTCACTGCATGGTTGACTACGCGATAGTTCACTTTGTGGTTTACTAGCGCAAATTATGATTTTAGTAGTATGACAAGGAGTTGGCGCTTGATTTGCAACGCATCAGTTCAACCACTTTAATGCAGTTTTTATATCACAAAATATTTTTAAAAAAAAGTAACAACAATCTATATAAAATATAAATATATCTTTGAAACCTATGCATTAATTTTAATAATGTAATAGAATAGAATAGAAAAAAAATACTATTAAAATAGTTAAATATTATTAACTTAGGATGGAGAATGAGAGGAGGGGAGAGTAAAACTAAAATAAGTAAGGGAGAGACTTGAGGGATTTATTTTTAGAGTAGTTTATATTTTTAGAATATGTAATAAGGGGAATCTAAGAAGAAAATCAAATGTAAAAAGAGATGAGGAGGGAGAGTAAGAAAGAGAGGGAGAGTAAGGAAGTGAGGGAGAGTAAGGGATAGGGAGAGTAAGCGAGGAAGAGTGCGGGATTGCTTTTTAGAGTAGTTAATTATTTTGAGAATGTGAATTTACTGAAATAAGGGGAAATCCAAAAAATTAAAATTAAAAAGTAAAATAGAGATGGAGATGGAGGGGAGAGTAAAACTAAAATAAGTAAAAAACAAGTAGGAGGGAGAGTAAAAGAGGACATGAAGGAAGAGAGGGAGAGGAAGAGAGGGAGAGACTTGAGGGATTTATTTTTAGAGTAGTTTGTATTTTTAGAATATGTAATAAGGGGAATCTAAAAAGAAAATCAAATGTAAAAAAGAGATGGGGAGGGAGAGTAAAGAAGAGAGGGAGAGTAAGGGATAGGGAGAGTAAGCGAGGAAGAGTGCGGGATTTCTTTTTAGAGTAGTTAATTATTTTGAGAATGTGAATTTTCTGAAATAAGTGGAAATCCAAAAAATTAAAATTAGTAAGTAAAATAGAGATGGAGATGGAGAAGGAGGGGAGAGTAAAACTAAAATAAGTAAAAAACAAGTAGGAGGGAGAGTAAAGAAGGGACATGAAGGAAGAGAGGGAGAGTAAGAGAGGGAGAGACTTGTGGGATTTATTTTTAGAGTAGTTTATATTTTTAGAATATGTAATAAAGGGAATCTAAAAAAAAAATCAAATGTAAAAAAGAGATGGGGAGGGAGAGTAAGGGAGAGGAAGAGTAAGAGAAGGAGAGTAAGGGATTTTTTTAGAGTAGTAAGTTATTTAAGAATGTGTAATTATTGAAATCACGGGGAGTCTAAAAAATATTAGAATCAAGATTAAAAAAGAGATGGAGATGGAGAAGGAGGGGAGAGTAAAACAAAAATAAGAAAAACAAGTGAGGGAAAGAAGGGAGGGAGAATAACGGAAAGGGAGATTAAGCTTTTTCACTTATGTCGTTTTAAATTCAAGTATAATGATTACTCTAATACGTGGTGAACCCAAGTATCTATTATAGTCATATCTAATATCCATGAAACCGGGTATCAATACGTCTTGTCTTGCATGCTCTTGACATTGACAATGTCATGATTGTGAAATGTACACGTTGTGTATGTACGTGATTTCAGCTGATTTTTTACTTCACCCACTGTCATCATGAGCCGTCACACCCTTGAGCCGTCCAGCTTGTCCTCTTTGGATTTTGGGAACTCCAAGCATCAACCATTTCTTGTTTTTTATGGGTTTTGTCTTCGTAATGTCAAAGGTAGTGAGCAGAAGTGGCGGGAGGGGTTTTCTTTCTTGGTTTGCGGAGTCGGCGTCGATGCATTAGGTTAGGTTGGTATGCGCTGTGAGAGGCCGTTGGTGTGCGAGGTGAGTGTTGATTTAAGTGAGGGACATTGAGCGTACCGTGGAGAGGTTGTTTTCTAGATATAGACTGAAGGTCAGAGAGCAGGACTGAAAGAGAGCGAATGAATTAGGAAGAAATTTGAAGAGCGCCTAGGTTCAGCAGCCAAGAGCGAACG
Organism: Bryoerythrophyllum caledonicum; assembly: GCA_963971425.1. Classification (NCBI taxonomy): domain Eukaryota; kingdom Viridiplantae; phylum Streptophyta; class Bryopsida; order Pottiales; family Pottiaceae; genus Bryoerythrophyllum; species Bryoerythrophyllum caledonicum. Next base: position 35,899,086 of record OZ020514.1, on the reverse strand, counting down.
ACGCTGCGGTTGTGGGTGGCGTCGACACAAACGACCACGACGTATGGGTGCGCCGATTTAGCAAGTGAAGAGGTATGTGAAGTCTCAAAAATGGCTTTCAATGTTATTGCAGTAAAATTTGCTCAAGACTGCTTAGAATCGTCACTGGAGCAGGTGTAGGGTTCAGTAAGCTTCATTAGGGTTCGAGAGACTCGAATAGTCCTGATGTTGTTAATCGTTTGAGCGTAATTGTAGGGTTTAGGGTATAGGGTTCTGGTGTTTTGTGCATTCAGTTTCGAAGGGCCGTAAATGAGCAATTTGGTCGCAATGTTGAAATTTATTCCGCCGAATTCTTGTCAATCAGAACTGGACCTTACATTCTAGGACCCTTTGCCTGTAGGGTTAGGATCTTGGTTTGTAGGTCACTATTCATTCCAAGATTTGGCCCCCGATTTGACTTTGGTTTTGACTTAGTTTTGCCTTGGGATTTGTGTAAAAAGTTACGTTTTGACTAGGTACATGAAGTTAATATGGAGTGGCGGCCACCGCCGCCAAGGGTAGTTAATGCCACCATTTTTAGTTGGAAGATATCGTTTGTTTTTGGACATTTGTGTGAGTTCTTGGTTGTATAAGAGAGGAGTCTTGTGGCACCTCTCTTCACTGCTTGATGTGTATATTTGCTTTCGGTTTAATTATAATCCTACGCTCTCTGAAAACCTTCTATGGTTGGAGAGCTCGGATTCTATACATGATTGTGAGTGCCATTTCAAGTAGTCCACTCCTCAAGTCCGTACTAATTGTCAAAGTCATTGTTTTCTTGTTCCATCAAGTAGAGTTAGTTCGTGTAGATGGGAATAACAGGTGAGATGGTTAGATTGTTAGTCGGGTGTGACTCTAACTCTGACATTTGCAGTTGTTTCCTTGTTCCATCAAATAGAGTTAGTCCGTGTAGATGGGGATAACATGTGAGATTGTAAGTAATTAGGGAAGGATAACAGAGGAGTGACGGACGTGAAAGGGTCATAGCGAGTCTTGAGTGACCTTCCAGCATCAGATTGATGTCGGTTGTGAAGGCTAGTGTCGTTCTCGGAAGCATCCTACCTCCAGCCGCATCGGATGTGGAGGGAGACTTAGAGAGTTTCGGATAGTGGGCGGGTAGGCCCCCTCCTCACTTACTTTACGTCTCTCTTAGTTTCAGTATCTCGCGCCTAACCTCCCCTTAAAAGGGGATCTCAGTGAAACCATAAACATCCAAGTGAGTGAATAGGAATAGAAGGAGAGAATGTGAGGAAGGATAGTCGTTACTTGGGTCAACCCTAAAATCTTTGTGAGTCCACGAACCATTGGTTGTGGTGATATATCCTATCCGGGTGCTAACGTGCATTGGATGTCTATAGTGTACATATATAAAGCTATAATATTGGACTACCTAAAACTAGGCCAAGTCGGATCCTTTCCAAGGATCCTTCCCGTTTGACCAAGTAGGATCCTACCCGAGTAGGATCCGGGCCAAGTAGGATCCTACTCGAGTATCCTTCCTGTCCGGGCCAAGTAGCTCCTACCCAAGGAAGGCACTTGAGCGAGGTGGTTGGTGTAATTAACGCTCAGACCTTGTGGTCTAAACCTTTCTTTCCTTTCTTTTGATGTATCTATTGTGGTATACTTGACATTGTACAGATCTAGGCTTGTTGTTAGTCGTTGTAGTTCTCGATGATTCTCTGTGGGAACGATTACCTTAGGATATCTTTGTATTAAGATGTGAATACTTGCCAACGCGTACTACAACATTAGGCAACCGGATCAAAACTACATCCGGATAACCACTAGGTAATATAGTCAGCCAAAAGGGGATCAAGGTAGATATTGACAAGGACAGAGCTATTTTACCCTACTTGCCTCCACTAGTGTTAGAGAAATCCGCAGATTTCTTGGATGTGTTAGCTACTATCGGCAATTCATCAATGGAAATCCGCGGCAAGCTGCATTGCTAACGACATTGTTGAAAAATGGTGAGTACGCATGGACAAAGGAGCGGCAGGAGGCGTTGGAGGAACTTAAGAAGATGTTGTCTTTAGCCCCAATTCTAACTGCACTGGATTAGAAACAAGATTTTGACTTTACAATCGTTGCATCCAGATGGTGTTTTGGAGTAATCCTATGGCAAGAGGCGGATCAAAAGAGGGAATGTTTGGTGTACTATGCAAGTCAATAAATGAGCTCCGCAATAAAGAAGTACAACACAAGGAAGAGAGAAGCCCTTGTAGTGGTTTATATGTGCAAGAAATTCTAGCACTATTTGTTAGCATATTGATTTATCTTTTATATAGATCACAACTCACTCAAGTAACAAACCGGATTTATCAAGGGGAATTGCAAGGTGGATTTTTCTACTACAAGAACTGAATTATGAAGTATCGATGAAATCCGGAAAGATGAATTCAAATGCAGACTACTTGTTATGACAACGTGGATCCGAAGCGCGTATAGAAATTTCAGCAAAATTTTTGAATGAATTTCTGGATGAGGTTCCGGATATTGGTATGGATAAATTTTCAAAAAAATTAGATATGAGCACGGCGGAGGTGTTTTGTGTAGAAGACGAATACACCTCAAATTTCCAGGAGGTTATCAACTATCTTACGACTAATTTGTGTCTGGCCAAAATGACGAGAGAGGAGAAGACCGTATTTGTACATTAAATGACACCATACACTCTAGTCTAGGAGAAATTATTTAAGATGGAAGCGGATGAGAAGCTACAGAGGTGCGTGGAAGAAAAGAACTAGAGGGAGGTGATGAGAACACTCCATTCTCGACCATCGGGAGGACACTTTGCAGCTATTTCTACAATTGGCCGGATCCAGACAATAGCATATTGATGGTCATCTTTGACGTGGGATGTCAAAGCTTACGTTCAAGCATGTGATCAATGCCAACAAACAAGAGCCCCATCATTCTGAAATCACTTGTCACTTTCTCTCATCATTCCTTTTGTGCCTTTTGAGAAGTAGGGCATTGATTTCATCCGGCCTACTATATCAATTTGTTGCCAAGAGAAGAGTTTTATAATTCTAGCAATGGATTATCCAACCAAAAGGGTAGAGGCAAGAGCTACCTAGATGAACGACACTAGGAAGGCGGTCGAGTTTCTTTTTAGGACATCATAATGAGATATGAACATCCGTTGGAGTTGGTAAGTGATATAGGGACGCATTTCCTGAGTGACGTGATAGCAGACATTACCACTAAGTACCTAATCAAGCACCAAAAGATCATTCCTTATAGTCCTGCGGCAAACAAAATTACGGAACAAGCCAACCAGATTATGAGAAAGCTGTTGAACAGAACGATTTCTGCACACAAGACGGATTGGGACCAAAAACTAGCTTCAGCAATCCACACCTACAACACCTCAAAGAAGAAGACGATAAAAAAGAACCCCTAATTCCTCATTTTGGAACAAGAAGTATTGTACAAAGTTGAATTGGAAGTAGAGACCTTTCGGGTATTCGATGTGTGGTATAGAAACCAAAACCTGGATTCCGAGTTGCAGTTACTAGCAATCCAAGACCTCGAGGAAGGCAGAAGGGAGGCTTTAGATCACACAGTGAGAGTGTTGACCTTGAAAAGAGAAGAGTTTGATAAGAAGATTCCAACAACCCACGAGATCTAGGGCATGGTATTGCCCTACGACAACTAGCACAAGGACTTCCATGGTAAGCTTCACACACGATAGATGCGGCCATACAAAGAACACCATATTCATTAAATTGGGAGATTTCCGGGACTTTGAAAGGTATTTGCGCACTCTTATGTTGGAGACCAGATGTGAATGGACAAAGCTAAACATACACATAATACATAAACAATGTAAATGCTTAAGTAAAGAAGAAATATACACTTTTCCTATGATAGAGAATGGAAAGTAAATGAAGGAATGTTCTCTTATCACTTCTTTTATTGAGTAGTGTGTAACCCAAAAATACATACACATGTCTAAGCGTTAGGAAATTCAACTCTAATCGAGCTAATTAGCAGCTTCATTATACTAAACTCAAATTCATGAGCACTTATATGGAAGAACATTTGCAATACCGATCACAAATGTTGCACTACAAGAAAGAACCAATTTGACGCATCTCCTATCTAAATTGAATCATTATCCGCATCCCCTAGAGCATCTAAACATGCCCACAGCATTGCAGATCGACGGCTCGAATTATCGGCAGGGAACAAATTTGCTAAAACAGTGGACCATCCCTTCTTACGTTCAAGAGACTTAGGCTATGGAAGTGAGTGGCAACGGGATGGAGCTAATGATGTTGTTCTATTCTCTCTACTCTTCCTCGAAACGAGCCGAGGACGTGGCGGTTCAGAGGTTGCATAGAAATGAGAACCTTGAAAGGGCACACACGAAGAAGGACTTGGATGCTCGACGTATGGAACCTAGAAAAATAGAACAAAGAATTAGCTTGAACGGAGGTGAATATGCAATTAAGTCAAGCATCACAAGTTAACACCACAAAGATATCTTATCAAATAATACAATGGTGCGATGGGATTCAAGAGTTTGTCGCAAGTCTGGTAAGCATGATCTGCAAGGAATCAGCTCGAATGGAGTTGAATTATATGTAAATATATATCCCATTCAAAGCAATACAAGAGAATGGCAAACAAACCTTGGTTGAACCGGGTGTGATCTCATGGAAAGAGAGAAGATCGGACCCCAAATGATCAAGACCAATACCAGGCACACAGACATGAAGCCCGCCGAGTACCTTTGCACACATGTCGATGGAAGAAGGTAATGCGACAACAACCTCAAATTCTGGGGTTGGGGCCTGCCATCAAAGAAAAAGCTACGCATTAACAGAAGTGCATGCAAATGTTGCATAATCAGCTCTATCCGAGTTGATTGTGTGTATGTACAAGCAACCTGGCGTGCAGAGGAGAGTGGGAAGGGGGCGTGCTTTACCATGCATCGACGAGCGGGGGTCGGCGCCTCATCATCCTCGAATGCAATTTGCTGACCTCCAATTGCCCATCCACTTTCATTTTTGGGAGTCGCAACTATACGACGAGGCCGAAGAGGAGAAGGTGAGCTCACGGAAGCAATACGAAACTTTGCTGGCGGGTTGTTCACCTCTTCATCGTTGAGTGGAGCTTTGGAGTAGTCCATCATTGAATGAGCTGTAGCAGCGGAAAAAAACAAATTTCCTTTGCTCTTAATAGAAAGTCCACAGTCTTCAGATTTGAGAATTGAATCCACGGAGGCAGTACAATAATCTCCTTGAGAAAATGATGAACTAATGCTTACAAAGAAATCCAAGAAATAAACCATCATCAAATGACAAGGACATGTTTTGAAAAAAGACATCAACCACTTTCATTACAAAAAATTTACACAATCTTTACAACATGGAGGTGTCGCTAATAAGAATTGCCCAACCAGCTACTGCGATGAGAGACCATTGGACTTCTCAATGGCGCTAATTAGCTCTACGTACTCTACACTATATGGGTCTGCACTAAGCAAAGCACAACCCAAGTGATTCTCCAACGAAACTTCGAGAGACCTAAGTCTGCACTCTTGTGCAGCTTGCGCAACCAAGGGAGCAAGATATCAAGGAGGAAACCATTTTGCTGACCATCCCCCTTGTATAACCACGCGTACAAAAGAAGCACATTATTGGGATCATTTGAAACATGCTTAACCGAACTGTTGTCCACAATAATTGTATTCTCCTTCCTGAAAAAATCCCCATACTTCGAGAAGAAGCTCTTAGATAGCGTCTTCAAAAATACCTCCTTGTTCGTGCCCTTCACCTTCAGGAACTGAGGTACCTTGTTCGTCACAGACGTGGTGATTCGGGTACAATGTTCCTACCCATGAATGACCTTCGGAGGGGTGACATTTTTGAAGAGGTATCTGGTCACAGCCAGAGTGGTGCTCAATTTCATCGAGCTCCACACGCATATTGTCGCAAACTCCGAAAGAGCTGTCGAAAATGCATTGCAGCCTGGACGCACCCAAACAAGCTTTGGGCAAACATGGGCTCGAACAATTGCAAACTGCGGTGCACTCGTCGTATTGAATTTTAGGCCAGCCCCTCTGGAACTGAAATCCTCACACGCGCATAAGATACCGTTCAGGTCAAATACAATGTTCAACCAAGGTTCCAAAACTCTAGGAGCCGTTCGAGGAACATCGGGTACAGGCTACGGGCGCCCGATGAAGACCCGCCGACCTTGAGGGGGAGCAGATAGGAAAGAGACGGACGTAACGTGTTACTAATTATTCACTCATTAGAGACAGAAGCAAACAAGGTAGGAAGTACAACAACGGTTCTCACAAAACCAAAGGGGGAGTTGGAGACATATTTGCATACCTCAAGTGTCTTGACCCCACGACCGGCTCCCAAACTGCACAAGATTCGGGGAAGGAGGAGTTGACCCCTGAACATTGGGAACCCTATGGGAAATCCGAAACTCCGTTGGGATGTGATCCTTGAGTTCATCCACGTCCAAACTCAGAGCATCTGGATACCGTACAAGGAAGAATCATCATCAATATGAGGAAATTAGCACTAATCCACATGATTTGCGGCTCAAACAATCGATATCCGGTGAATGGAAACATGCACAATAATGCATGTTCAACTCAAGACGAGTTGAACATGCACTCTTTCTATCTAATAGGTATCAGGTGAATCATCACATGAGTTCCTATACATGATCAGCTCGAACCGAGCTAATTATGTAATGGAAAACCACCCAAACTTTGAACCAACAAGACACAATGGACCACGATAGTCCCAAAAATACTTGTTGTATTTCAAACAAGTAATCCACTATGGCTGGTATGTACATAAATGTTTGTGAACACTTGTATTTACAACAAAATATATACTCAAAAATAATTACTACTAGTCATTTAGATGACCACCTGATGAGTACTTTGGCGTTCCTCGGGCGGGAGAAGCTTGTAACTGATAGTCGCCCACAACTTTGGAAGGGTTGGCTTCCGTCATTTTGAGGTCTCCGATGGTAGCCTCGTCGACGGGCGGAGGAGGAGGCAGAGAAGGAGCAGCATCGGGCAATGGGGGAGGCGCCGCAGGAGAAGCTTCAAGCTGATGGCCTTGGTTGCTCAGATCCATCATCGACGTGACTGGAAGGGCGCTCGGGGCATTGGCCGATTCCATCTCCATTGCAATATCATAGAGATTGCGAGATGTTGCGGTTGGAGGCTCCGAAACGGCGATGTGAAGTGCATGTCCCTCAGCAACTAGAGTTGCTACGCCAACAGGCAGTTGGACTCTTGTGTTATACTGCGCAAACGTTGACTCCATCTTAGCCATCATGAGCGCCTCGTGCCTCTTCAAGTCTTGCCTTATAATGCTCCGCTTGAATCTCCAACAGCTTGCGTTGGCGCTCATTCACTAGCTGAGCCTGCTGAGCGATGAGTTCGTCCTGCCGCTTGATGGCAACTTCCGCCCTTCTAGGCACGGCCGCTTGTGCCGCCGCATGCTCCTAATTTTGCAGCTGGAGCCGATGCACTAGATCCTCCAGAGACGCGGGAGAGCTACTCGGAGGGGAACGCGACTGCGCAGGAGATGCCTATGCCATTTGCTTCTTCGCTTTCTTCCGAGGTGGACTAGTGACACCTTTGAGATCTGTAGGGGCGGAACCAAGTCTGTCGCCTTCGTCCATCGAGCCGTCTGATACGTCGACAACAATTTTGTGGGATGGCCCAACCTCATCTATTGCCCGTTGAGGCGGTGACGAAGAAGCGGAGTATCATCATCTTCCTTATTGTCATCATCAGAATCAACGGGGTCGGCAGTGCCTCCAGGCAAAGTTGCTCTGGTAGAAATATCTCCATCTGCCATAACCTAGTCTCCATAGTGCCCCTCTTCCGCTTCCGGTTCAAGCGAAGCCTCTTCTTCATCGTTATCGACCATGGGCTCCTTATCCTTGGCGGGAGGTTCGTAAGGGTACTTCTTAACATCAACATGATATCCTCCCTCCATCAAGTCGACCTTGTTGAGTGTCAAGGCCATGCGCGCCTTGGCAGCATATGCAGCGCTATCGTTGTTTTCGTAGATACTAAATATCTGCAGAGCGTTCAGCTGCAGACATTTCGGACAGATGTAAGAGTTCAATGACAAGGCAACGACCAAGCAGAATCAGCTCGAGTCGAGTTAATCATGCAGCACTTGAATCCACAATGCATGTTCAACTTGTGTCGAGCTTATCATGCAGCACATGAATCCACGCTTCATGTTCAACTCGAGTCGAGCTAATCATGGTGCACTTGAATCCATGCTTCATGTTCAACTTGAATAGAGCTAATCATGCACCCCGTGAAACCACGCCGCATGTTCAACTTGAGTCGAGCTGATTTGACAATTGAATCATACAATAGATAACAATGACAAAATAAGAAAAATTCAGAAGCACTCACCACTGCTGCAATAAGGATTTTTGATCCGCCAAACGCTAAAAAGACGACATCACTAGGCTTGCACAACATTCCAAGTATCTGGAAGTAGAACTCCATCGTGAACTCTCCATTGTTCACGTGTAAATCCAGCTCCCGGTACTTGCGAGTCTTATCATTGGCGGCATGATTCCGCGACTCGAACTCGTCGCAAACTCCAATGTACTCATTTCTAGCCTTCTGGGTGATCCAAATCATCCTGACAAGCTCCTTCGATGGCTTGCTGCCTACCGCCACGTTGCCAAAGCGCTCGTACTTCCCTTGAACATAAGACGTCGCGCACTTCTCGTAATGTTTGACAGAGAATTTGCAAGCTCAGCAAACGCCTGGACCTCGGCCTCATGGTCACCGCATATCCAGATGCAGACCTCCGGTTGCGTGAGGCCCAGCATTCCTCCACTCTTCAACGTCTTCATGAAGTCTATGAAGAAGGGGTTCAGTACCCCGGATGTTGCCCTCCACATATAACCTGGAAGGAAGCAAAAGTCGATCACCCCTAGTCGAACAGGTAAATCTGTCGGCCAAGAGTTTGCGGGCCACTGCCCCAGCATATTTGTGGCCGCATTGTACTTCTGGAAAAATGCTGATCCAACAGGCCTCATGAAGCTCAACCGCTACTCCAAAAATTGTTTGAAGAAGGCCTTTGCATAGGGAGAGAGCTCTTCGGCCTTCTTGTTCTTGCTCTTGAGCATCTTCCCTTCTGTGAAGAAGATCTCCCCTTGTTGCTCAAGTAGGACGCGCATCGTCGCTAACGAGACAAAATAATCTTTCTTGAACTCCTTCCAGCGATCCGGTCTGAAGATTCTTGCGGCGTCAAAGAAACTATAGAAGGGTTGGATTCTGCACAACTACCTCCTGACTAGCTGCTTTCTCTTGCGCCGCTCAACCCACTCCTTCACAGTGTAGCAGCTCTCCAGTGCTGAATTAGGATGCTTGATCACCAGCTTTGGCCATCGCTATGTCCGTTTTTCTCCGCTGCGATTCAGGATGTGGAGAAGCATCTTTGAGTGATCGGACTCCGACATGTTGCCAAGCCACTTGAAGAATTCCCAGTTGAGCACCCCATCCTTCGTAGCTTTCCAAGAAGACTTGTCTTTCATCTTGCGGAGGTCTGCTGAGTCGACATCAATCAGCTCGCCCTGCACGTATATCGATATGAACTCGCTCCAGAGAGCATAAGTGTTGTCGGAACTCGTGATGATCTTCACTTCGTTGTGAAGGTCAAGAGCATGACTTTTGTTCTTTAAACCCGACCTTATATTCGAGTTCACATCGATACATGCAAACCGAAGCTAAACTACTTCGATGACTTCTTGCTATTTCACAACAACATGTCAGATTCCGGAAACTAAACAGCATGCACTTCGAAGCATGTTCAGCTCGAGTCGAGCTGAACATGTATGTCAACAATATGAATAAATCTATCTAACTAGCTACAATTTGCATCTGAAGACTAAGCATTATATCAGTTCAACATGTAAACAGGAATGATGGAAACTAAGATATTCATAATCAGCTCGACTAGAGCTGAATGTGAACAACTTACCCTGTACTTCTTATCGTTCAGGGAATTGCAAGCACAACCACCGGGAGTATTCTGTGGCTTGGGTGGTGTTGGACGCCCCAGATTGAACCAGGTTAATCGGGCGCTAAGGATGTTTGTGGCCCATGACAGCTTGAAAATTGAGAAGTGGTTGACGCGGTTGTAGAACGCTGAAATTCTTCTCAGATTCTCCTTGTCCAGCGACCACACCACAAAGCAGTCCTACGTTCGGAAGTGGCAAAAGATTGTCTCCGGCACCTTCTTCTCAGTGATCATTGCCTTGCTCGCTGCAAGATTGTGCTATCCGTTGATGATCTTGAAGTTCATCTTCCAAATATCTTTGCAATCACCTATGGGTTGTACAGGTGTGTCGGGCATCACGCACACTGTTTGTTTCGCCGACTTGTCAGGCATGTTGATCAAGTAGTTCTTCATGGACTCCACGCCCTTCTTCTCAATAGCCCGGATAGTCCAGTCAACGGGAGCATTCGACATCTGGGTGGTGTCGATCTCACACTTGGCTTAGTTCAGAGAGACGAAGCAATCTTGGCATTCCGCCCAGAACTTCTCGTAGACAACTGTGGTGTTCTCATAATCGATGGTAACGCCCGGCCTCAGCTCCGCTAGTATACTCATCAACGTTGAAGCAATGTTGACCTCCAAATCGCTCCGTGTTTTTGCTAGGGGTTTCTCCTATGTACGCACTGGTTTCCGGCGGTGAGCGTTAGTGGCAGCTGAACGCCTAGGTTGTCTTGGCTTTGCAGCCTCTCCCACATGTGAGCGGCGTAGGTTACTTCCGCTTGGGCGTGAGGTCCTCCTCCCTATTGAGCCTTGACTGATATTCGGTTGACTCTCAGTTCTGAGAGAAGCTTCACCTGGCTCCATTGAGGTTGAGAAGTTTCGTGTTTCAGCGTGCCTCATTGTCATCAACTGGAAAACTTTAGTCCGCAGCTTCGAAGTCAATGCTTTTGCGCGCAGTGGGAGTCCATTGGGCGTGACCCAAAAATTTTGATCCTGCAACTCTTCAAGTCCTTTCAGCATCGTCGTGAAGATTGTGCCCTCCAGACTGGATAGAAGCGGAGCGAGGCTGAAGAACTAACTGGTGTTGTCAATCAGAATGCAGTATACAAACTTCTGGGTCGTTTATGATTGACACTTTTGTGAACCCATTTGTCCTGGTGGTCCACGTTGAGGACCGGGTCTAATAACCCAGGTGGAAGGTAATTTTCTTCGCCCACCCATTTGTGTACTAGGGCCAGGGTGTTTGTTGTTGGGATGTTATGTAAGCACCACCCCTCATGCCGTTGGGGTTCTAAAATCTCTTAGAATGGTCCCATTGAAGAGTCGTTACCGTCATCTGATTCAATTGCGACGTTGGAAGGCGCGTAGAATCTATCGAGCATGGCCAAGTGCTCCTCGACCTCACTACAAGGTTCAATTTTACAATGTCAGATTCTCTTTCGTTTTACAACTTCAGATTGGTATCTATGTAGTCAATGTTAACATTCATATTCAACTCGGTTCGAATTGAATTTGTAATTTCCGTTTCCGGATTCAGTGTAATGTTGCTTTTCTCTGCAGTCTCTTTATATTTTTTATTAATAAAAAAGACTTTCTTTCATGCACATTCAGCTCTGGTCGAGCTAAATGTGCAAGAAGAGGATTTCATTATATGGTCTATTGTTTAGATTATTTATCTCAAGGTGATTTTACGATTAATACTTGTTCGACTTTACCGTTTAGTTAATAATCGTATTTGTTTTCCAGAGGTTTGGCTTTCACACTCTTAGATAGTCAAATGTGATCACAATGTCGACATTCATATTCAACTTGGTTCGAGTTGAAATTGAAACTTTTGTTTGCGAGTCCAGTGGTCTGATGCTTTTTATTGCAGTCTGTTAATATTTTTGAATGATGCTGTTGTCCTTCGTATTATGCACGTTTAACTCGGGTCGAGCTAAACATGCAATCAGCGGGTCGCATTTTATGGTTTCCTGTTTAGATTACCAACTGTCATGGTGATTTTAGTTAAGATATTCATGCGAATCTATCGTGTGATATATTACTTGAATTTTTGTTCGTTTGGCCATAGGTATGGCTAGCTTAACTTCTCAACGATTGGTTAATTTTACTATTTTAGTACACAATAGCTTGAATGAGCTGAATCTGCCATCCCTATGTCCTATTTTCAATGCTCCCGTATCTAGAATTGTGCATAATTAGCTCGAGTTGAGGTGATTATGCATGTAACCGGATGGAAGTCATTGATTTTGGGATGAAAATTCTCACCTAGTGTGTGACATTTCTTCGTGTGAAGAAAAGCACCGACTGCTTTGCTCCAATTGCTCAATCTCAGCACCTACGCATTGTAAACGCACACATTCAAATAGCTGAAATCACATGGTTTGTTACAAAATTCTACTACTATGATAGAAATGTCACAGCAACACGAAATGAACATCAACACACAATCAGTTGAATCACAAACTCAATAACAACACAAAATCGAACATAAACCAACAAAATGAATCGATTCAAATACAATGAGCTGAAATCACAGCTTTCATCACAGAATACTACTACTATGATAGAATAAAAACAACAACACGAAATCAACATCAACACAAAATCAATTCAATCACAAACTCAACATCAATACAAAATCAAATATAAACAAAGAAAATGTAACTATTCACATACAATTAGCTGATATCACAGCGTTCATTACAAAATTCTACTACTATGACAGGAAAATAACAAGAACACAAACTGAAACATAAATTCAAACTTGAACATGAACTCAAACCTACAGGAAAACACAAACTTAAACAGAGACACAAAATCAAACGTACATTCAAACACGAAACTGAAAGATACACAAAACTCAAACATACACAAAAAACTGAATCAGGTTCGAACTTACCAGTTCGCTTTAAATTTCTCACTTCGAGGTGAGAACTTTCTGTCCTGAACTGCTCCCGCTCGCTCCACACACTATGCGCAAAGGAATCGGCGCACAGTCCCGCACTATTGACACAGATACATTTGCAACAAATGTCTCTCACAGACACAGACGCGCGCGGAGAAAACAACGCACCATGAACATGCTAACCCTCACAACAAACTTCCCTCACAGAAACCCTAGCAAAATAACAATCTCTCACAACCGCACTCTCCTATCGCAAACACACCTCCCACAACACAAAACCTAATGACAAATTCACACATGCAAAAACCTACACACTCGCACAACCCTCACACACGCACACGCGCACACTCACATACGTACAACTCACACACTCACACACGCACACACACGCACAACTCTAAATTACGCACACACACAACTCACACTCACTCACACGCACAAAAACCCTCACACACACGCACAACTATAAAATACGCGCTCTCTCTCTCACACACCTTCAACACAGCGATCACTAACAACAAGAGCAGACCAAAACCTAGAACAAATGACCCCACTTTTCCACCAAACGCGTCAACTCATACGCACGGTCATAGGTGACCTTCCCCACGGGTCCTTCAACCGTGGGAAAACCTTTTCATCCACCACTCGCCCCACACATCCAATTTCCTCAATCATAATATTAAACCAACATTAATATGGTTGGACTATTGCGTTGCAATGCATTGGCTTGAGTTTTGGGGTGTGACAAATTTTCATTTGTGTCTTGCAATTTGTGCTCTTCATCATCATTGCAATTTGTCGTTCAAAATATTATTTTTGACTTAAGCACTAAAAGATTGAATTGTAAATTATGAGTTGTAAACTTGGAGTGAAAAAGTTGTGAAGTTGGAGTTGTGATCTTGGAGGTTGGCATACAAAGTTGGAGTTGCAAAATTGCATATTCGAGTTGTGGAGATTGATATAACAAGTTTTGAGGTGAGATTGCAAGTTGAGTTCGTGTGTGTTAAATTTGCATTTATATGTTGCAATTTGTTTTTAATCAAAATAAATTTGAAACTCTTGATTACAAACTTGACGTGCATAATGTTTTTGAAATCCAATGTTAAAATGCAAAAAAATCTAAAACCTAATTTATTCTTCTCTACTCTATTCTGTTAAATTATTAAAATGCATGCATAGGTTTCAAACTTGACATATTCATATTTTATGTAGATTGTTGTTACCTTTCTTTTTTATATTTTGTGGTGTAAAAACTACATTAAAATAGGTGAACTTGTGCGTTGCAAAGCAAGCGCCAACTACTAGTTACACCTAAACTTGTGACCTTTGAGAGACATCATAAACATAAACTGGTATTCATCCTTAAAACTGAATTACCACATATTCTTTGATTTCTAATACGACGTATTTTATCGCCTCAATTTGTCTTTGAGTTTTAAGGCCTATTATGAATCAATATATACATTTTTTTCCATTTCCTTGTCGTAAACTTGAAATCTCTTTTAATTCACCATTACTTTGATTATTGTTTAGTTGATTGAATATTGTCAAATCAACATAAAATTCATGCTAACTTATCTGTCATAGATTTTTAGTCATTGTAGTTAACAGAAAAGATATATTCAACCGCAATGTAACATTTAATAATTCAATATTGAATAAGATATCACATTTTTAGTTTTTAAAAGTCATTTAACATCTTCTAATAAGATGACAGTCCAATATATACACCCAAAACTCTAAAGTTCCTCGCCAAATAGATCAACTGCTGCTTTTTCAACTTCTCACACACGTTGTCAAAGATATAGTAGCAATATACATTTTAATATCTTTGTATCTTTGGATCGCTACACATACTCACGCAAGCTTTTGTATCAATTTCATCCATCCATTCAAACACCTTATATGCTTAATAAACAAAACATTATGTGCTGCAACCACAATGTCGCTTCGCAATCCTTGAATGGTTAAGACACAACATTTTAATTGAAACTTAATAAACTAACGACATTGCAAATGTAAACAACTTTGTTTTCTTAAAGAAACATGATGACTATTCCCTGGGATATTTGAATATCATGGTTTCTATCATTTTAAATGTTGTTACAAATATTATTGACTTCATGCATTACCATAGAAAATACTATATTATGTCTTCAATGTAGTATGATCTAGGGCCATCATATCTATGAAATTACAAAGGTATCATTTAATTGCAAATTTCAACTAACTTTTATTAGGAAAATATGAAGAAGAATTTTCCACTTACAGAGTATTAGTATAGAGAAGCCTGATGCATTTAATTCGTTTCATCTTCGTTTCAGAAAAGATTTTTTGGCAACACAAGACTTACACTACCTTTGTAAAGTGCACCTTACTACATCAAAACTAGATAAAATTTAAGAAGCACTAATGTAACGGGACGTGGCATCGAGGGCCTCTTTGAATCGGAGTTTTAGCGTTTGTTGATTTGTTACTAATCTACGTCTGTTGTGGGGCGAACTTCAGTGCATCGCATTCAAACGTGGATGATTTTCATCCAATTAGGATTCTATGTGTGTGCGTATAGCGCCGCACACGTCCTTGACTTGATGCCTTTGTCAAGTCAAGCTTTATGAGTAAGTTAGAGAGTGTTAGAGATTACCATTGCGTTAAGTGATTGTTTATCATTAGTGAAGGCTCCGCATTCTTCTATGCTACTTGCTCTCGTTGATTCTCCTTCGTGGAGTGCGAGACGCTTGACTACGTGAGTGATTTCGTACTCAATGTTCCTTGAGGATGTATCATGTATACTTCTTTTGGTGTATGTTTTTCGTATATTTGATGCTGGTTAGGACTCTCGATTTGTTGTGGTTATCGATCTTTCTTTACTCGACATTACCAAATTTGAAAAAAAACATATTACTATTTTGATGAGTAATGAATAACAATATCAATATGAAGTGTTTTGACAATAGTTCATCATGTGGGAGTAATAATTTCGTATCATTATATGATCTATTCCATGACCAATGAGAGTAATTATGTACTTGTGTAATATATCAATGCATTGAATAAGTTAACTAGAGTTCATTGACTGGAATATGTTCATGCTGCCATTAATAATGTCATATTATAACTATAGTTTAAAAACTTTGGTTCTCTAGAACATAATTAATATGTACGATGATTTATAGTTATTATTATTTAAACTAACTAAAATAATATGAAGTGGGTGTATTTTATAGAACAAGGGTATTAAAATGAACACTGCTCATTTGAAATATTATAACAAATTTAAATAGGTAAATGCAAACATCATATATTGAAGATTAATTTTAGTGTAGAACATGTCTTCTTAGTGCTTTATTCACATCAATGAAAAATGCACTATCACTGAATTTCTAAATGCATCATTTTTAATTATGTGAATCTAAAATAATTTTACAATGAGAATATAAATGTGGAAGTTTGCTTATTTTCAATACTATATTTCTACTATAAATTACCTTAATAAAAGTCAAGTTTTTACAACGTTTATGGTTAGTATTCACATTGTTAACATACAACAGTAGCCCCTATAATTTGGCAACCTGATCATGTAACTTAATGCATGTTATGCAATGTTCGTAATAAATACCGATTTTTTAATCACATAATGAACTAAGTTCATAAGGCTAAGTTGTGAATAATTATACACAAAACATGAAAGCATATTTATAAAAACCATAAATGGACAAATTATACACTGTAATTTAACTTGAGGTCATTTGTTCAATTAGTTGAAATAATTATACACGGTGACTATAGATGGGTACTATCAATATGTTCTATACTGAATTGCAAACCAACTCAAAACATCTAAATAAATGAAGGAACGTTAATAACAATTCATAAACAGAAACACTGAAACTGTGAAAACCCTAAACCGTAATGCCAAAGTCCTATGGTAAACGGACAAAGCTATTTTCAATTCTCCAAATAATGAGATGCAATAATTTATGCAGACTTTTTTGTTACCTACTTTCCCCGTCCAAAAATAGTCTTTTCCGCCCAAACTTTTGTACCATCCTCCTGTCGCTCCCAGACTAACGTTGGTTCTCTCAGCACCAGCCGCCCTTTTCAAACTCCTTCTTCCTCTTTCTTCTGCTTCGCTTTGCGCGTTGAGACTCTGCACGTCTTACATTGTTTGTGTTGGCCTTTGATTTCCCTACTTCTTCTAGAGTTATTAGCATCTGTGTCGGTGTAGAGTTATTAGCATTTGCGTCGCTGTGATAGAGTGAAATTTTCCAATGGGATTATGCATTGTTCAAGGGTCGCTATGAGGTCGCAGGAAGGTGCCTTTGGGCGCGCGGATGAGTAGGGTATTACTTTCTATCTACACGTACAGCAGTTTCACAAACGTTCTCTTTGTCAAGTATGATTAGTTCCCATCTTCTCTCCCTCTTAACGTTTGCTTTTCTGTAGGATGTCGTACTTTTAATATTGTGTTTCAGGATAGTCGTTGACGTTCGTACTGAAGTCGTGCAATGTTGTGGACCATTTTGTTCATTGCAATGGTTATGACCGTAATTGCTACACTATATCATAAATCTTGTAAACTTCACATCTCCGAGTATGTCGCCGCATATTTCAGCGTACGAAATGACCTTGTCAACAAAGTGGAAGGACCTCGGTTGCACATTCAGCTCAAGTCGAGCTGAATGTGTTGGTCATGAGAATATTCTGTGATGAATGTAGAGTAGCATCCTCAGAATGTGGCTGGAACTTGGAAGGCGAGAGTTCAACAACAATTTTAGTTGCACATTCAACTCGAGTTGAGCTGATTGTGCACGACGTGAGGACATCATGTGATCAATGTAGAGCAGCCACCCTAAGAGTGTTGCTTGAATTTGGAAGGCGTAAGTTCAACAACAACTTCAATTACACATTCAGCTCGACTCGAAATGAATGTGCGCGGCGTGAGGACTTCATGTAATCAATGTAGAGTAGCAAACTCAGAATGTTTCTGGAACTTAGAATGCGAGAGTTCATTAGCAATTTTAGCTGCACATTCAACTTGAGTCGAGCTGATTGTGCACAAGGTTCGGGCATCATGTCATAAAAGGATAACAACAACCTCAAAATGTCTTGAGGAACTTAGAAAATAAAAGAAAAAATCCAATTCCAATTGCACATTCAGCTCGAGTCGAGGTGATTGTGTACAATGTTAGGACGTCTCTAGAACGCCGTAGAAAGCAACTGTACAATGTAGGTTGAACGTCGAAGGCGAGGATTCATCGGATGTTGCGGTCGCTTATTCTTCTCAAATCGAGCTAAATATGCACGATGGGAGCACCCGATCGTTCACCGGAATTCTGTTGATACTTGGAAGCTGGGATTAGCCAGCTATTCTCGTTGCACAATTAGTTTGTATTCTTCTGACTATTCGCGTATCTGATCTCCAACCACTTTTAAGTTTTAAGTAGTATATTAGTCAGTACAGTTCACTTCAATACTAATGTGTATATAGACATGGTTTTTGCTTTCCACATTATGCTCGAATCGAGCCAATGTGCATCCCTTAGTACTCCATCCTCCTTGCCCCAAAATAAAGAGGCATCACTCTCATAGTTCATCCTTTGGAGCATGGACAAATCATGCATTATCTATTCACAATCAGCTCGAGTCGAGCTGAATGCGCCATTGAACTAGATTATTACGTCTACACTAATGCGGTCTCTTTATGCTCTGGCAGATTTGAGATGGCGAGTTCAAGCACTGCCAGCTTCATTGGTGAATTCAATTCCAACGATAGCGGCTCATTCAAGAATAATCCTCTCGACCCTTACTTGCCTGATTTTGCAGATCTTCATCGCCGTCAATGGGTAGGGAAAATTGTAGAAATGAAAAATATCATCGGTGTTACCATTTCTGATGGATTTCTTCGAAACCTTCGATCATCTGATGTTTCTGTATCAACATCTCCATTAGGTGAGACACATGTTGCCATTCAAGTATCAAAAACTTATGTTCCGGATGAAGCACTGGATGATTGGCGATATTGCGTGAAGGCATGGCCAATTGAGCAAGTATTTTACAATGGCGTTTGTCTATTCCATCACAGCCAACAGGAGACTTACAATATTGTGATGGCAATGCAAAACCAGCCTTTTGGTGACAGGACCCGCTTTTACGAGAGCTCCTTTAGAAATCCTCTGGTATCTCCTATGTCGAAGTCGAGCCGGCTCCTCTCTATTGACTCTATCAACTTTGTGGCCGCTAACTGCTGCTGTTCTAGAAGTTGTATCCAGCTATATCTTTGTGATAAGATAAAGGTCTTGAGGATGCGTATGTACTTTGGCACGACAGTGGTATTATGAGGCATATTAAGTTAGACGTTCATAGACAACTCCGTGTTGACAATAGTGGTTGAAATGTTGTCACCCTGGAAGAAATTGACGTCTGCCAAACTGCCAGGCAACACATCATGGGCGTCAACCAGACCTCCTTCTATTTGTGTGCGAGAGACGCAGCTGCTGGTGTTGCTGCTCAACCGCATGGTAATACTGGCTTGAAGAAACCTAGACATCACTCAATCATCGCCACTGTCGCTTTGCGCGTCATCCTTAATAGGAATGCCGACCACATGCCTCATAAGGCTTGAGGACTGCCGTCTGATGAGAAGGCTTTTGCTAAGGTTCTACCTTTGAATTTCAAGTAGAAAGATCAAATCCCTGTGCTTGAATCTCATTTAGCAGATTGCGGACTTCCATCGATATCGACTTCTGGACTCAGGAAGATTAGACAGGTCGACTTTCCTGATTTCAATGCAAAACGGCCTGGAGATAATTTTGCACGGTGCTCTTTTTGTGATGATTGCCAAACCCAAAGGAAGTTACATGAGCTTGGAACTCAGGCAGCTTTGATATGGCAGCTAAAAGTTGAACCCACTTGGATTCCGCAATGGCCCATCGAGAGTTGTATTATTCCAATCGTTACCGCTCTCAGGTATTGCCTGATGAATGTCTCACCATCATGCATGGTAAGATGGATGACTCCAAGACTGCCTCGCCTGCCCTTTCACAAGATCAAGCATGTTGACGGCCTTACGCGATTACCAATTTTGGTCACAAGAATGCTTGCACATGGTCATGGGGACGTTTGTTATGCTCTTAGATATTTACCTGCATCATGTCAATTACACTATCGCTTCTTTTGCCAAGCTGTTGCGTGATTTGGAACAACCCCCGAAGACTTCTAGTCGGGAGTTGTTTGAAGGATCCGGGAGGACTGCGTTGTTCAGTGCTGTGTTGCACGGTGCCAGAAATGCGTGTGCCTTCACTGCCCGATCACTCTGGAAACCCAACTCCAACCAAACCTGTGCGTCCAATTTTGCATGTGCAAATGGATAATGCTGTTAGTGACAATAAGAATAGATATGTTTTTTGCTTCTGCTCTCTTCTTGTTGCGAAGGGTATCTTTTGAGAGGTTTATGTGATTTTCATGCTAGTTGGACACACTCATGATGACATTGATGCCTTATTTGGTCAATGGAGTATGGCATTGAACAGGGAGAATTTCCTTACCGTTTTTTTGCTGATGAAATCATTAATGGAGATTAAAGCACTTCCAATAGTCCCGCACCTTATTGAAGAAGTTCCAGACTTCAAGTCCTTCTTTAGTGATGGAACTTTAGTTAGAGACGAAGCGCTTTGGGGTCACACAAAGGCTCACCAATTCAAATTCTATGTTGGCTGTAATGGATGCGCGGTGCTAAATTATAAGATTCTGTGCCATAATGACGATTGGCTTTCGCAAAATGGAGGAATCAAGTTGTGGAAAGATGATTCCATTGGAAGGTCCTTGTGGCCTCATGGTGATCCAATTGCCGTGCAACCTCGTCCCATTCAGAATGTTGAGGAAGTGATGAAGGGCGTGTCGGGTTTCATTTCATATTGGAAGCAACAGTCGCGGTAGGACGCTACTGGTGAATATTGTCGGCGGTATGAGCCTCTGAGCTACTACTGGCGTGCGATAAAGGATTCACTCAATGAACCCATGGTTCTACCAACTACGCTTTAGGATGGATTTTGGCCTTCGACTCGAATTGACCAGATTGTCGAGGACCAGTTCACGGAAGAGGGAGTTCTTCGAGAGGAGTTTCATGAGGATGATGCCTTTGTTGGACACGTTCCTGATCGCCCTGTGCCCTCATTCCGGGTCGCTCGGGACATATTTGCGGGCTACTTTCTAGCTATAAGGCCTTGTGATGGAGACGAGTGCTCTGATTGGATCGCTCGAGCAATGACAAATCCTAATTTTGACCAGGAGCGGCTGAACTCACTTCGCATACAATACTACCGTCCTACCTCACGCGATTTACACATCCAAAGAAGCTATGCGGGTTGGGATGCCCCTGGCGGTCTGAGGTTGAGGATAGATGACAACCTCGAGGAGGTCTGGGAGAGCACGGAACCCCTCCTCACGGCATGGAAATCAAGGATCCCAAGAGAATCTTCGCGTTCTAGTGCAAAGATACCTCTAGAGCACGTTGAAATCATTAAGGCAAGCCTCATGAGGAGCAGCTCAGCATCCTTTTCTGAGCAAGTCAATTAACATAGTATGTTGTTATAAGTGTTTTGTATGTGAGTGAAATTCATATTTGAAATCATATTATGAGCATGCAGCTCAAGTCGAGTTCAATATGCCCACGTCCATTTACTCTTGTATGTCTAGACTTTATACACAGAGTTGTGCACATTGATGTGTTGATGAATGGGAGATGTCCGGGTGCACTTTTAGCTCGTGTCGAGTTGAATGTGCAACACATGTTATTTGTACTAGGATGCATTTCAATACTTCATCAATGTAGTGCTCTTTTTGTTTGGTTCATTTCCTCACGAGCCTATACTTTTTGCATACATTGCTTTTTCAAAATCGAAGGACCTGATCATGAACACAAATTCCAGTTGTCATTTTGATAATTTCATTGATTATGAATGAAAATATTTAGTATTTGGAATGCTAAACACACATCTGAGGTGCTGGCGCACTTTTTGCTCGATTCGAGGTGAACTTGTCCACAAAATGTAGTGGAATGCTTCAATTTTATTGCTTGGAGATTTTTCCTTTGCTATATCAATGGCTATACATGCATATGCGTTGTTGGCACACTTTCAACTCGATTCAACCTGAACATGTACACCAATTTTAATGGTACATGAAACGTATTTATTGCTATGGACTTCAACGTGTGGTATTTTTTACGGATTTGTAAGTTTAACATATTGACTCACATTAATGTCGCATAGAGCTTCACATGCACACCAACATCTTCTATATCCATAGATTTTAAAACGTAAATCTTCGCCTCCCAATTTAGTAGACACCATAATTGTAGATATTTCAAAAACATGCATTGCACAAATTCACTATACTTAATATGCATATTTAGGTCGATTCTACCTAAGTTATTATTTTGGAAGACCCCCAATCTCCCAATTTAATGAATATGGTGTTAAAATAACTCAAATCTTCTCAAATGGGTAACTTCTGTAAGAAGACCAATAAGGAAATTGATTAGACACTTGGGTGAATGGATCAAGGATAAAATGGTATGAACTGGAAGCAAATATAGAAGACAATTCAGTTTAAGACTAAGAGTGTTTGTAAGGACGCTCACATTTGAAAAAAAGTTACTATTGGAACTTACTTTTTGCCTCGGTTGTCACTTAGAGTAATAAGTGTTTTAGAAGGATAGACTTTTTTATTATTGATTAGCTAGCTTTAGTCAATATTAAGTTTTTATTAGTTTTATCAAATGGCCATGATAGTCAACCGGATGGAGGAGAAGAAAAATGTGTTTTAGAGACAATCTACAAAGCGTGAAGGGTGGGTGTTTCTAAACATCCGAATAGAAAATGATAGGGCTCCAGACATCCCGAACCGCACACCGATCTGCACTTAGAACCGAGACGGGATCAGCGTCCATGCAAAAAACAAGGGCATCCTCACATACAACACTGCAAGAGATTGAGCAGCAACCACTTGTGAGCAAGATGACCGCCGTGCAAGAGAAGGCCCAAGAGTGCAAGGGAGATAACGAGGTGTCACCACTTGGGGGCACTACCATAGAAGTCGAGACTAAGGCATCTAAATCTGGTGAAAAGTAGGAATTAGGTCAAGAAGAGGAAAAAGACCACGCATTGGATTTTGAAATTAGAAGTACATTAAATGGTAGGGTTTTAAAGCCCGATAGATAGGATTTTTGACCAAAATTTTGAACGGAATCATGCCGTAATTTGCGGATCTGAACCAAACATTTTGGATTTGGTCTGGTTATTATTTAGAAGGGAGGTTGGCAAGGTTTTTGAGACACGTCTAGTATGCAAGTGGCCATTTTTGAGGTTTTGAGGGCCGTGCTGACTTTGTGTGCCACTCGGATTTTTAGGATCTAGAGATATTTTGTGTACGTAAGTAAAATGGTTACAAGTCATTCACATCTTTAATCTTCATCACCTTATCTTTGCAATTGTGTGCTCTAAAATATCCTTGGAGAGGAGTGACTCCATTAACTATTGGATGAGTGTCTCAGTGATGCCCGAATTTTGTTGTAGGGAGGGTGGATTCTAGATTCGGTTTCTTTAGGATTTTGTAAATGGGTTGGAGGTTTTTCTTGTGTGTTTCTTCTTGCGTAAGGTCCTGCTGGAATCCTTAGAGGGTTGTCGGGTGTGAGGAAGTGCATGTAGGATCATTTTCCGTAATCGGATCCGGATTCGTAGGAATCTGTCGTTGTAGTATTTGGGAAGGATTAGTTGATACTTTCTTCGTGACTGGTTGTCCGGCAATGTTTCCTTTAGTTGTGAGGAAGTACGTAGTGTCCTATTGTTGTATTTTTGTTTTCTTTTTGCTTTGGTTGTATTGAAAAGTGGATTTTTTTGCCACCATAGTAAACAAAAGGAGAGTTTTGAGTATTGTCCCTCTTCTAACAAGATGCACCTTCCAATAGCTAAAATCGCAAGGATAAACTAGAGCTTGAGTATTGTCACTTGTTTAAGAGGTCTATGAATACGGAAACGTATACGGAAACATGGAGCAAATGAGAATCTTCTGATCAACAAGAAAGGGTGGTCAATCAAATCGATTAGAAAGAGTAAAGAGAGTTGTTACAAAGGTATAAGAGGAAGTAAAATCGGATTAGTTTTGGCTAGCTACTTCACAAAATCTTAGTAACAATATAAGAGTCACTACTTGGGGTGTTTGTGACATTAGAAATGCTCAAGGAAATGCATTTGTAACATTTGTGTTCCGATAAGCCCAATAGAAAAGCACTTGCCTTCAAGCTTTGAGATTCCTAATTTTGTTTCATTTTCACAAATGCCCTTAAATGGCCGACACATGTGAGCCCCGACTTTGGCTCAAAACTTAGATTAAGTGAAAAAATACAAAATCTTAAGTATTATTGACATATCAGGTGATTGATGTTTAGTTATTTCTCAAAGATAGAGTTATTACATTCATTTTATAAGGTTTATGTGATGTAGAAGGTCCATTTTATTGGAATCAAGAAAAGAAAAGAGATGGTTGCACAAGCAATTAAAATACACAAGGTAGTACAAACAATGCTTGGACTGAGATGCTGCCTTCTTTTGAAGGCCTTTACTTATACTTCACCGTACATGGGATGGTCAAACGACCCCATTCAAAACACAGGGGCTGGTCAAACCTCGTTGACCATGCCACCACACATGCAAGAGCTGTGGGCTGGTCAAACTTTATTGACCATGCTACCCACCCATGCAATGCACATGGGCTGGTCAAACTTCTTTGACCAGCCCATATGTCGTTTCACCTCTCCCATTTTTCTCCCTTTCTACTAGCCCCTCTAAATCTACCTCGATATAAGTTTATTTACACTACCTTATTACCTATGAACAACTCTAATCTCCAACACTCCCTCTTTGCCAGTAGTTTCCTTTTGGTAATTCCATCGTCTTGGCCAACCTATGATGCCGCTTCTTTGCAAGTGACTTCGTCAATACCTCTGCCACCATGTCTTCCGTTGGACAATACTTCAAGTTTATTTCACCGCTCTTCAACTTCTTGCAACTGAAGTGATGTTCACATCAATGTGCTTTGTGCGTTAATGGTGTGTGGGGTTCTTTGCTAGTGCTATGCGCCTTTGATTGTTGCATGTGATGGTGGTTGCTTCTTCTTGAATAAATTCCACATCCGCCAAATGCTTGCAAAGCCAAATGTCTTCTTTCGTACTTTGGCTTGTTGCCATGTACTTCGCCTCCGCTGTGGACAAAACAATTGTGGATTGCCGCATGCATATCCACGAAATAACACCATTGCCAATAACGAACACATACCCTGTTATCGATTAATGCTCCTTCGCATCTCTAGCCCAGTCTGCATTGCAAGAGCCCCTTAAAACAATGTCTTTATCACCAAGGCGCAACTTGTGATCCATTGTACCTTGCAAGTACCTCATAATACGCTTCATGGCACTCCAATGTGCTAGTCCAAGCTTTAACATGAATTAGCTCACTATGTTCACCGGAAATGCAAGATTAGCCGGTGTGGCCACCATGGCATACATCAATGATCCAACTCCACCCTTGCATGGCACACCTTCCATCTCATCTTAAATCACCTCAAATTCTTGTTTGGAGAGCTTCATCAACTTGACATTAACATCCAGAGGAAACCTATAGGCTTGCACTACCCCATGTTGAAGTGCTTGTGCACCTCCTCAAAGTACTTTCTTTAGACCATGGCAACGGTGCGTGCCTTGCAATCTCTCACAAACTTCACACCAAGGCCATACTTCACCTCCCCAAGAACCGTCATCTCAAACTCCGCGTTGAGTTCTTCCTTTGGCCACACCAAAAGGCTAGCCAAGATGATGAAGTCATCCACATAAACAAGTATTATCAACAAGTACTCATCTGTCTGCTTGATGTACAATGAATGAACCGCTTCATGAAGAAGGAGTCAATGCATTGATACCATACTCTTGGTAATGGCTTGAGTCCATACAACACCTTCTTGAGCTTACACACAAGATGCTCAAAGACCTTCTCCTCAAACCCTTGCGGTCGGTCCATGTAGATGTCCTCCGCCAATTTTCCATAAAAAAATATGGTCATCACATCCATTTGATGAATCTTCAAGTCTTACGCCACTTCAAATGCAAGGATGCATGGAATAGTGTTGAACTCGGCAACGGGTGCAAATGTGTCAAGGAAATCGATTCCTTCAACTTGAGAGTATCTTTTGGCCACCAATCGTGCCTTGTGGTGTACAACTTGCTCCAAAGCATCCTTCTTTGTACAAAACACCCACTTGGAGCCAACACTCTTGCAGTTCTTTTATAGGAGAGCCAACTCCCACGTACCATTCGCCAAAAGAGAGTCGTACTTCTCTTGCATGGCCGCCTCCCACTTGCTTGCATCCTCCGATTGCATGGCTTCACACATGTTCAATAGATTGTGGAGAGTTGTTACATTTGCGCTGTCAACTTCATATTGTGCCAAGATGTGGTTCTTCCACCACTCACCAAGACGCCGCCATTTCCTTTGTAGGTATCGAGGCTCAAGCGTCCTTCCGTCATACTCATCACCACTTAGTGTTGGTGTCGGCGAAGGCGCCACCCTTGCACCTTCTTCTTTAACATCCACTGGCTCTCCTTCTTGGAATCACCATCTTCACTATCATTAGAAAGAGTTGGTTTGGAAGATTTGTCCACCAAAATCAACGAAGGCGTCTCATTTCTCCCACTTGTACTCATCTCCAAACCATGGGCAACAGTAGTGCTATCCTTATCAAATACTACATCTCAACTATGAATAATCTTCTTCGTCTCAACACACATGAGGCGATACGATTAGGTGCTCTCATAATGTTGAAATAATAAACACTTTGTGCCTTTTGCATCAAGGTGACCTCTCTTTGCATCTCACACATATGGATAAGCAATACATCCAAATACACGCATGTGTGCAATACATGGCTTGCGGCCGCTCCAAGCCACTTGAGGTGTAATGGTGACACCAATTGCAGACATATACCGCATTTAACAGTGCTTCCGCCCAAAACTCAAGCTTGCAGCGTTGAGCATGGATCATGCTCCTTGCCATCTCTACAATGGTGCGGTTGGCAGATTCCGCCACTCTGTTTTGCTTCGGTGTGGATGGCCCTGATGATTGCTTCTCAAAGCCATGATGCTTCAAATAGCATTGGAAGGCCTTCGATATGAACGCCCCATCATAGTTTGATCGAAACACCTTGATCTTGTGCTCCGATTACTTCTCTGCAATCGCCTTGAACTCCTTGAATTTCGCAACGTATTCTTTTTTTGTCTTCAACGTGTAGAATCACAACTTCCTTGAAAAGTCGTCAATGAAGGTAAGAAAGTACCTTGCACCTCCAAATGACGTGGTTTATATGGGGCCGCACAAATCTAAATGCACAATCTCCAAAGGCTTTGAGGCATGCCACATTTAAGTAAATCTGGACTTTTGAAAGTCTAGATTGGTCAAAGTCCAGATTTATTCAAGGAAAATCTAACAAAATATGATATAGAGGTGCTTCGTAAGATCCTATGATCTAACAAAGATGGTCAATAAATTTTGAAAGTTAGAAGCTTCACAAGAGAAACAATTGATAAATTGTAGGAATGTGTGATGTAGCAAGTGACCTTGCAAGGATAGGAGAATCATAGTAGAAGTGACCTTGCAAGGATAGGAGAATCATAGTAGAAGTGACCTTGCATCACAGGATAGGAAGATCCTACCATCACCATTTATTGTTAGTAGTAGAAGTGAGAAGAATAATGTATTTATTGCATCTATTGTGAGAAAGAAACGTAGCATGCAAGCGGTTCCAGTAGAAACACAAGTATTTGAGGAGGGGTAATACATTATAAACAAATTGTGACATCGCCTAGGTTTATGTATAAAAGTTATCAAACATGTCAGCATCTTACATAGGCAGCTAGAAGAAGCAAGACCGTAGGATCCTGCTATCTCGCTGGAAGAGTTTTAAGAAAATTACCAAATAATAGTACTGTATAAACTGCATCAAATGGCAGGAAAGTAATGTAGCATACTAGCAGTTAACGGTAGGATCAAAAGTATCTAAAGAAAGCTCATACATTGTCGATAATTAATGACAACGCCGAATTGAATGCATTATAATTAAAATAGATGTAAACATTTATCTTAGACAGCAAGGAGCAGCAGGATCATAGGATCCTACTATCTCGCTGGAAGAGTTCAAGAAAAAGAAGCGATGAGAAAACTATGCTATCTTGCTAGAAAACTTCTACGACATCAAAAGTCGTGCTGTGGAAAGTCATAGTTGGATTTTGAGGATGTCAAGGTTGCAAGATCCTACGATATTGTTGGAGAACCCTAATACCATCAAGGGTCCGCCACGTTTGCAGCTTCAAGGTTAGCCAATGCTGCAATTCGGTTCCTCTTTGGAATTGTCCGAGTCTTAGGGTTCGTTCTACCTGACGCGGAGGCAAATACGACGGCATTAACATGAACTTGAAGTGGACATCGTTTCTCTGGAACCCACGTTGCTGCCCAACAGTCCTCATACTTCTTCTTGTGGTTTTTGAATTGATTTTTTGGCTTCCAGAATTGGATAATGAACTTCCCATATTCCGCATGCCCTCTTTCACAATTGACTGCTGAACATGCTCTCCCTAACCAGATGGGATATATTTTGGGGTGTGAAAGACGGAGTAGGATCCATGATCCCACTCCGACATCTAGCCATGGATTCAAGACGTCCTTCGATCTCTCTTTCCTTGGACCACAATAAAGTTCTCGTTTGTCATCTTCAGGTGTGACATCTCCACTGGTAATGAGTCACAATGGAGCTGGATCTGTGGCTCTCCAATCATGAATTGGCCATAAGCCTTCTACCAAGGCCGCATGAGTCGGAGGAAGATGTTTCTCTAGTTCTACAAGTATTCCATTCCAATATTCGATATAAGGTGGAAAATCCTTTCGAAAGCCCATACTTTCAAGCATCCCGCGTTCCCAGAATTCTATATAACCTCGAATTCCATACTTGATGAACGACCTCTTATCAAGAGCTTTGGAAACCTTCTCTCTTGCCTTCTCTGGATTGTCTATGGAAAAAAGAACTTCATCGCTCCACAACCGCCTGAAAGGGAGAAGATTTGGGGCCCGGAAGGTAGCATCGGTTTTCCGTCAACATCCTCCTTCCAATAACGGATAGCAGGCTTGTCTCTGGGTAGCCAGTGCGCATGAACTGCAAGTTCCTTAAATTGCATAATTGGCCACCCTTCTTGATCTACGTAGAATTTAAAGAGGTGCATCTCTCTCAAGCCAACAAGTCTGTCAACACCATCATGAATATAACCTTGGACGAAAGATTTGAAATCAACAACCTCTTGAACAAACTCGGGCATAAACCCAAGTCCTGCGACTGCATGAAGGACATCATCAAATCCGCGACAATATAAGTATTTTGGCTCTTCAAGGTCTTGGATAAGTGGCTAAAGTAAGCATCAATATCCTCATGCGTGTGCCCGACTAATATGAAACCAACTTGGATTTCTTTGAACACCCTTCGATAAGCCAACATCGATAAGAACGCCATGAGAAACAAGTTCTTATTGTCCTTTGCAGAGTTGTCAAGCTGCAAATATAACTTTTTTGGAAGGGGGACGGGTATAGTCGAGTTATTTGTTACCGGAGGTAAGAGGTAAATACATCTGAACTTCCCTATGAGCATAGCTTCAAAGAAAGAATTGGCCGGCTCATGGGGAAAAATTCTACCTGATTCACGAATAGGTGGTTCCTCGAGACGCCGAAGCAATCTCGCAAGGGAGGAGATAGTATAATTAGAGTCTCCTGGCCACAAGTCAGTGGAGTAGTGGGCATAGGCACCATCTCCATGACCGTGCGTGACCATACCGGTGACGTTCATTGGGAAGTAACTCAAGGGTGAAGTGAGTTTGGTAGAAACTCGCATACGAGGAATAGTTGTCTTGGCTGTATCCATTTTATCGTAGATAATACAAGGATATCGCCCTTCTGCCGCTTAGACTCCTCTCTCCAGGTATGGTACACACACCTACATGAAGCTTGGAGGTTGCAGTGGGCTTGTTTCTGCTTTACAAACAAATTATATTCGGCGGAACCCTTAACTGATCTGTCCATGTACTGCAATAGAGTGTCACAAAGGGTGCACTTTGCAAATGAGCTCCCAACGGGTTTAACCGCAACATTGTTGAAGTGCTCCCTTTTTATTCTACTAACAGCGGATTGCAAAACCGCGGGCAACCCGCATTGTAGATTTGTCTGCAAATGAGTCAAAACATTGAGTGCGTCAGGTGAGTGTCCAGTGAGAATTAAACTTAAATCAGATTGAGGATAACCAGAGAATGGGAGGACTGTAAGATTGTAGCATACCCTTGGCGATTGAAGGATTCTACCATGAACTAGATGTACAGAGCAAAGATAGAAGGTCTTTAAGGACATTATCATAACCATGAGGTGATTAAAGTACACGTGAATGCAGATAAGTAGTTCATGTGGTGTACTATGTAGAGTAATACCTCTATGGCATCAGCCTGGATCTCCTTCCAACTATGTCCAGAGGACAGAAACTTTGGAGTGTCCATCCGGCCTGGTACTGTCAATCTCATCTGATTGGGCATGTGATCAGCAGTATCATTGATGATAGCCATAATCGTACCAAGTGCTTGCACGGTTCCAAGGCGGGGTCGTTTGACGTCTTTATTCCAGTGCGTAGAGGAAACGATATCCTTCTTGTACTGGTCCATATATTCGTGAAACGTTGATTTTGGTATGCCATGGATTTTGTACCACGCAGTAGCGCGGATATCCTGACCTAGTAAAGTGACGTACTTTCGTTTCCGATTGTTGCCCATATAGCGTAATTGTCCACCCACAGACCTTGCATAATCTCGGCGTTTGTCAAAGTCCTTCAGCCAAAACTTCTGGCGAATGAAAAGGGTATCATGGGGCCTGATTAAGCGCACGCGTTTGTCCGAACATCATGATTGCAAACTCACTGCTTGAATCTCTTCCGGCATAGTCTTCTTAGCGAACTCGTTGAGCTTCTCCTCAATCCGCTTCTTGTGACGAACAAACCGGTATGGTGCTTTTGGGCGGCCACCAAGGTGCGCATTTGCGTCCAGTGCTTCAGAAAGACGATTGAAATGGGCCACCTCTGATGACTCATGATGTCACTAGGATCTCTGATGAAAACGTCAAATACTGTGACGCCAATGTTCCCCTCCCCAAAAGTATTGTTTTCGAACGGCTCATTCGGATAGACGCAATTAATGCGACCAAAGGCCATAAGATCCCCATCACCATTAAAGCGCTTCACAACCTTCCCCACCCACTGTGCGTGAGGTACAAAAGGAGGGGTGTTTGTCGACCCAAAAGTTTCGCCTAAGTCCAAAGTCAGGACAAGGCTTGCTGTCTCCCAGAGAAATGTTCTACCAATCGATTCAGCCGAGATTGAGATGCCTTCCTGCATTGGATGAATGAGTAGACTTCGCGCCATTGCATGTATTTCAACAGGTCAAAGAAGAGTCAATTCCGCGAAGGTGAGATCAAAGTCGACGCCAAGCCAACACCCAGTAGGAACGACTTCAATGACAATGGCATGTCCAACGCCATGTCCAGGGTAGCAAAGTAAAGCACCCATGCCCGATTCATATCGGTTACGCTCGTCATTCGCTTCATCATCAGGGTTACCGCTCGCAAAATCAGTAAAGTCATCGTCCGGTCTGCAACTTGAAGACATTGAAGGCAACCGGAGAGAAAAGGATCCAATAAACCTTCAATCAGCGCTGCTCTTTGTTCTCCTGATGAAGAAATAAACGTAAGAGACATGAATCTACAGATCAAGCCTCATGACACTAGATCGTAAGATCCGACGATGAACCGTGATTTCATGCTCACCCCTAATTCCCAAGTTCTGCGATCACCCCAGAGTGTCACCAAAGAGATCGTAAGATCCTACGATTGTTCGGTAATTCCTAAACGATCCTAGGTGATAGTAAGATCCTACGATCATCCAAGATTATATGCAACATCCACAATCCTCGTTCGATCACAAACCAAAGAAATCTTAAGATCCTACGATCATTCCAAAACCCGTGTTCGATCCTCGGTGATAGTAAGATCCTACGATCTTCCAGAATACTCGGCTGCACTCAAAGCCAGTTTTCATCCACCACCAAATAGATCGTAGGATCATACGATCTTAACATGATCCCTGACCGATCCTCAAGCATAGTACTATCCTACGATCATCCGATATTATCATAGGATCATCCAATATCGTACGATCATCATGACTGTACGGAAAGTACGTTTAAGAACACAATAATAGCTACTGAACCAATTGATTTAAGCAATGGCAACAATTGTTTCTACGACAAGTATACGTAGTTTACAGAATATGATATAGTCTTATTTAAAACAACATATACTTTACAAATTACCGCAGCACTTTCACGATCAAAATTAGTTTAGAATCTATGATTCTGACTCACTTACAACAGCATCAACTCTAAAAACCACCGCGGCACTTGCATTTCCAAAATATTTCAAAACCCCAATGCATACAAAGTGGAGGAAGGAGACAATATCGTAGATTGTGACGGAACCGGAGAGAGATGGATCAATACTGGCAGCGGGGCAGCAATAAAGCGCTTGATCAACTTGAAGGTGAAGCTCAAATTGACCTGAAGGTGAAGTTGAGATGGACGCGAATGTCAAGCTTAGATCGACGTGAATGTGACGCTCACATTGACGTGAAGGTTAAGATGAGCTTACAGCTTAAAGCTCGCTGCCTAAGCTCGATAGAACATGACAAAGAAGAGATGAAGTAGATGAAGCCCAAGCTCGACTTAACACAAAAACGATACCGCATTACTGACACTCTCATACTCTAAGTGTCTTGAAAATAAACACATTGCTCTCAGTTCTTGGGCAAACACAACGCTCTCAGACTGTAACTCTGCTGGAAACAAACTTGTAATGCTTGAACACTAAAAGCTGAACAACCTCTTCTTGATCTAAAGAAAGTGGGAAGTACATCAAGAACATGTTGAATCTTGGCAGGGTTAGAATCACAATCATTTTCAAGGACGTGGAGAGTTGTACGAGTGCCGCTTCGAATGTAATTATGCTGTATTTAACTATTTCTGGACTTTGCAAAGTCCAGAAATAAAGAAGAAGGATTTCAGTGTAGTAGAATAGTGGCACCAAAGAGATTGAAAGGAATACGCATAAAATTAATCTTAATCATTCAGCCGGATATCTCCGGATGATTTCAGTCAGACGATACGAATCGAGTACAGTGATAGAACCTTGCTCAAGGCAATGTACGGTATTATCGACAAAAATCCTACTGACTCAATTTTCTTCCCAGGGAGTACTAAGGGTTTGCCTTGAGCAAGTGATTTTAGAGCAGGAGGCATTGACATGTCATGGATGCCGTTAAAATAGGCGGAGATATCCGGTCGAAAGGAGGGAAATCAGAAAACGTTTGGTCATTTTTCAAAAACGAAATTGTTTTTTCGGAAGGGAGTCCTTTTACAACACCATCACATACTTGATCAACTCTACGAGACAGCAATGACTGGTCTCAGTGAAACTCCTGGATGAAAGACCAATACCTATCCTGGCACTACCTCTGAAGACTTCTAAAGATCTTTCCAATGCGTCGGCGCGTACATGTCCGAATAAACATCAGACCCTGTGTCACAACCAGTTTGAAATGAGCTGCAGCCGCCCTCCGAAGAAGATTCTTCCTCGTCTTCATACCATGGATCGTCCTCCTCTTCTTCAATCGAAGCACCTCCGAAGACATCTTCATTAGAGTCGACCTCGTTCTTGTCCTCCGCTTCATAGTCGTTGCCGTCCTCCTCCTCTTGAACATACTTGCTCTTAGCGTCCTCCTCCAATTCGTCCCGAACACGCCGATTGGAACCTATCGCCCTTGTGTACCCGACTTGAAAGCGAAGCACTCGTCCCTTCTCCGAACCCTGAGCGTCGCTCACCATCCTTCGTGAAACTCTCCTGTCTACCAAATCAGACTCTTCCCTCTCCCTCTTCCTACTTGCGAAAGCCATCTCCTCTCTCTCAACCCTGGCTATGGACTAACAAAACTAACAAGTTGAAAGACAAAACATATGAATTGGTGCAGACCTGAACCCTCTCTTATACTATCCTCCCTACCCACCCATTAATAACAGTTCTCGAGCGTAGGTAAAGGAAGAGTCATTGATTTAAGTCGCCATAACACCGAGACTGATAGAAATAAAGGTAGATTCCACAAACACAAATGACCAACATGGTAGGCCACGCGTCAAGCGTGCTGTCGTAACGTGATGTGGGAAGTACAATCTTCACCGCCAACCATTAGCATCACTTCAATGATAAGAAGGTCCTCGTACAACTGATATGAAGTGTGTAATTGACCGCGTATTTTCAACTTAGTTGTGGCATGTCATAAATCTAAGAAGAAACCAGCCACAGGAATAACCAAAAGGTCTCTAATACATTGTTGAAAGTTCCATCGTAATATAAAATGCAGTATCGTAGTCACAGAAGATCTCCGGATATGATTCAATACTATTCAGAACACCTAGGTAAGCTCAAAATTGGAAAATGTGGACCCCATTGTTGAGAATGGGGGATGTGAATCTCCTATCCGGAGATCTCCGGCTAGATCTCACCGACTTAAACATGGCAATATATAAACATCCTTATGTCCACATAATATAACTTCCATAGCCGGAGCTCTCCGGTAAGCTTTCGGAGAGACGTGAGGGTCCAAATATATACCGCTGGCATAATCCAGTCAACAATAATTTTGTCACTCCTCAATGTACCCAAATTACAGTGAATGGAAGAGCACACTTTCGGTCCTCTTCACGATGACTGGCGAGAGCTGAAAAGAGGGATGTCGAACTTGAGCCCTGATAATAATCGCCTCCACAGTCCGAGATCTCTGGTGCTCTTCCGTGTGGACGTAGCAACTCTATGAGATTTTTCACAAAGAGAATTTCACAGAATTGAATTATACATAGAGGGACTCATCAACGTATCAAGGATCAGCGGCATTTGCTTTCTCTAAGT
Organism: Bryoerythrophyllum caledonicum; assembly: GCA_963971425.1. Lineage (NCBI taxonomy): Eukaryota > Viridiplantae > Streptophyta > Bryopsida > Pottiales > Pottiaceae > Bryoerythrophyllum > Bryoerythrophyllum caledonicum. Next base: position 35,863,999 of record OZ020514.1, on the reverse strand, counting down.
TCACAAGCGCTGCTTCTTTCGTTTTCCTTGGAATGGACCTCATAAGTTGGTTAAATTTGCTTGACCAGGTCGCAAACAACACAGAACTCACATGACACCAAACAGGCTTCTCTTGGTCCGCAACCCAAGTGGCTTCCCAGCAGTCCTGGTACTTCCTCTTCAGATTTTTCTTCTTGTTATCAGGCTCCCAATACTTAACGAGGAATTTCCCGTAGTTGACATTACCATCTTCCCTGACAACCTCCGAAACTGCTCTTCCCTGTCAGACAAGATAGATGTCAGGATCACTAGGTCTTACGAAAACCCAGGAGCCATGACGAATGTCACGCCAAGGATTAAAAGTGGACTTGGGGGCTTCATTAGCAGGTCCGCAGTAAGGCTCAAGAACCTCATCCTCGGGAGTGACATCCTCTGGTTGTGGAAGCAATCCTAGCAGATTTTCACCTCCCACATGAGGGCCTCTCCAATCATGGGCATGCGAGAATCTCTCTTCGAGTTCGGAAGGCGTCTGGGGAAGTGGCTTGTCTAGCTCGTTGATGACATCCTTCCAGTACTGCAAGTATGGGCGGATGGAGTCCGCGTACCCTGCGCACTTAGTCATTTCGGAGGCCCAGTACTCAACGTACTTCCAAAGCCCCGTCTTTATAAAGTTTTTGTTCTCCGTCGCTTTCCTGGTCTTGTCTCTGGCAACATCTTGGTTTCCAACAGGGCTCTGCTCCTCATTACCCCATTTAGGCTTGAAAGGAACGGGCTTGGGAGATCCTGTTGGAAGCATGGGACATCCAAAGTCATCTACCTTCCAAAGTTTTATCGGCTCTCTGTTCATGGGTAACCACTCTGCGTCAACGGCAGATTTCTTGAACTTCATGCCCGGAACACCGTCATTGTCAACGTAGAACTTGAAAAGATGCATATCACTTAGTCCCACCAGACGTGCTGCCCCGCTACATAGATAGCCATTGACGTACAATTTGAAGTCGGTGACCTCTTGGATAACTTCCGGCATGAAGGCTAGTTTCTGTGACTTCATGAATGCCTTCATAAAATCCGCTAGAATATATGTACTACTTTTCTCCAGTTCTTTCGATAGATGACTAAAGTAAGCATCAATATCTTCATGCGTATGTCCGACAACCAAGAAGCCAACCTGTATCTCCTTGAAAACACCTCAAGCAGTTAGCAATGATAAGAATGCCATCAAGTATTGGTTCTTATTGTCCTTCACTGAGTTGTCAAGCTGTAGAAACAATTTCGGTGGCAAAGGTTTCGGTCCCTTAAAAGCACTCGGCTCCACGGGCTCTAAAGCGTTGACGCACCTGCTCTTTCCCCTCATGAGCGCCGCGAACATCGAGTTTGGAGGCGGGTGCTCAAAGAGCGCGCGCGTCTCATGTAAAGGTGCTCCCTCAAGCCGCCGAAAAAGTTTTGCGAGAGAGGAGATGGTGGCGTTCGAATCTCCAGGCCATAAAGCAGGAGCATAGGAAGCATACGCTCCGTCAACATGACCGTGAGCCACCATTCCAGTGACATTCATGGGAAGCTATCCGAGACCAGATGTCGCCTTAGTAGTCCTCCACATGCGTGGAAGGGCCGTCTTCGCAGTCTCCATCTTGTCGTGAATGACACAAAGAAAGGTCAGCGGCTTTGCCTTCAACTCCTTTCTCCATGTCGCGTAAAGCTTCCTGCATGATTGTTGGTGATTCAAGTGTGCCTGCCTGTTGCTATAGAATAGCTCGTATGCGGGCGTTCCCTTTGGAGTCGTCAGTAAGAACTGATTGAATTCATCGCAAGTACCGCATTTTGCGAAGGTGCTTCCAGATGGCTTAATAGCAACATTCTTGAAGAATTCCTTTCTAATCCTACTAACCGTGGACTGACTTACAGGAGGGAGACCGTAGGAGTCGTTTGTCTCCAAGATGAAATAATTACCCAGTGAGAAGAGAATTTCATAAGAACAATCCAATAGACAGTGCAAAATACAGAGTAAAGCAAATGAAGGTCAATGCATGTCAACAATGACACAGCCGGAGATCTCCAGTTCAGAAACTAGGACTTCGGTCGACTGAAGAAAGAGAGTTCTAATCCATAGCATTATGCAGGGACTGATAACGTACAGCATTGACGCTGGCTCGAATTTGCTTCCAGTTGTTTCCCGTAGGAAGATACTTGAGAGTGTCAATGCGACCATTCCCAACACTCCGCATTTGGTGAGGCATTTGATCCGCATTGTCATTAATAATCGACGTCATTGACCCCATCGCTTGTATAGTGGCAAGCCGTGGGCGCTTGATGCCCTTGTTACGGTGAGTTGCATTGATGATTCCTCTACTGAAATGTGCAATGTACGAGTGAAACGTGGACTTCCGAATTCCATGGATCGTGTACCATGCAACGGAGCAGACCTCCGTTCCCAATAGAGTCACGTACTTTCTCTTCCAGTCCCAGTCAATGGAGTGAAACTGCCCGCCTACCGAGATCGCATACTCCTTTCGGTCTTCAAAGGATTTGTCATAGAATTTTTGTCTTACAGAAAGAGTCTGGGATTGTTGAAAATATTGGCAGCATCGTCTGGGACAGCACCTTTCCGAGCTGACTTTGCGAATCTCGTCATCCATAGTCCTCTTGGTGTACAAAGATTCCTTCTTATTGAGGTCTTGTTGTCGGGAAATGAAGCGGTAAGGCTCCTTTGCACGACCCCCCAAATAAGCACCAGAATCAGGTTGCAAAGGGAGGGATGTGAAATGATCTATTGTGCTTTTCAAAGACCGCCCGAAAGGAAAACAACATTCAAGAATGGGCCACGATTCATGACTCATAATTCTCTCCGTGTCCCCTACAAAAACGTCGAGGACAGTTACACCAATGTTATCTTCTCCCAAGCATCCACTACGGAAATGATCCGCTGGTAACGCGGCCATGATTCTTCCAGAACAGAGTACCAACATATTCCCGTCCAATCGCTGCACTTCAAGTCCAACCCATCGCTCTCGTGGTACAAAAGGGGACTCGTCGGATCGGAGATCTCCGGTTGGAATCATGACATCCGCCCTTCTCCACAGGACGGTCCGCCGAAGTGTGTGAACAAGTGATTTGTATCCGCGTTGCAAGGGTATGAGTGGAAATTTTTCCGCCAAGGACGTTATGGCCGTTGGTCTAAGTAATACGAACTCACTGGAACCGATTGGAATGTCAACTCGAAGCCATTGACTGACGGGGTGAACCTCGACAATTGACGCTTCTCTAATTTCGCCTGAACCTGGCCTCATAAGGTTCACGGACAATCCTGACCACAAAACCTCCGACCTTCTAGTAGACTCTTCGGATGGATCATCTTCTTCCGTGTAATCTGCAGGTCTGAAATCGGAGCACTGAGCTGCGACCATGGCAAGATCGTCCGAGTCACTCTCCCACCAATTAGAGTCAGACATTCTCCCGGCCACCGTCGGTGGATGTTCGGCTAGTGGCCGATGGCCTGAAGAAGTGAATGAGTGGACGTGGATTCAAACTGAATAACCAAGGTCAAAATCGTAGGGTGTGTCTAGCCGGAGATCTCCGGATGACTAGATAATGATCAACAACGACGACTTCTTGGGTAAGTCAGGATGAGAAGGGTGAAGCCAGAAGTTCCATTCGTATCTAACCGGAGATCTCCGGTTCATCCGAACCAGGCTGCCGTGATATCTTTCAATGGTCATTTTGCACTTGAATAGCCGGAGATCTCCGGGAACCCTGGACTCGTAAAATGGGACAGCCAGATGTTTTTGGGATAGTTGCCGTGGTCTGCAAGCAAGCATGGCAGAATCCAGACTATCACGGCTAGAACAGTCGGAGATCTCCGGTTTGCTTTTATGTCGTCATCGAAACACCTGCCGTACGGAATATTCGTGGGTGTGGCAGAAAGATTCAGTCGCCAATCCCTGAGAACTGTTCGGATTCACACCCCGATGAGTCACGTCATCTTACTTCTCGAGTCGAAATATATTAGGCGCTCGGGATTTGATTGTACATTAGGAGACGATTTAGTTACTGAATCACTACACGACAGCTCCCGATCGACTTTAAGGGCAGAACGAAACACAATCTACACCAATCGTCTCAAATTGAATGCGGATACGGAATTTTACGAGGAAACAGACCTAACACTCCTGGAATACTGTCAAATTGTTTCCCTGCATAATTCTAGTACGATGTCACGCACGCAAACACTCTCACTGATTGGCTCAGCTCCCACAGTACCCCAAACCTCTAGAGCAAAAAAGGATGAGAGCTGAGTTGAAGGATACTCTTATCAACCTCCTCATCACATCCTGGTGGGAAAATTCAGGCGCTGAAATTTGAAACGAATCTTGGGCATGCATACTCTATCATAGTAACTGCTGTACGCCATCATGATAGTGCGCATTCTTCGACGTGCCCACAACCGAGGCCACATTCCACTCATGATAAATGAAAGGCTCGTACTCTTGAGATGACCGTATTGTAAGGAATCCATCTAGTTCCAAGAGTGCTGCAAATTAGAAAACGGAAGATGAAGTATGCCCCATGGTATATCTTTGTGTTTACTAGGGCCGTATCACGTCATGGACTAAGTCACAGTATAATGTAATTGTATTAAACTTCTCGTACTCACCATTGTAAATGAAATTATACCCTACCCATGGAAAACAGTCGGCCCTCTGCTGCCCACTAGTATTGTTCAACTGACACTACAGGACACAAGTAGAATGTCAACATTCGTTTCCAATTTGAATTATCTCCAAAATTTCCTAGTTCGACATAAGCTATTTGTCTGCTTTTGAAGATATGTGTAGAAATAAATAACTGAGCAGATGCTTTTAGAAGTACAGCAACCTGGTCCTATGAATTCGGGTACAGCTTCCGTGGTAAGGCTAGATTGTGCATCACGGTTTAGGGTTTAGGGTTTAGGGTCTAGATTTAGGGTTTAGGGTTAAAAATTCAAGGTTCACTGTTTAAGGTTTAGGGTTTAGGATTCAGGGTTTCTACTTCACGGTTTGGGGTTGAAGGTTAAGGATTCAGGGTTCACGGTTTACGGTGGAAGGTTCGGGGTTCATGAAGGTCGAGGACTTATATCACCTTTAAGTCTATAAATTAAAATTATTTTGATACTATGAATTATAACCTTAAATTTATCAATAACTATAACTTTAAAAAAAATTGGATACAATAGCGTGTAAGGAAATTTAGCGATAATTGAACTATAACTATTTAAGACTTTGATACATTATATTTTAGTTAGAGGGAGAATAAAGAAGAGAGGGAGGATAATGGATTTAATTTTAGAGTAGACTAGCTGTTGGCACTTGCTTTGCCATGCATTAGCCCAACCATTTTTACATATTTTTTATATTTAAAAATACTAAAAAATGAAAGGTGGAATGATTCACTGTACTGTTGACACCGCGGTTCACTGTAGCGTTTCTGTAGTTCACAGCATGGTTGACTACGCGATAGTTCACTTCGTGGTTTATTGCGCAAATTATGATTTTGGTAGTATGGCTAGGAGTTGGCGCTTGCTTTGCAACGCATTAGTTCAACCATTAATGTAGTTTTAATATCACAAAATATTTAAGAAGAAAGGTAACAACAATGTATATATCTCTTTGAAACCTATGCATGATTTAATAATGTAATAGAATAGAATAGAAAAAATAATTTTACTATTACAATAGTACAATATTATTATTTAAGGATGGATATTAAGTAGGAAGGGAAAGTAAAAGTAAAATAAATTAAAATCAAGGGAGAGGGAGAGTAAGGGAAGGAGAGTAATTGAGAAGGAGAGTAAGAGAGGGAGAGACTTGAGGGATTCATTTTTAGAGTAGTTTATATTTTTAGAGTATGTAATAAGGGGAATATTAAAAAACTCAAAATTAGAAGAGAGATGGAGAGGGAGAGTAAGGAAGTGAGGGAGAATAAGGGATAGGGAGAGTAGACAGGGAGTGTAAGGAAGGGAGGGAGAGTAAGCGAGGAAGAGTGCGGGATTGTTTTTGAAAGTAGTTATTTAATTTTAGAATGTGAATTTATTGAAAGAAGGAAAATCCAAAAAATTAAAATTCAAAAGGAAAATAGAGATGGAGATGGAGTAGGAGAGGAGAGTAAAAGTATAATATATTAAAAACAAATAGGAGGGAGAGTAAAGGAAGGAGAGTAAGGAAGAGAGGGAGAGTAAGAGAGGGAGAGTAAGGGAGGGATTTATTTTAAAGTAGTTTATATTTTTAGAGTATGTAATAAGGGAAATCTAAAAATAAAATCAAATGTAAAAAAAAAATGTGGAGGGAGAGTAAGGGAGAGGAAGAGTAAGAGAGGGAGAGTGCGGGATTTATTTTTAGAGTAGTAGGTTAATTTAAGAATGTGTAATTATTGAAATCACGGGGAGTCTAAAAATTATTAGAATCAAGATTAAAAATGAGATGGAGATGGAGGAGGGGAGAGTAAAACATAAATAAGAAAAACAAGTGAGGGAAAGAAGGGAGGGAGAGTAACGGAGAGGGAGATTAAGCTTTTTCACTTGAGACGTTTTAAATTCAAGTATAATGATTACTCTAATACCCGGTGAACCCGAGTATCTACTATAGTCATATGTAATACCTAGAAATTCGGGTATCAATACGTCTTGTCACGCATGCTCACGACATTGACAATGTCATGATTGTGAAATGTACACATTGTATATGTACGTGATTAGAGCTGATTTTTTAGTTCCACCACTGTCATCATGAGCCGTCACACCCTTGAGCCGTCCAGCTTGTCCTTTTCGGGTTAGGGAAACTCCAAGCATCAAACCTTTCTTGTTTTTTATGGGTTCTGTCTTTGTAATGTCGTAGGTAGTGAGCGGAAGTGGCGGGGAGGTTTTTTTCGTGGTTTGCGCAATAGGCGTCAACGCATTAGGTTAGAGCGGTGTGCGCTGTGAGAGGCTCTCAGTGTGCGAGGTGAGTGTTGATATAAGTGAGGGACATTGAGCATATCGTCGAGAGGTTGTTTCTGGATATAGGCTGAAGGTTGGAGAACAGGACTGGAACAGAGAGATTGAAATAGGCATTTAAATTTAGCGAGCGCCCTGGTTCACCAACGAAGCGGAAACGACGTTGCGATTAAGTGTGGCGTCTTCACGAACAACCACGACGAACGGGTGCGCCGAATCGGTCATTGAAGAGGTATGTACTGTCTCAAAGATTAAAATTCAGTGTCATCAAATATCGTAGTTGCCCAAGACTGCTTAGAATCGGCACTAGGGCAGGTGTAGGGTTCGGTAAGCACCATTAGGGTTCAAGAGACTCGAGTTATTTTGATGTTGCTAGACGTTTAAGCGGAATTGTAGGGCTTAGGGTATAGGGTTCTGTTGTTCAATGCATTCAATTTAGAAGGTCTGTAAATGAGTATGTTATGCAATGTTGAAATTTATTTCGCGGAAATCTTGTCAATCAGATCTGGACCTTAAATTCTAGGGCATCTGAGAAATTGTAGAGTTTGTGAAGCTGAGTTGTTGAATGTTGATGTTATTCAGAGCTGTGAATCTGCTTTGATCCCAAGCAGTTCCTCGAGGAGGTTGGGAAATGGCAACTGGAGCTGGAACGTCGAGTGAGACTTCATGGTAAGGAGACCGGTAAGTCCACAACATTGAACTGTTTCCGCTGTGTCTGAGCGACCGTGTGTGGATTGTTTATTTGAGTGTGATTCGAATTTGTTCTTTTGATTCCGAGCGGGTGTATGACAATGAGGAACACTTGAATAATGAAGAAAAACCTCAGAAGTTGAATACTAGAATTCAGATGTCTGTTAGGCTATAGTTGATTGATTTTTTGTTGTCCCCTGAACAGAAGTGTGTTTCAATTCATGTATATGCGTGTGATTATGGTATTGTACAAACGTTTGAATGTGCTTGTCCATACTGAGTCTTTCGAGTCCGGTCCGATTCAATGTGAGAAGAGTAATCCATGTACAGACGTCACATTTGGCGTTCCATCGAAACATTTGCAGATTCAATTTCATGTGTGTAAGGTCGGTTTCTGAAAGCATTGTGTGAGCATTTGATACGTCTCATTGTGTTTTCTATTTTGAAACATGTAATTTGAGTATGTCAAACTTCCAGAGTAGTATGTCAAACTTCTCTGTGAATGATTGTGAATATACGCGTGATGGTCAGTAGCGATTAGTGCAATGTAATTCTGTACTTGCTGCAACTGGAGATCTCCGGTTGCATCCCGAACGGAGTATGGAGTTCCAATTATCAGCCGGAGATCTCCGGACAATGTCGAGGTCTGATGAGTCTTAAAATATATATCCACAATTTAGTGAATCTCGAAAATAGCCGGAGATCTCCGGACGTTACCAAGCAGTGCATTTACGCGCGGATGAAGATGTGAATATCGTGAAACTCTTCATTGTGGTCATCATCCGGAGATCTCCGGTTCAGGATGGAAATGGATCCGTCTGATCCGCACCGAATCGTTCCTGGACGGATGCACACGACTTCCACAAATCAGCCGGAGATCTCCGGATACTTTCGCGATGGGATTGAACGAAAACGAACGCCATTGCTGTTCAAAATCCAAAATAGAGCTGGAGATCTCGGGACGTTTCAAGTAAGTTTCGATACCCCCTCACGACATCTACAGATCTTGCCTGCCGAACCGGAGATCTCCGGCTGAGCGCATGCAAGATACTTCAAGCGATTTGAGATCATTTGGGTGTCTGTAGATCTGATAATTGTGCGAAGACCTCCCCCAGCTGGGGCAATGTTAAATTGATTTAGAAGCTCGTTTTATGGATTCCATCCCTAGGAATACATACGATTTTGAGTGACGTACTCCCCATAGATTACCGGTTGATTGCAGTGATTTCTAATTGCGTTTGTGTTCTTTCAATATCATCTTGCAGGGATTTGTGGACAACCACACTTCCGACTGAATGTCGTCCCGGAAAGCTTGGGGCGTTTGTAGAGTTTTGGCTCCCTGAGTTTATCTATAGAGGGATTCACAATGTTGGCTACGTCTACACATGCCGATAGAGCATTAGCCAGTGGAGAATGAAGCTCGTGAAAACCCCTGAAGAAGCCTGGAAATTCGTCCTCCAACTTCGGATTGGAAATCAAAGACACCCCAACATTGGACTCCAGGTTCTGGAGATGTAGGGTCTTGATGACAAGGTCTGCCTCCTTGTCGTCCAAGAGAACGTGGACTCATCCACCGAGCCTCTCATATACGGCTTGATCCTGGAGACATCTAAGATTTCGGATGTGATGGCGGAGACATGTCAGAATGAGAATTTCTTATATGGCCCTCCCACGAGTGATACTTGGATGCCAGAGTACGTTAATGAGCAGTGGAAGTGGATGGCGGAAGCACAAGAGAAGTCCTGAAAGCCTGTTCCAGACCCGACTCCCATTCTGTCTCTGACACCAGAATCAACCCCGGGAAGAAAACGCGAGACCACCTTGAAAACTTCGATCCCAGGTTCCTCGTCGCGGGCGGAGAAGGGAAAGAAAGCGAAGGCCGATGAGCCTGGCCTCGCGATTGTATAGTGCCTGAACTTTACACATGCTGACCTCGCCAAAATGAAGCGGACTGAAGTTGAAGCAATTGGCAAGGTTTTGGACGACGCGTTCAAAACATTTACATACTCAAGAATAAGCCTTTGACAGTAGAAGACCCTGTCACAAAGAAGGATATCGTGAAGCTCGTTCATTTCAATAACCTGCACAGGGCCCCCCTTGGAGGATTAATGTACAGGGGCATCCAGAAAGAATAGCTCGAAGGAATCATCAACGCAGTTCGCGCGTCCTCGAAGGCCATGGCACCTGAGATTCACATTCGAGTCTTGCCACTGAAGAAGAAACCTGAAGGAAGTAAGGTGGAGTTCTTCGCGACCAAGCCGACAAAAGAAGACTGCCTAAGGGACTCGACACACTTTTACATTAATGGTGGTCAGCATACTGTGGAGGCGCACAAGATCTTGTCAAACGAACTGCTAACAACGTGGACGCTCGAAGAAATCTCGCACTTTTCTATCATCCCGGTTTGGACCAAACCGGACCCCAAAGACATGACCCTGCTACAACTCTCGCGCGCTCTCAACCAAGATCTGACAGGTCTGCGGAAGGAGCAGAGTTTCACAGAGCAGCTGCAAATGCGCAGAGTGAAGTGGTTTGAGTTCGGAAAACCTGCCCCCCAACTCTATGGTCGTCCACAATCTGACAAATTCTCGGTAAGCTTACATCCTCCGCCTCAATATATTTCAATATAACCAATGCGCTCATTTTTCAAAGCAACCAATCCAATCTACCGGAGATCTCCAGGTGCTCACACACTAAGTTATTTATTATTGCAGACGTTCCAACGGCAAGTGGTGCCAACGGTTTTCACTCACCTCGGCAAAATTGACCCAAAAGACGCGAAGGTCCCTCTTCTATTCGAGATGGACGACGCGGTGGTCCAGAAGTGGATCCAAATCGATAGGATGTTCGTCACTGGGCTCCTACCAGACTCAAACGGGAAGACTCGCGACCCAGCTAAGCTGAAGCGGAAACCTTTGGTGCAGAACGACTTCAAGCCACTCTACAAAATGCGCACTGAAGACCTTGACTACCTCGCGGAGTTAGTGCTCGCGAAGAAGGTTTTTGTGAAGTCCTCCAAAGCGGCAAACCAAGGTACTAAGAAAGGCCAGGCCGAGACTCTCAAAAATGCGGCGAACAGGGTGAAGAGAATCTGGGCAATGAAGAATGAACTAATGTTAAATTACAAGTCGCACCCCCTTCCCTCGAAGGCTGCTGATTTTGTCTCTTATACGAAGGAGCAGTGGGACGCCTTTGCGGAAGAGTGGGATATTGGACGGATTCAGCTCGAGTCTTGGGTGGACGCCGCTAATTACTTTGCCAAGGGTAAAGCTTGGCTTGAGGGTCGACTAAAGGCGATTAACAAAGAGACCGACCCCACCCCAGACATCCTTGTGTCCATTTGGAGTCAACACATCGTTGAAGATGCTGCCGAGGCCACACCCACGGATGACAAGTCCCTGTTTGACTCCAAATACACCTACAGGGTTATGCCAGAGAGAGGGGGCGAGATCGCCAAAGTACTTATCTTGCCGAACATCAGGAGTGGCATAACGTCAATGACCCTCACTTTTACTTCTTTTTCCTCTATCGCGTGAAAGACGACATATGCCGTGCACAGGTCCTGGATGCGTTGGACTTCAGAACCATTTTCGACCATATGGAAGTGGACACGAAGGACGGGAGGACGAGGGTTAGATCACCGTCCGTTCTTATCACCGATGTCGCGGGATTTGTTGAATTGAAGAGGTACATCAGTCTTCGGTAGAGAGAGTCCAGGGGCAAGGTGAAATTGTGGGTGACGCATGTGCTCTACTACTTCCCCCACCCATGTGATTGGTTTCCGACCCCAATAATCGGGGTTGAGGAGGCAGTGTACTGTGTATTCTTGTATGAATACGACTCGAGCGAGACGCCTGCTTAGCCATTCAAGAGGCTCTACAAAGTCCAGCCGGACAAAATGCCGGCCTTCTTTTCAGTTGCTCAACATCAAGAAACCATCCAGCGCTGGAAGCAAACGGGTGTCCCACAGCTGAGGATCTCGGTCCTTGATTTGTTGTTCACGGGGTTCATTAGAGAGGGTATGGTGGTCGTCAATGTCCATGGTGGACCACATTTAACATACCTCGGCTTGGCAAGCAGGACATCCTTCCCAAGCACTTCAACGTCAAAGATTTTTGGTCCGCATTCACTTATATGTTTTGGATGACGCCTTACGCAAGTATTTTCTTGTAGACTCACGACGCGCGGGTCCTCGAGATTGTGAACAGCGAAGATGCCAAACTCAAGGCAGAATCCTGCGCAGAAAAAATATTCAAGTACCACTTGAATATCTTAGCCGACGTACCCAACGCCGTTGCCGAGGAGGCAGAGGAGACTGCCATCACTGGGTCAACCCCAAGCGCTGGTGTTCTAACATGGGCAATGTCGAGGATGAACCACACCAGCGAGGTATAACGCCTAGGAAAACTACATGACCCGGAGATCTCCGGTTGTTCATACGTTTAGGATGCCCTCCATATTTTAGGGCTCTTCTGTCTCATGGCCATGCTCAATTTTAGTTCGCCCGGTAGACAAGGATTACTTTGAACCGGAGATCTCGGGGTGTATCATATTGTCACTTTGTCTATGTGACGCAGACGCCTGATGCCACAATGATTGAAGTTAATGTACGGTATAAACCGAGTTCATCAGCGGCACCCAACATTGGACTCCAGTCCTTGGCCACAGCCGCGCGGATCATCGGTGCGGGCACCTCAATCAACCCCATACAGGTAAACGTTGATGAACCACCTATTCCTATCAGGCAAGCCTCGCCTAGTTCGACAAGCAACTCTACTCCGGACGCTAGACTGGGTACCTCTCAAAAGAAAACCAGTTGGCATTCCGGCATGCCACGTTCTCCTCCGCCAGTTCGGGACAATGACACGGCAATGTCCAATCGCCTGGACTTTGACGACACCCACAGAGCACCCGGAGATCTCCCGCTGGACGACCCTTCGAGGACGCGTCTTGAAGTGGAGGTTGTGTCCAAGAGTGCCGAGGACTTGACGTTGCGTGACACCGATTAAATGATGGATGAGGCATTGGTGCAACAGACATTGCGTGAATTACATGCTATGAGCCCTCTCCGCAGCCCTCCGTGGAGCCACAGGCAGTTGGCTCAAAAAGAGAAGAAAAAAGCAATTGCAAAGAATCCTACGGCGAAAGCTCCTCCTCCTCCACCTACAATTCGGACAAGAGCCCAGAAAGATAAGGTGAATAGTTACTTGTCCATCAAACCTTCTTCATTGTTCTAAGGACAGTTCACTCGATGCAAACCGTATTCTTACCACTTCAATATCGGTATTCAGTGGTCGGCAGGATCAACACAGTCGAAGGATGTCGGTGACAGAAACCCCGCACAGACTGCTCAAGTCGTTGGTGTAGCTCAGACTTCTAGGGATACTCCACCTAGTGTCCAAGGTGCCTAATATGTACATTCATACTTACGTGCCATCATCTATATAGTGCTCATTCTTCCATCGAGCATTTCAGGATTGTGAGTGCGGAACACTTCTATATGTATAATTGCAATTTTTCTGTGCTGAACAACTTCCTCATCTCAGTCTACGTACTCGTATTTTGGTTTCAGGTCCGACAAAGCTTAATAACGATCGTCCGAGAGCCTCCAACCGAGGATCAGGTAACATCAAATCGGGTTTATCATGTCGTGTTTGGCTTAAATGGAGTTCTTGTGCACAGGGGGGAATTTAAACAGGGACAACCGAGAGACATCAAAGTAAGGCCTGGTTCCACTGAACTCCTGAACTTCGTGGGAGAGAAGGCTATTGTCTCATTCTGGAGCAGTGTGGTGGAAAAGAATATTGTGGATATTATCAAGGAGTTGCGCAAGAAAGGTACTGTCATTCCGGAAGGCATCACACTCCTGACGCAGGCCTATTGCAGAAAAACATCATATATGCTCCCATCCCATCCAAAGAAGCCAATTTTCCTTAAGGACCTGACAGTTTATAACACTAAGGCGTGGCCCAGGTCTCCCAAGGATGTCTTGCTTGTGGACGATACACCACTAAAGAACGTCCTTAACGATCCCTTAAGCGCAGTTCATCCGCCATCATGGACTCGGTTTTCGAATGAAACCTGGTTGACCACCATTTTTCTCCCATGGCTCTCCGGACTGCTAGCGTCAAATGAGGATGTTCCCGACTTTGTTAGACAGAATCCATTGATGTTTGTCAGTGTTCCAGTAGACAAAAATTCCTCTAAGGCCCGCTCCGTGGTGAAGGGCATAATTCCGGCGCCTTAGAACAATGAAATATACTGGATATTATAAACTATATGTTTTATAAATGTTAAGTCAAGAATGTCTGTGGGATTTCGACCTTTCAATTTTGAAGAGAAATGTTGTTGTCAATAACGTTATTTGTTGAGGTCATTCTTTTGATTTGTTATTGTTAGTGTCTCGCCCCCAAACTTCACCCTCCAATATCTGTGAACACTATTGAATATTCTCCTGACCATTTCGACTGCCGAACGTTGGTCTGGGAGGGGCACTCGGAGATCTCCGGTTGAGGATGTCACATGAAATCCTCCTACCATATATTCTCTTCGTTTCAATGTTCAATTTCTAATTCTATGGTCGTGCCATCTTATTCGCAGGTCATAATCATATCTCTCCGCGGTCCTCTCTGCTCGGACGAGGTCCTTGACTCAGCCAAGTCCTGCTGCACGCAGCTGCCTTCCTTTGATGACACTGCAGATGTTATTCGAATACTACTGCGGTATTTCAATGTCGGGATCTGGTCTCCTATGCGTCCAGATAGGCTCATGGAGGCGGCCCAAGTGTTATTGCCCCGAGACATCTTATCAGATATTCTTTTTTGCTATGCCAGCAAACAGACTTGAAGGCCTAGCTATGTTAGGTTTCTCCACATCTTCAAGAAGGCTTCATTTAATCCTCGAACAAGGCATTAAATGTGTTGTTGTTGCAGATCTAGATCCATTCAAGAATCCTAGAAAGGCTATAGTCCATTATCTAACTTATGGGAGACACCATACAGGACGGGTAGAGGGCATCTGTAAAGCACTTAAATTAGAATAGTTGAATCAATTTTCCGTAGATTACACGCGCCTCTTAGCAACGGCCACCCTTTATTTATTGTATGACGTTTTTTTATAATGAAATAGTTTAGTATTGGACTCTTACTCTGATTTCATTCGGAGATATCCGGTTGCATGTTCTATCAATTGCGAGTAATTTCTGTCCACAGCTCTGTCTCATTTTTCCCTACTACATTTTTCCCAACCACACATTTGTGATGTACAGTATGTCCATCAATTTATGTTCTGAGGACTCGGTTCTTCTTCTGAATTCCACCTTGATATTTACCCGGAGATATCCGGCTGCATGCTGCGGACACACGTATTGTCTAAATTCAAATTTGGTCGCTCTAGCCATTTCTTCCTTCATAAGTGTCATTGGTGATGCATTTAATGCTTGTAAAGTACTCTAAACTCCTCGACTTTTATGCTTCACTATCTTTTAGGAGGCACATCTCCGGATCTTTCTTTTAGTCCTTAGTCCAGAATTCACCTTATAGTCCAGAAATAGTTGAACATGGCATAATTATTTCCAAGACGGAAAATGACAACAACGGAGACAAGATAAAAAATATATTAGTGAAATTGTTCTTGAACTATGGGAACGTCTAGTGATCATGAAGAACACACGTATTTTAGTAGTAATCATGAACTTACGATAATTCGTCATGGTTACAATCATTAACCTATTAGACTAGGTTAAAAGTTCAGGGTTCTAGGTTTAGGGTTTAAGGTACAAGATTACAGACTCAAGCTTCCAGGTTTAGAGTTCTAGATTTAGGGTTTTAGATTTGGGGTCTTAGCTTCAGTGTTTGAGGTTCAGGTTTTTAGGATTAGAGTTTCAGGTTTAGGGTTTTTAGCCTCAGGGTTTGGGGTTCATAGTGGTTGGTTTAAGGTCTTAGGTTCAAGGTTTTTGCTTCGGGGTATAGGGTCCAAAGTTTTAGGTTTAGGGTCCTAGGTTCGGGGTTTTTGCTTCATGGTGTAGGGTTTAAGGTATCGATCTTAGGGTTTTAAATTCAGTATTTCAGATTTAGAGTTTAGGATCTACGACATAGGATTGAGGATCAAGGGTCGAGGGTTTAGGGTTTAGGGTTCAGGTCTAGGGATTCCACATTTAGGATTTTGGACTTAAATTCAGGGTTTAGGATAATCTTTGAAAAAATGATTCGTTGAGCTTGGATAAAACATTCACGTATTTTACACTAAACATACAATAAATGTACTAGAATATAGCAAGACATACACCTTTGGATTGGAAATTTAACTAAAATCTTTCATTTGGGGGTCATTTCAATATCTAAAGCTTATCATGCTTAAATATGACACCATACATGTATATAACATGACCATTTTGCAACTTCTCAACTCTAAACCTAGGTGTACTAATGATCTAAAATAAAATTGTCACATGTCCGTCGATCAAGCTCAACACAATTATAGGGAATTATAACTATTGTATACATCAATTCCTACACCTTGTATGTAAAATTTGAATTAACAATGATCAAGTTGTATTTATCCTTCAATAACAAATGAATTTCAACACATAGTAAATGTATGTATTGCCAATTCCTTGAATTGTTTTATCAAATAATTTTGATGAAACTTTAAAGGCTATTAGAAGCTCAAGGTGACAATTTGTATCAATAGTAGGAGATTATGATACAAAAATGAATTCTCTCAAATGCAACGCGTTAGGCCTAGGACTTTTATCATTTGTATTCCTAGTCTATGTTCTCAAAAACTTCATTACTACTCGGTCTAGAGAAATTATAATTTATTACGAAGAAACTATTACTTTAGTGTGAAATCATTGAAATAGAATATAAAATCTCCTTTGCAAATGATTTTGTAACTTATTTGCCACCCATGTAAAGGGAACTTCCCTATAATTATCTAAGATTATTTCTGAAGTTCTTAGAATTTTAAGATTTAAGTAAGGTTTATTGAATAGAAATAAGTAGAAAAAATATATATAAGAAAGAAAAAGAATGAAAGATTGAATAGAAATGCCTAAAATTAAAAAATTGAATAAAGAAATTGAATGAGAGATTGAATATAAAAAAGTAGAATAAAAAAATAGAATAAAGAATAAGTTTAATGAAAGATCGAATAGATATATCTAGAATCAAAAAGAAAAATATACAAATAGAATGAAAGATATTATTTATCTTTGAACGAAGGTTGACGACGTTGTTTTCAACCTCATTGCGTCCACTAGTATGGATGATATCCAATTTAGCATCCATTTATATGCGACATTTAACTAAATCTGGACTTTCAAAAGTCCACATTGGTCAAAGTCCGTATTTAGTTTGATAATATACCATGTGGGTTGATTCATCGTATATGGGAAGCACCCGATCCAACGGACTTGTCCTTGAGATTTAAGCAGATGACTTGAAGCATCAAACATAAAACATCTATTAGAAGTTCATAGTAGTGGAAGCAATCGGAAGAATGAAATAAACGATACGGAGCATAGTACATACATTTTAGACGGAAACATCGGAGGCGCACCCGATCCGGACTAGGAGATTGAGGGAGCAACCAAACCCGGCGAGGAAATAGGGGGAGCACCCAATCCGAAGTGTGAGACCAGAAGAGCAACCAGTCAGAAGTAAAAGTGTCACACATCCATAGCATACAATCAGTTTTAGTAGAACAAAAAGTGTTTGAAAAGGCTTCATTATTTTTGGATGCAATGTAAGGCGATGGGGAAAATGTGTGTATTAAAAGTATCACTCTTGTGAATGTACGTTCAGTCTTACAGATAAGTCTTTCACGTACAAGATGAACGTTCAAATTCCTCGGACATACTAGGAACCACCGCCTTGAAGAAATCCTAGTAGAGGCAGGCTAGAAGACGACAAAACTAGGGATCCTCTGATCTTCCTGGGGAAAAACTACGCCAATTAAGGATTAGCTGAGTTTGCACTTGATCTCCATACAAGATCGGGAGCGCACCCGATCCGCACATAAGAGATAGGAAGCGCACCAATCAAGGATCAGCTACGTTTGCAACATTGAGGTTAACTAGCGCTACAATACGGTCCTTTTTTGGAATTGTTTGTGTCTTCGGATTTGCCTTAGTTGACCAAGAGGCTTGTACGACGTAGTTACAATACCAAAGACATGGACGACGACCGGGCTCCGGTACCCACATCGCTTCCCAACATCCCGCATACTTCTGCTTGTGTTTCTGCTTGAGTTTCTTGGCTCCCAAAACTCAATGATAAATTTCCCGTACTCCTTGTGACCTTGCTTAATATTAACAGATAAGCATGCTCTCCCCATCCAGACAAGATAAATATCAAGGTCAGAGGGATGGAGGATGACCCATGATCCCACTATGATATGCCGCCATGGATTCAAAGCTACTTTCGGTCTCTCCTTGAATGATCCGCATAAAACTTCAGGTACCCCATCTTCAGGTGTGACATCCCCATTAGTGATGAGGCACAAGGGAGTTGGAACCATCGTTCTCCTTTCATGATTTGGCCAAAAGTCTTCTGCCAACACGTCTGGAGTGGGAGGAAGGGATTTTTCTAGTTCTTCAAGTATTGCTTTCTAGTAAGCAATATAAGGCGGCATAGCCGTTCTCCATCCGGTGCACTTAACCATCCCTCCCTCCCAGAATGCTATATAAGCGCATATTCCAGACTGAATCATAGACTTCTTATCCAGCATTTTTGCAGTGTTCTCTTTGGCCTTGACTTGATTGCCCTATTTGGAAGGCTCCTCGTCTCCCCACAACCGCCTAAAAGGCACTCGCTTTGGGATACCAGAAGGTATCATGGGTCTCCCGTCAACATCTTCCTTCCAAAGCCGAACTCCATGTTGGTTTCTAGGGAGCCAATGTGCATCAACTGCATTTTCCTTATACCGCATGACGGGCCACCCGTCTTCATCTACGATGAACTTGAAGAGGTGTTGATCTTTTGTGCCAACGAGTTTGTCACCTTAATCACGTATATAGCCCTCCACAAATGATTTGAAATCGGCAACCTCTTGAACAAACTCGGGCATGAAACTCAAATCCTGCTACTTCATGAAGGACGACATCGGATCAACGACTACATAGGTATTCTCACTCTTCAACTTCCTAGACAAGTGGCTGAAGTAAGCATCTACATCCTCAAGGGTGTGCCCTACCAACAAGAATCCAACCTGGATTTCCTTGAACACCTACCGATAAGTCAACATGGATAAAAACCCGAAGAGATACTGGTTTTATTATCCTTTGCTGAGTTGTCCAACTGCAAGTACAAATTTGTTGGAAGAGGGACCGCCTGAGTGGAGTGGTCAGTATTCACTTGAGGTAGGAGGTCCATACATCTGGACTTCCCTCTTAGCTTTTTAGCAAACATCGAGTTTGCCGGCTCGTAAGGAAAAAGTTTGCCCATTACACAAATGGGTGGTTCTTCAAGACGCCGATGCAATTTTGCAATGGATGAAATAGTGTAGTTTGAGTCTCCTGGGCACAAGGTAGTGGAGTAATGAGCATACGCGCCGTTCCCATGACCATGTGTGACCATGCCAGTGACGTTCATTAGAAGTTGTCTAAGAGTTGCAGTGAACTTCGTGGCAACTCGCATACGTGGTATTGCGGTCTTCGCTGTATCCATCTTATTGTGGATTGTAGAATGTGTAATTAGTTTTTGTGTTCACATGCGGATTAGAATTGGTTAGTTTCGGAAGTTAGCAAGTTAGTTTTGTAGTTCAGTAGTAAGATTGGGAAGTTACGTGAAAAGTTGGTTAAGAAGCAAATGTGACGTTTGGAATCTGGAAGTTAGGTTCAGTTTTTGGATAAAGACTTTGCGGAAGATGGATTCGAGGCCAGACTGTGATAGTCGTAAGCCGGGGCAAGCTTGGTGCTACATCTTTGTTTCTTTGGATTTTGTTATTTTCTTTTGTAGAATTGTGATTAAGATTAAGTATGAATGGAATTGGAGTTAAAGAACTGTGATTGTGTGATTGGAGATGAAGTTTATGAACATTGTGTGAGGATTGTGAAGATAGAAAAGTTAGAGAATGGAATTATGAAAGTGAAGAGATTGTAATCTCTATGAAAGAATTGGTTGTTGAAAGTGATTACAGGAAGATAATCACGCATTATTGAGTATACTGTACTGTGATTACAGTGAAGAAAAGAGAAATTGACATGATTATGAGATCATGAAGGAAGAGAATTGGAAATGTTAGGTTTAGAGTGATGCAAGAGAGAGTGATTGAGTGATAGAAATTGTTAAGAGAAGTTAGGAAGCAAGAGTGTAAGCAATCGTGACAATAACATAGTGGCATTCATATAAACAATCTTTCCCCGCGAACGAATCCACCTATATTGATTTGGTGCTTTGGGTTTACTTCCAATCCAACCAAAACGATAACTACATGGATTGTGCAAATAATCTCTCCCTTATTGTGCTTGGACTCCTCTCTCCAGCTATGGTACACACGCTTACACGAAGCGTGAAGGTTCTGGTGTTGAGTCCGTTGTTTCACAAAAGAAACATATTCCGCAGAGCCCTTCAGCGACCTGTTAATAAACTACTATAGAGAGTCGCGGACGGTGCACTTCGCAAAAGAACTACCAACCGGCTTTACCGCAACATTGATGAAAAGATCCCTCGTCATTCTATCAATAGCTGACTGCGATAGCATGGGCAACCCTAACTCCGTATTTGTCTGCAACAATGTCCAATATTTATTAATTGAAAACATAGGCAACCCAAGCATTTCCACATGTGCAAATCCATGAAGTCATCATACACTGCAAGAGTGAAGAAAATGATAGATTAATAATCCCTTGGGACATAGGATCGGACTCAAGAGACTGGGTGCGCATCCAATCTCTCTCGAACTTGCTAAATAGAGTAGCGTGATCACAATGCAATACCTCGTTAGAGTTGGCCCGGATCTTTTTCCAGCTATGTATGGATGGCAGAAACTTGAGTGTGTCCATCCGCCCTGGCACAATCGACTGCATCTAATGAGGCATCTGATCAGCGTTCTCATTGATGATTGTTGTAATTGAATCCATAGCATGTACAGTACCGAGGCGAGGACGTTTGACGCTTTTGTTCCCCTAACAGCTTGTTCATTATATTGGAAGATTTCCAGGACTTCGAAAGGTATGAATGGTTTTATCAATAGAAATTGTTTGTGCACATTCAGCTCGACTCAAGATGAATATGTACCCATATTGTACATATAGGACAAACATCATTGTGTCAATTCACTAAACATACCGTGAATCCAGTATATTAGTGAAATGTCGACTTTGCAATACCGTGAATCTTGTACCATGCCGTTGCGTAGACATTCCGACCAAGCAATGTGACATACTATCTTTTTCGAGTGTGGTCCAAGTAACAGAGTTGACCTCCAACAGATCTAGCATAATCTCGTCGATCGTCGAAACTCTTCAACGAGAACTTCTGCCGGATTAGGAGGATATCCTCAGGACGGATTAGGCGGACACATTGAGTTGGGCAACATGACTCCAGAGCGACCCCTTGAATTGCTTCCGGCATAGTCTTCTTAGAGTACGCGGTGAGCTTCTTGTCAGTTCGCTTCCGGCGTCAGATAAATCGGTACGGTGCTTTGGGACGACCTTCTAGGTGCGCATTTGGGTCCGCTGGTTCCGGAAGTCAAATAAAGTGATCGAGTGTCTCGCTTAGACCGCGTCCCCCTTTGAATTTGCACTCCAAAATTGGCCAACTCTGATGACTCATGATGTCACCACGATCTCCAATGATAACGTCCAACACTGTAACGCCAACGTTCCCCTCCCCTAGGAAAATATTCTGGAATGGCTTAGTAGCTAGGAAGCAGTTGACCCTGCCAATGGCCGCTAGAATACCGTCGTTGTTATAGCGCTTTACCACTTTATCCACCCACTCGATCTGAGGTTAAAAATGAAGAGAGATTTGGGATTTAGAAGAAGGATCACGGTGCATATCAACAGGATCATTCTCCGATGGAAGGACTGAGCACTCTGCCATCCAAAGGATTGTCCTACCAACAAGATCACCCAAGACAGAGATGCCGTCCTGTTGTGGGTGCATGAGAAGATAACGGGCCTCCAGGATGATCTCAGACACGCTAATTAGCGTCAGATTGAACAGGTGAAGATGAATGTTGACACCAGGCCTGTGACTGGTCAAAATAGCCTCAATGACAACGGCATTTTTAACCACACCATGATGGGGGTAGACAAGGGAGACTGCCTTGCCCGAAACAAATTCGGAGCGCGGCCGTGGGGAAGATTTGTGAAATCAACAGGGGGCGTAGGCAAAGTAGTCACCAATCACGGTCAGCTCGAACAAGAGATCGGAGGCGCTCTCGTACTACTACTTCACCGTCTCTTGCGGAGGATCAGGTGCGCCTCCGATCTCGATCACGGTCTGCTTGAACATGAGTCATACGGTTTGCTCCCGCACGAGATTGATGAAGAAGATTGAATAAGAAGAGATTGAGCAAGAAGATGTCACGGAGACAATCGAACAGACATCCATGAATTTAATGCATGATGAGGGCCGAGTGCCAAAAAAGGACCATACCTTGAATTGCGAAGCGAGTAACGCCTTATTGCTTTGAAACAGAGCTGGATGCTACAGTATCAAGTGGCCAATTACTGCAATAAAGAGTGACGAAAGCAATCAACCACAGCCAACTACAGCAGCGAAGAATTACTAGAGCAATCTGTATGCTTTTGTGCTCCACGCTCACCGACTACCATCGTCATGGTCTGCAGTCTTTAAATTCTTCGCTCGGGCACTTCACAGTCACCAACTTCCGCGCTCAATCTCATCACATTTAATACTAACAGCACGCACAGTATCTAACACACAGCTCAGAACTCGCTCACAAACTGCAACCACAAAATAACTTCTAACGCGAAATGACAATAGCCTAGTCTTTGAGAAATAGTGCGGGAATCTGAATTCTGTATTGAACTTCCATGTTGGTGGAAACAAAAATCATCATGACTTCCGGCCCAAAGAGAGTGGTCACGTCGATCTCAATAGCATAAATGATGGAAGACCTACACGGTAACTAACATCATCTTCCTTCGTCCCTAAACACAACGGAAAAAATTAGTTACGCCAAGTAAAACATAATCAACCAGTATAGTTTAACCCGCAAAGGACCAATTGTCCCTATTGGAAACAATTTCAATTTCGGGCATATCCCTAAAATTTGGAAAAAAAACCCTTTTCAATAGAAATCATATTTCTAGATTGTACTTGGTAAGAGCTTTATGGAGGTACTTTTTGTGTTATCTTTGGCTTCATGGTTTGTAAGTTAGTAGGACTCAAATTTAAAATAGGGACTTTGGGCAGCTCCAAAAGTTTTGCTAAAAGTATCTATTGACAATGGGATTTTTCATACATAATACAGAGAATGATACCTTCTTAGAGAATGTCGATAAACAATTCTTGTCTTTGGTAAAAAAAAACATATAACTGAAGTCAAACATTTTCACACATTGTCGGGGAGGGTATCAAAAAAGCTTCTATTTTCTACATGAAACCGAGTGATCTTCATTTTTTTGCTTTTTATTTTTTGGACAAAAACATGTAGTGTAAATCTTCTTATTGATGTTTGGATTATCATTATTGGAAAAACTTAGTTCCATTGTTTTGCCTTGAAACGCTATAATTTTCATATTTGTGCGTGGATTGCAGCCAAAATAACATGGTAAACTTATATAGTAGTCTTATTTAAGATCTTACGGTTAAAAGTCTAAAATTATACTTCAATTTAGTTCAATTATTTTGCCACTTTTTGGTAGCGGTAGTTTTGGAGTGTTTTATCTTGGGAAAACGCCAATCGTTTACGTGTTAATGTAAGTATCAAGTCACCTGGATAGGGTTTCTAGGTCTAGGATTTATGGTCCAGGATTCAAGATCAAGGATTTAGGGTCGAAGGATTTCAAGGTTTCGGGATGCTTGGACTGTCATGTATTCCTTTTCAAATATTTTTCTTTGTCCAAAATTTAAATTATATTAATTTTGGAGGTGAATCTCAATCAATTTAGAACCTCAAAACCATAATACACAAAGATCGGCAACTACCTCAATTTGTGCCCGAAGGAAAAAAATTGTTTCTTGTGTGATCGTGATTGTCAGAAGAAATCCATGATTGCTTTTTAAAAAAAATGGGAGGTACCCTTGTTTAAAAAGAGGCTCTATGTGCTAAAAAAGAAAATACCTTTGCTTGTGTACCAAAAAAAAAAAACCTAACATTGCAATTGTACAATGATATGGTACCTTTCCAACAAGTAAAATAATGTACATATATAGAGGTAAATGCTTGTTTTGTTTTTCTTGTTAAGCAATAGCGTTAGAAATACCAAATCCAACCAAATTGATTTCATATTTTTTTATAATGTGAAGTATTAAATTTCATATTTTTCATATTGTAAATTTCTCCGCTAGTCCAAAATGTAAATTATTTAAATTTGGAAGATGAACTGCAATCTATTTAGAACCTCGAAGCATAATACACAAAGATCGGCTACTACCATAATAATTGTTTGTGTGAAAAAAGAAAATCGTTGATTATGTGCTTGAACAAAGAAAACCTTTCATTGTTGTAACAAAAAACCTTGGCTTATTTTTTTTAAATGCTTTCTGTGCGTTAAAAGAAACCCCCTTTGCTTGATTGCTTGTTCTTTTGTAGCAATACCGTTAGAAATACCAAATCCAACCGAAGTGATTTCATAATTTTCCAATGAAAATTGAATTAGATATGACTTCTCAATTGAGGCGGTGGTAATGAGATATGAGTTGTATGAATTTACCCCCATTTGTAAAGGCTTTGGGATAAATTTGTGGTATAAAAATGAAAAACCTTTGCTTGTGTGCGTAAAAAAAATTTATCTTTGCTTGTGTAAAAATATTGAAGGGCCACCAAGGTAGGGTTTACGGATCTAAGGTATAGGGTCAAGGGTATCCGATCCGCGGTTTATGGTCGAGATTTTGGGTCCAGGGTTTAGAGCCCAGGGATTCGGGTCCAAGTTTAGGATTTTGAGATGCTTAGACTATTATGTTTTTCTTTATAAATTTTTTCCTTTGTCCAAAATTTAAATTATTTCCTTTGTCCAAAATTTAAATTATTTATTTTGGAAATTGAAACGCAATTATTTTAGACCCTCAAATTGTAATACATAAAGATTATGCACTACCTGTGTTTGTGCCCTTAAAGAAATTACTGTTTCTTTTGTAATCGTGCATGAAAGAAAATAACATTTGCTTGCTTAACCCCTAAAGGCCCAAGTGTCTCTCGGGTAGACGATTTCATTTCGGGCACGTTCCTTAAACTGGAAAAAAACTATTTTTTAAAAACATTATATTTGATTGTCCTTGATATAAGCTCCATTGAAAAAATAAAATTAGATATAAAAAAATTTATATATCTATATATATATATATATATAAATTTTTTTATTTATTTTAATTTTAATTTTAATTTTAATTTTTTTTAATTTTTTAATTTTTTTTTTGATTCATGGTTTGAAAGTTAGAATTAGCACTCAAAGTTAGAAATGGGGACTCTAAGCAGCTCCAAAAATTCCGTGGAGTCTCTATTAACATTGAGATTTTCGATACATGTAGAGAATATTGCCTTCTTTGTCTTTAGTGTATATAAACATTTTAACTCAAGTCAAACATTTTAGACATTTTGGGCAAGCACAGAAAATAATTTCATCTTTTCTACATAAAACCTAGAGATCTTCATATTTTTCACTTTTTATTTTTTCTACAACAATGTTTGGTGTAAACCTTCTTATTGGTCGATTAGATTATCATTCTAAAACATATCAAATTCTCAAGAAAATAAATTGTGAATTGACTCCTTGCATACTTGTTGTGAATATGTTACACCTTTCTTCACCTCTATAAATTGGTGTATAGGGAACTAACATCATGGTTTAAAGTCCAGGTTTTAGAGTCTTGGGTTTGAAATTTTTTTTTGGATTCATGGTTTGAAAGTTTGAAAGTCTCTAGGTTTAGAGTCTTGGATTTCACTTTGTTGACATGATTCAATAAATCATCTCCCTCTTGCATCTTGACTGTGAAGAACTGGCGGCAAATGAAGACGATGTTGGACAAGGTCCTTGTTTTGTGGATGTTGCACAAAGTCTTTCATGCTTTTGTGGGTCCTTTGGAACTCTTGATGTGTGCAAGTTGGTTGTCTACCAAGTTGAGGCCAATAACAAACATGGCCTTCTTTTCATACAAACTATAGTCCTTCTTCAGCTTTGGATCATCGTCTTCGGATGGAGGCTCCTCGGTGTGATCCACAATCTTCCAAAGATCCATGGATGCCAACACTATCTCCATCTTGAACTTCCAAAGATTGAAATTCTCACCTTTGAACTTGTCAATGACTCTAGCACTCGCACTATCATATGTTGCCATATTTGCACTCCAACACTAACTTCAAGCTTCCAATGTGCACTAGTGCACTTCAATTACTCACATGAGCTCTATTCAGGCTCCAATGTACACTTATGCACGTACAACACTTAAATTTTAGGGCTCACCATACGGATTATGTATTATGTGTATGGGCGAAGTGCACACACTTAGAACACTCAAATTTCAGGGCTACCCATATGGATTGTGTACTATGTATATAAGCAAAGTTTAAAAGTGCAAAAATGAAAACGTAAGCACTAATAAAGCCAAGACCCTTGAATGTGCATCTCTAATGCTCCTAAAAACTTCTTGAGTTGTCTTCAATCACCTCCAATGCTTCTAGATTCTACCAACCTTGAGTCAACTCTTGTACACCTCCAATGCTTCAAATTGGATCTTGTGCACCTCTAACAATCAAAGACTCTCAAGTTCTCCTGCAAACCAATTTGCACCAAAACTCTATACATGCAACTCACATGAGTCGGCCCATAACCTATTGAGGTTCAAAAGAAGTAGAGAAATAGTTGCAGAAGCAAATGAAACACACACAATTTTACAAAAAATGCTTGGAGTGAGATGTTGCCTTTTTTTAAAGGCCTTTACTAAAACTACCACTTTGTGGGATCTCATGTATCTTGCAAGTGGATTTTCAAGCAACTTGCAAGTCCCTCTTTGCCAACTCATGAGCCACATGACCACCCACTTGTCCTTGCTTATTCCATGCAAGACATGCGGGTTGGTCCTATCTGTTTAACTTTGCGTCATGCATGTACCTCTCAAGTTCCTTTCACCTCTCCTTATTTTTTTCCCATTTACTTGCCCCTCTAAATCTACCTCAACAACTATTTACAATGCCGTTATAACTACAAGCAACTCTTAACAGCAATAGGTGGTCGGCCTTATGGACAACAATCCACTCAAGCTACCCCCTGTGTGTCATGTTGGACTCTGAAGCTCAGCCAATAATGATTGGCAAGAATCTAGCCCAAGCATTTGGTGTGGATGCTTTGATCCTCAAGCCTTGCCCATTTACAATTGTTACATTAGCTGATGGCACAAAGAAGACCATAGGGTACATTCAACATTCGTTGCAGTTGATGTTTGGCATGGAATTTGGTCCATTGTTGTCACACGTATCTCTTCGGTGCGCTGTGACTGGTGCCACTTACTATGACATTTTTGTGGGTCAGCAAGCGCTTTATTCACTCAGTGTAAGGGTGGATAACTAGAGAGAGGAGGCCTAGATAAGCTTTGGGTCGTTTGCCGGCAATGGCAGAAAGGATCTTATCCTTGATGTCTTCACAACTATGCAGTGACTTCGACGATGCACGCTATGTTTAGGTGCAGTGTTTCGACATCAATTTTTCTATGTGGTTTGACACTTTTGGAGGAGACATATGCATTTATGACAAAGGTAGCGGAAGTTGAAGAGTACAAACTACCACAAATCCTTATATGCCATTGCAAGGATTCGATTCCGCCATGGGAGACTTAGATGGAGCTCCCTCATCAGAGTTGAGAAATTAAGGACGCTCTTGATGCTCCACAACTCTCCATGGACTTTTCAACTCCGTTGTTGGTTTGCACTATTTATTGTTGACCACTTGATGAGGTTATTACAATTGTGGAGCTATTTGCTGGTATCCATACAAGGCTTGCAGTTGTACAAGTGGCCGTATTTAAGGTACGCCTCTACATTCACGTGGATAGTGGTTTTGCAACCAACCGTGTTGTTGACCATCATATTTAGTGTCTTCTAGCGTTGAACCTGGAGTAGTTACAATCTGCCGGTTTATTAACAAGTTGCCATGTGATGTTACATTGAAAAGTGAAGATGATCTGCGCCGGTTAGGTCAAATGCACTTGGTGATTGCCAGATGGCCTTGCCAAGGCCATTCACCGGCTGGCAATGGACGTGGCTTAGATGATCTACAATCAGGTCTCTTTGCAGATTTTCTCAAGCTCGTTGAGTAGTGGATTATCCACCAATTGACACCACTGGGGTACATTTTTTAGAATAGATCTCTATTGGGGGGATACACAGATTAAGGTGCATGAGAATGGTTCATACATTCATCACCTTCTTGGTCAACAACGTGAAAGGATTTTCCACGTTGATGTGCTACCTAGGATCTCATGCCTTGAGGACACGCGGTCGAGGATGGTTTAGAATTCTACTTCCCAAACTCACGAGGAGCCTTCTGCTGACGAGAGGGAGCGAGCAATGGACTTTTTAATAGGCACCACCCGCATCGGATCTCTCTTAGGGCCAACATCATTATTTGATGGGTCAAGCCATTGACCTCAACACTCTTCTTTGGATTTGTGGCCTCTATTTTTATTGTTCAACGCCGTTAGCGAGACCATATATGCGTGCTATAGGTAGACTCTAATGGTCGGGCGACAGCCGTGCCACATTATACAACTGATCAAGGAAACGGAGCAGCTTTTTTGTTTGAAGCGACACACAACTGAAAAGCTTTGAGTTCAGTGTGTCTTTGTAGCTCTGGCTAAAGACTTTGATTGAAAGGATGTTCGAGATATCTTTTCCTAGTATTATCATCACGACATGAGATATTATGGATCACTTTTGTGAAGAGTCTGGGGGCATGAATGCCCTCTTTACTACCAAGTAGCAATCAAGGACCATGGCAATACTCGATGAGTCTTCTATGGCAGAGGAAGAGACAACAGAGTTTGATGATATGCCTTTGGTATGAAGGCGACATCTTACCGATGCCACGGCACAGAGGGTACAAAGATTTATACGTTCATGTGATAACGGTTCTGCCTTTAGTCTCCATGATTTGGAGGAGTATGGAGGTAAGTCCATTCACATTCAGTTGGAAGATGACCACCCAATCTTCCAACGATTGTACAAGCTTAGTCTCTCAGAGAAAGTTGGGCTTCAGACTTGTTCTTAGGAGTTGTTTGCCGCTAGCTTGATTGAGCTTTCCACTGCGGGAACGTTTATGCCACGGTTATGCCATTGAAGAAGGATATCTTTGGCGATTGGACGGATGTGTGGGGATTACAGGTCGGTCAATTGTTAGACCAAATCAGACCTGTATCTCATGCCCACACCGGAGGAGTTGTTTGATGCGGTGGGCCACGCTAGAGTATTTAGTACTCTAGATTTGCGGTCTTGGTACCACTAGTTACCATTGATGGTGGATGACCGGGTGAAGACTGCATTTTGGAGAGTTGATCAAGATGGGAGAGATCAACTCTATCATTGGAAATTTCTCCCATTTGGCCTCAAGAATGCACGGGCTGAGTTTCAGACGGTGATGGACTGAGTGTTGACCGGTTTACCGTTTGCCCGATGCTACATTGATGATGTTATCATTTTTAGTAGGAGCCCACAGGAGCATAAGAGGCATCTTCAGGCGGTGTTTGAGAGGTTACGGCAATGGAGATTGCGCTTGCACCATGGCAAGTGCAAGTTTTTCCATGATTAGTTGCCATATTAGGGACATATGATTGTTTTTGTGGCGTGCAGCAGGCTAAGGTGGAGGCGTTGCATAAGATTTGTGCCTCAATCGGCCTATCACAATTTTGAGCTTTTCTAGGCTCTGCAAATTAAGATAGCCAATTTGTCGAGAACTTTAGCTTGATTGCCAAGCTGTTGATTGTTCTTATGGAGAAGGATCAACCATGGAATTAGAAACGGGAGCAATAGCAAGCTGTAGGGCTCTAAAACTCCCACTTTGTTGCCCCTACCAAAACAATTAGTTAAAATAGGATTTATAGTCTTAATTAACTAAAAAAGTAGTTGGTGTTGTGTTGAATTAGATTAGATAGCAGATTGTAAAAATAGGGATATGCTTTAGTTAATTAGGATTATAGTGGTGATAAAACAGGGTCTTAAAAATCACTAGTTTAGTCCTGAAAAACAATTTCAAAGAGTCTCGGAAGAGATTCTGGGATGTAATTCTAAAATCACCACTTAATCCAAATTAATTAGTTAAGTTTAGAAGGTAGTTAGAAGTAGTTTAGCTCCTTCCTCTTTTTTAGACACTTATTCTTGAGTAAAAGAATTAGTAGCTAGTTGTAGGAAGAGAAGACAAAAATAGAAGAAAATAATAATAATAATAATAATTTAAAAAAAATTAAAGAAAAAGTATAAAAAAACATATACGGGTGTGACCCGGGTATGGCAGTTACCTAGGCTATCCAGGTAACAACTTCACGGCTGGGCCGGGCATATGCCCAATCCACCGCCCATGACCTAGGCACCAGCCCCGGGCATGAGTCGAGCCCTAACCCAAGAACCCGGATTTATACCCGGGCAGCTCTGGGCAAAGAGGGGTAGCCCCGGACATGGAGGCCCCAGGCAGGGCAAGCCCTGACCTCGCCAGCTGAGGTCTCGGCCGACTCCGCCTAGCTGGAGCTTGACCCCGGTCGACTTCCCCTCCTCCGACCTTCCGACTTGCTCACTTCTCCCTGACCTCTCTATCGCAGCCCCTCTCTGCTGCAGAACCCTCTCTCCCAAAAATTCCCCTCCTCTTATTTTTTTATTTATTTTCTTTCTCTCTCCCGTTCCCTCCTAGTTCTTCTTTCTCCCTAGTTTGATATTTTATTTTATAAAGATGGGGTTTTGAAGAAGGATGCAACAAGATTTAGTACAAAAAGAATCAGTTTTTTAAAAAGAATTTTGAAGATTTAAAGGTGGTGTAAGAGGCGCGCGCAACTAGGGTTTGGTGGTGGTGGAGATTCCTAAGGTTTGGAGGTGGAGGAAGTTCGTGGCCAAGGCGAGAATATCAAAAGAGACAAAAAGTGAGGAGGTTGCGAGTGCAACAAGGAGTTGGAAAATAAAGGTGATTCTTGCCCATGTTGGGTTTCTCTTGTTTGTGTAAATTTCTTTGTTTGTAAGTCTTTTCCTCTTTTTTTTTGAATGAATGGCACCTTGACCAGTATATTTTTATCACCTATATATGTTTGTATGTTAGATTTACAAGTAGTTGAGGCTTAGGTACTTGCCTAATCCTATTAGAAAGCATGGAAGATGATTTTTATTAAGGAGTCATGTAATAAAAACCAATTTTTTTGTGTACATTGTCATTGTAGTCTTAATTATATTTAGAAATTATATAGTTGTGCGGGGTTACAATTTTCACAAGATGTACTTGAGTAATTTCAGCTTCGAAGGACCAAAACCGCATTATACCACAATTGTGATATCTATGTTGTTTTGTTCATTCCGAGTTGAAGTTGAATGTGGTGGCCAAATCCAAGCAATTCAATGGAAGCAAATTTTACAATTTGATAAGTAGATGGGTAAATATGAGTTTTGTGTGTGGTGATGAAATGTAATCAACTCACTTCAATCAACTTGTGCATGAATGATTAATGTTTGGACAACCAAGTGTTTTGTGTCTTATTTAAGTGTTTGCAAATTTGTTACAACATATTATGTAAATAAAATATATGATTTTGCCCAGCTCGTATGGAATTCATTGAATTTTGCTCACACTGAGCAAAACCCTTTATTATGTTTGCACTTAGTAGAATCCTTCATTATTTTTGCATTGAGAAAAATCCTTAATTTTGCTCACACTAAGCAAAATCCTTAATTTTGCCGGCACTGAGCAAAATCTTTAATTTTTCTCGCATTGAGCAAAATCCTCAACTCTTCTCGTACTGAGCAAAATCCTTAACTTTGCTCGCTCTGAGCGGATAAAAACGTTTAATTGGACTTAGAAATATCACTAAGTTTGCTCAAATTAAGAAGAATCACAAATTTTGCCTTTAATGAGGTGAATCACGAATCTAATCGCATAGACAAGAATCTTCAATTTTTCTTCTGCAAAGCTTTTTCATTTATTGTGCTTGGTCCGGTGAGAATCAATAAATGTTTTGCTTGCACTAAGCAAAACATTGACTAATTTTGCTTGCTCTGAGAAGATTTTGTATCTATGCTCGCAATGAAGAAAATCAATTATTTTGCTTGCAATGAACAAAATTAATAATTTTGATCTCACTGAGAAAATTCAGTTATTTTGCTTACAATGAGCAAAATTAGTAATTTTGCTCAAAATGAGCAAAATCAATATTTTAGCTCGTAATGAGCAAAATCAATACTTACTCTCGCAATAAGCATAATCATGCTCATAACTACATAATACTTGGTATCCGTTATAGTGATTGTGATATCATTGTGATCATAGTGAATTCCATATTCATATCTAATACCTATTTTGGTCAATTTGTTGTTAAGTACAAAAGGATGGACCCTCATTTGTTTATGCGGGATTTAATGCTACCAACGCTTCCAAAGGGCGTCTCTGAATGTGAAGGTTTGTCTCGGGCCTCATGGATTACGAAGTGTGTTACGTTGGTTGGTGACTGAGATATCGCAGTTGCAAAAGGGTTATGTCATAGTGTAAGCACTGACCTCATTATTGGAAGTGACAGAGCACTTGGTGATGATTGTGAAGCTGTTCAAATTTCCGAGTCATTGGACGAAGAAAAGGTTCCCTTAGACTCGATGTTTTTGTTGTGGGCATGGCACAGAAGGAGAGTCTTGTACAACGATTCATCTTTGTATGATCATGACCAACGCAGTATCTATAATGATGCCATGAAGAATTCTCGTAGTAAGAAGCGAGTTGGAGTACGCCCGTATAACTATCTTGTTTGTTCTAAGGCTCCAGAGAAGGTGTTGAGGGCCCATGATAAATTGTTTGCTCGTTCAATCAATCTTGTCTTCTCGGAGGTTTATTGCAAGAAGAATTGTGTACAACCTTTTCCCCGTGTAAAAAACCTTGCGCTAAAGACTCAGTTGTATAGAAATGATGATGTGAAATCCCAAAAGCAAATCAAGCTTGATGTCCATCGACAAATTCATACTAACGTAGAAGGTGATCATGTTGTTATCTTAGAAGGGATTGATGTATGTCCTACTGCGTGGTATACAATTTATGAAGTCTCTAGAGCTACCTTCTTCCGGTATGGTAAATATGCTACTGAGGGAATTCGTGCCAATGACCGTGGTAATAGGAATCTCAAGAAGACAAGGACTCATGTTGTGCAGGCTACTGCAACACTTAGGAGCATTTTAGAGAACTTTGTTGATGCCATGCCACACAAAACTAAGACCCTTGATGGAGGAGAGAAGGTGGTTTCCATGACGTTGCAAGCATCATGGAAGTGGAAGGATACTCTACCTCAAGTGAACTTAGTAAATGAGAACCTTGGGCTTAGTAGAATCTCATCCATGGGACTTAGTAGAATTAGAATGTGTTCGTTTTTTGAATTCTCAAAGAAAAAGCCGGGGATAAATCTGCACGTTGTGAAACATGTGATATGTTAAAAGCACTTAGGTCAGCGTCCACAAAAGGGTCTAGAGCTATATAATGGTGGGAAACTAAATTACAAGAGCATCCCGTTGCCCACAGAGCTCACAGGGAGTTGTACTATGCACTTCGATTCATTTCTTCGTCTCGTCCCCTGGAAGTTCTTACGGTTATCCATAATAAGATGGACCATTCAAAGACCGCCTCACCCTTGTTTTTGCACAAGAATAAGGCCATTGACTCCATGAAGTTGTCCATTGCTGTCATCGGCATAATTGCGCATGGTCATGGCGATGTTCGATATGCACACTACGGTTTGGATGTGTACCCAAAGGATGCTAATCATACTATTGGATCAATAGCAAAATTGCTTCAAGATTTAGAGAAGCCTCCAACTTCATCTTCACGTGAATTCTTTCATGGTGGCAAGTCTACCCCTCTATACGAAGCCCTCCTAGATGGTTTGGAGATTTGTAGTCTATCATTATTGCCAACACCTCAGAGTCCCGTTCATGCATTGCCCCTTCCTTCAATTTTCAACATCTAGCTTGACAATGCATGCTCGGACAACAAGAACCATTATGTTTTTTCATTGTTTTCATTGCTTGTTGTGTATGGCATTTTTTGTGAAGTATATATGAACTTCATGCTTGTTGGACGTACCCATGATGATATTGATGCTTTGTTTGGACGATGGAGCATAAAACTAAAGATGAATGACTATCCAACGATCCCGCTTCTCATGAAGTCCTTCATGGATAGTGAGTCACAACCAGTTATTCCTCACCTCATTTTAGAAGTTCCTGATTTTAAAGAGTTTATTGGAGCTTACATTCCACTGAATGATGATGAAGCATTAGAAGGTCATAGTAATGCTCAACAATTCAAGTTCTATAAGCATTCAAATGCATGGCCAATGATGCAATACAAGATTTTGTGCACAAATAGTGAGTGGCTTCCAAAGGAGGATGGTGGCATTAAGCTTTGGCGAGAAGATGGTGATGGGAAGCCTATTCTACCAAGAGGAGTACCACGACGTGTTGAGCCTCATCCTATGAAGAACCTTGACAAGATTGTAAAGAGTGTAGGAAATTTTGTCAATCTTTGGGACAAAATGGCTAATGAAGACTTCATCGGACAGTTTCTTCGAAAGCACGAGCATTACTGTCACCTCGAAGGTAGTGCACACGGCTCTTACTACATCAATGGTTGTGGAGCCTGAATTGGTGAATGGATTTTGGCCCTCATCCAGAGTGTCGCCGGTGTTTGAAGATCATTTTCTTGACAATGGAGATTTAAGAGAGAAATATGATGTAGATACGCCTTTCATTGGTCAAAGACAAAATAGACCACATCCATCCTTTCGAGTTGGAAGAGATGTGTATGCCGAATATTTTATTATTGTACGATCGGCGGATGAGGACCCTTGTCCATTTTGGATTGCTTGAGTTGTAGGAGATTTTCATTGTAATCCATTATATCCAACTTCAATTGAGGTTCGTTATTGGAGGCCTGTCACTACTAACATAGAATTTGCTAGATCATACCGAGGTTGAGAGACCAAGAAGGCATTACTTTGGAAGATGGATCCTATGCAGTTGGAGAATTGGATTGAGACAAGCACCATTATGACATTTTGGAAATCTTGAGTGAAGAAAGATACTTCAATTTTACGAGTGAAGATTCCAACAAATCAAGTGGAAATCATTTTGAAGAGTCTTGCAAGCTTTCATTGAATTATTTAATTAGTGTAAATTTGTCTTTATATGAAATAAAGGTTGAAATTCAATAATAGCTTAAGCCAAATCAATGTCTTGCTTTACTTGGTAGTATACATTAAGTTGAGCTAGAAATTAAGTGCTTCTAGCATAGATATCGTTAGGCTCTTTAAACTAGTCTAATAGTTACTATGTAATTCTATTCTTCAATTTTCAACAATATAATCTATTATCTTTGGTGTTATGTGTTTGGATTTTACACTGTATTATTTAAATTTGGACTTTACTCTATAATAGATTCAAACAATGTAAATGGATAAGACTTACTATTTATATTTGGACTTCACTCTTTTATAGATTGGAACAATGTATATGGATTAGACCTATTTTGCCACCACTAGAGTGTAGTTGTCTTTTCAAGAAATTTAGTGAAATGTTGATGGAATTAGCCCTCTTTGCCACTATTAATTATTCAATCATACATTTAAATGCAATATATGTATTGTACAAGATGCATTATACACCAATATATTAGGTATGCTTATGCGTTCTTTTTTATAAATAGAATCTTGATTTAATGTTTTATTTTAATTTAATGAATATGATGTCACTGCTATTTTTAGAAATTGTATGAATTGAGACTCTGTTAAGTTTCAATTTAATGAATATGAGGTTAATGTCGGCTCATTAGTTTCAAAGGTTGTTGTAAAAGGAGATGCTGCCAATTGTACCCTTAGGAGGACACCTGCAAGATCCGATAGATGTTCTATGCCTCTAGTTTTGAACAACATCGTTAGATGGCGTACGCTGTTCAGGACCAACTTCACCATGTTCCTGGATTCATAAAGGGCTACATCACCCTCTTGAGAATCAATGTCTGTAAAGTTGCATGGTACCTCATTCACGGAATGTCAAGTCTGCATACTACACCTACAAAGTGGATTCTAAGATCGGTCGCGTGAATGGCTGCCATGGTAACCCATGCACTGTGCACCCAAGGCCTCAACAATTCAAGCACGAGGGACAATCTCCGGCATTATCAATGATAGTTCAGATCAAATGCCAAATGAGTTTCGTGCAATCGGAAACAAAAAAGTAGCTGCATTATAGGTGCTTCCTGCGGCAATGAATTGGAATCATCTGCAGGACATGGTCAACTTTGTAAGTTTTGTTTTTCATTGTCTTTGTTTTGCCCAGCACACGCTCAATTTCCGCTTTTTGGAGTTTTTCCGCCGTCGGTGGGCAGCCGAGAAACCTAGCATCCATTGGGTCATCGGGTAGTAGCCAACGACATGGTCATTTGCTAGTATAAGATGCATATTGACACTGTCACTTCCAGATTAATGGAGAATGCAACGCCACTTTGATTTCGCAATCCGTGGTCAGTCG
The DNA here is from genome assembly GCA_963971425.1 of Bryoerythrophyllum caledonicum. Classification (NCBI taxonomy): domain Eukaryota; kingdom Viridiplantae; phylum Streptophyta; class Bryopsida; order Pottiales; family Pottiaceae; genus Bryoerythrophyllum; species Bryoerythrophyllum caledonicum. Next base: position 35,827,491 of record OZ020514.1, on the reverse strand, counting down.
GATGAAATTGCGCTTCTTCAGGAATGTTGAGGTGAAGGGAGTGGGAAGCAACTTCTCAAGGTGCACGGAGTGGAACTTCCTTGTCGAATTCATTGCAAAATATCCGCGCAGTTCTGACGAGTGGCAAGAACTTACAGATGACAAGAACGGCCACCTCAACTATCAAAGGGCGTGCTAAAATGTGTATGCAGGATGGACTACTCACTCCATCGAGTACCCATGAAAGTTCCTTTGTATAATTCACAATAAGATGGATACCTCAAAGTCGGCAATTCCAAGAATGCAAAGGATTACCAAGGTTACCGTAGGACTAGGTCAAATCTTGATCTCATGTATAGGGATGCTAACCCATGACCATGGCAAATGTGCCTACGCTCATTACTCAACATTGTTCTAGCCTGAAGACTCAAATTTCACAATATCCTCAATTTGTAGTGTTTTGCAAGTGTTGGAAAGACATGCGATTAGAGAGTCGAAGGAGCTTTATACCACTCCGCTGCAGAATCCTTTTTTTGAAGCACTTCTTCATGGCTTCAAAAAAAGGATTCTGTAGAAAAAAAGTCCAGATACAACTCTTCGATATCGGAATCAATGAGAGACATAAGTCAACATGCTCTACTGGGAAGACCAAAAGTTTTGCATCCACGGAAATTATTTCTTCAGCTTGATAACTCCGCCAAGGACAGCAAAAATCGATTTCTAATGGCATTTTGCTCGATACTCACAGCGAGGAGAATTTTCAAGGAGGTCACTGTGGGATTTTTTTATTGTCGGTCATACTCATGAAGACATTGACGCACATATCAATCCATATTGTGATGTTTTGCTTGGGAATTTTGTCATCTATTGTCCAAGCACTAGACATGCCCTTCTTGTATGGATGGGTCGAGTTCTTGAGTGCGTCAATCTGACTCCTGGAGAAACCTACGGGAAATTCAAAATCAAATGGTGGATACCATTGACGGGGAAAAAGGAATCGAAGAGGGTCGTCACAACGGAGTGCTAGACTAGGAGATGGGAAAAGGAAAATTGTCTTCCTGAGGTAGTGGACTACAGAATCGTTTGGTACTTGCACTACTACCCATCCCACAATAAAAAAGGCCTTCTAGAGACCTACTTCATTCCCGCAGAGGCTGCGAGCGCTACGATTTCTTCTTAGGAGGTTGCTGGCATTTCCATGTACTGCGGAAGTGAAGGTGACGATTGATCATATTCTCCGGCGGTTGTCCACCGATGGATTGCTACCACCTTGGTAGCTTTGACTCAAAAGTGCTATCTGATTCCATCGACTCTAATTGTAGAGTGAGGATTGCGATTCAAAGGTTACTTTGCAATTCGACCCAAAAGACCCTTAGGGATGTTCTCTTATCACCTATTCACTTGACGGCATTGATTGTCGCCGAGATATGAAGAGGATTTCAGCATTCGTCGGTTGCCAGCCAATTGCGGATGAATAATTGCAGGCATTTGTTTCTACATACTTGCTTCATCTCCTACCCCTTTAGGATTGACCCTAAATATATCTTCCATGTGATAGTCATTATTACATGCTTCAATGTTTCTCCGTAGTCTTCCATGAGTTTCAAATCAATCGTTGCCAATGTTCGCAACATGCTTGTATGCTCATTTGGCTGCCGGCCAACGACCGGTTATTTCTGTAAACCTGTCAAATACAAATCAGAGCAACTCTCACTCCGGTATAAGACTTCTCTCCTTTCTGTGATGCATAGTTATTTTGCCAAATGTGATGATTCTCTTAATGGATATCCTTTGAATGTTTCTGTCATATCCTCTAACACAATATTCCAAGTAGATTAACCAGCTTGGCTGCCAGCCAATATAGAGCTCTCATCTCATTTCATATTTTCACTTTTATGTAACATACCGATCACCTCTATCCTCCTGTCAGTCTACGTCGGTCAACAATAGACTGTAGGTTTAGGGTTCATGATTTAAGGTTTTTAGGATTTAGGGTTAAAGACTTAGGGCTTAGGTTACCTAGCTACTTACAGAATCATCACCCTAAACATTCGGCTGGCCTCCGATGATATGGAAATTAGAATTATTTGAGGTTCACCCAGCAAGGTTTTTGCAATTGAATTTCCGGATTTTCTATTGGAAATTGGATTCAACAACGTCAAAATTTGTCAACATTTTTCCACATTTAGGTAAATATCCTTTAGAAGCACAAACTAATTAAATTAAATTTATCTTAATATGGATAAAAAACCGTAAATATGTAAGTTAATGAAAGTTCACAGTAACTTTAATTCCTTAATTTTGAGAAGTGTAATTATAAATTTCAACCATGGGAACATGTCCTTGATTTGCGAAAGCCCACCTCAAGTCTTTTATCATATAGGGGTTAAGAAAAATCTAATATCATTATTATGTTATAATGATGACATCACTTTTTAATAAATTTGTACACATTGATGTCAGCCCTAATTCTATAAATATAGATTGATAGATTTTAAGTCGCTACATTTGAAGTTTTCTAAATATACTAGTCTACGGTAATAGGGTCGTTTTAATTCAATAAGTTCTGGTGAAAAATTTAAAACCAACTATTTTTTCTACTCTTTGCACTCCGCTCACCGCTCACATAGGAGCTTTTTCCCTCTAGTAAAGAAAGTCTTTAGTTGATGGTTGCGACGCCATAAGGGTCTTGTGAATTTATAAAGTCATTGGGGCCTTGGAAGATTATGGACCCAATTTTCCGCAAGGATTCCGCAAATGGATTGAAGGCCAACCTAGGCCGTAATCGTATCCTAACCAAGATTCCATCATTGTAGTATTAGGAAAGGATCAGTCAGCACTCGCTGTTTGGTGGCGTTCCCTACAATTGTGAGGAAGTGTACTATCATGTTTTGTATTTGAGTGTGTCTTTAATTTTTACTCTTTTCTTGCTTCAATTAGTGTGCACCGAAGTAATCCTAATGTTGATGCACTCTATTAGCTAATGGATGAGTCGCCTTTGTATTGCTCAAACTATTCCTGAAAGGGAGGGTTTTGAATCCATGTTTTTTTATGATGCCGTAAATGGGTTGGGGTTCTTAGGCTGTGAGTACAAAATCACTAAGTTCCATAACTGGATCCGGATTTGTGAAGAGAGTTGTCATTGTAGTATTTGTAGGGTTGGTGGGTACTTGCGTGACCGGCTGTCAAGCAGCGTTCCCTACATTTGTGAGGAGGTACGCATTACCTTGGTGCTTGTATTTGTGTTTTCTTGAGGAGTTGGTTGAGTTGATAAAGTGGTATCTTTTGCCACTCTAATATACAAGAGGAGAGTTTTGAGCACCGTCCCTCACCCAATAGGATGTGTCCTCCGATAGCAAACACCATGAGGCTAAACTAGAGCTAAATTGCAGTCACTTACTGGACGAATATTTCCAGATCCGAAACCATAATCAAAAACAAGAAAAAAAAGGAATGACTTTCTGGTTAACCATAAGAAGTGGTTAATCAGATGGATTTGATAGAGTAAGACAAATAGAAGGAACTATGTAGAGAAGTGATTACCGGGATAATTCCAACTAGCTAACTTCACGAGAATTTTAGGAATAATATTCAGGCCCCTACTTGGGGTGTATTTGTCATTAGAAACTCTCATGGAAATGCACTCACAACAATCGTGTTGCGACACAAGGCATGGATACTTTTCAAGTAGTTGCGTTGGATTCCATTGAGAATCCTCCAATCGATGCTCCATCTACGTTTCAAAGCCGCTCTTGTCCTTGTCTTTAGACCACTTGTAATCCTCAAGCGCTCTAGTGAACCTCACCCTCATGTTAGCCAAGAAGTCCTAATTTTCATTCTCGAGACCGTACATGAGATAGCTTAGATTCAACCTCAATCAAGAATTCGATTTTTTTTTATTAGAGTATTTTCCAATGAGTCAACCGTGGTACAGTTGAGAGTGAAGAGTGAAAGTGGAGGAAAAGACACTTGTAGGTGTCGCTCGGATCGGTGTAGGGTGACCATGCTAGTCCCTTGATACCCAGTCGAGTTGCGAAGGGCAATTGCGCAAGGTATTGGGCAACCGGTGGTCGCTGTTTAAGGGATAATTGCTCATATGTTTATTCACTCCTCTCTTCTTGTCTTCTGGATTGGTGCATTTGAGTTTGCCAATTAGAGAAGCTCAAGTGTCGATTCTCTAAGGAGAGTGGGAGTTGTGCTATTTGCATATTGAGGGCTTGCAACATTGTTATTTAAAAGATAACTGCTACAATTTGTTGCATTTAAAATCATAATTTTTTTTGAAAGGAATTCCGTACATAATAGTAGTAATAATATTTTGAGAACGTGTATTAGAGTTTGTTAGAAATGTCACTAACGTTTCAAAGGTTTGTATTTTCAAAACAAAGTCCCAAAGAAAGTTTGCACGATCTTGGCAATAGCCAAACGCAGCGACAAGGACGTGTCAGCGCTAGTCAAGGATCTAAATAACCACGCCATCGATGGATGAATGACAAGTTAGGACCTAAAGGTGATGGGTTTTGGAGAGCTAAGACTTGCAACAACTACAACACGACGTTGCATATTCTCCATTTAATGGAAAACGTGCGTGCAAAGGAAACGTGAAACGTGCGAAACAATTTCCACTCAATGGCACCCGATGCTAACGGGCCACCAAAATTTCGTACCAAGTCCCAAATGCAAATGGTGTATGCCGAATTGGTACTAGAGAGGCGCGTGGATTGGCGGTCGGTGAGATCAAAGACTAAGTAGTCTATGAAACGCGAGGAACGAGACGTTCTAATGAGCGTCGCATGAATTCTAGGCATCTTTGAGAAATCCACACCGGACGCCTACAACACGCCAACCGAAGTCCTTAGAATGGCCATCGATGACAATGGCCAAACAACAACAGAAGACAAGCAAACCTCATGCAAAGGTATGCACTCTTCGACCTCAGCCGACATCACTATGGCCAAGTTTGGCAATCTTCTGCAACCAATTCTAACCGGCAATGTGGAAAAACCAGAGGCATTTGCTGGCAAGTAGTCACGAGCGGACTAGAGCAAAGAGGTCAAGTGCGGTGACAACGCGACAGAATCGAGGGAATCGAGACTGAAGCAGAAGACTACGTTTTAAATAGTTCATGCTCGAATGGTCGAGAGCTCCACCAAGCGAGCGTTGCTTGAGGCTGCGGACAATGAATATTGCAACCAAATCATCAACGATCTAGAGGCAAAACTTGAGCAAGCGTGCCTTGAGTTAATAATTCATTGCGCAATGCGGGCAAAGTTGGAGGAGGCCAAGGTAGATTTAAGGCCGCCAACCATCTCATCAAGGGCCTACAAGCGGAGCTCGCAATAATGGCTTGTGCAAACGCGGTGCTCACAGCAATAGTTCCAACCGCAAGAAGCATCGACAACAATGGTGGAGCGTCTTTGAGCATGCCTCAAGAGTGAAATTGTTGTTGTAAAGTGCAAATGTTAGAGTTGTAGGTGTATAGGTTCATGTTTTGTATATGCATACTTAATTGCTGTACAAATAGCCACACAAAAGATGATTGCCAAATTTTGTAAAAATTTCAATATTGAAATGAAAAAATTTGTTCACTCTTCAATGTAAAGGATTTGGTTAAAATTTGAATGATGTGCATTAGGGGGGTTTCACTCTTAAAGTCAAAGTATACAAATGCACTTTACTCAGGGTTGTCATAACGGACAAGTTGAGGTGATCGGACGGGACAACCGGACGGGCGGTCCGGACGGCACGGACGGATGGTTCGGACGGATTGCCCGAAGAGCGCCCAGTAATTTTTTGCAAGTAAGAAATTTTTACTGTGATCGCCACGTCACATACGGACGTGTCACGCCACCGTGGCACTAGGGCGGGGACGTCTCCATGAGGGGCGGGGACATCTACGCCCTAAAGGCGAGGACGTCCCCACCCCTCATGTAGGCGTCCATGCCCCTGCATCATTGAGCGGAGAGACCTTAATGTCTGGAAGCAAAATATGTTTATTACATTAAAAAGTTTCACGATAAAACAACAATTCCCTAATCTCATAGGGTAGAAGTCCACTAAGGTTACTCACTTTTGGGCAAAAAAAATATACTGCAGAGTATATTTGTTTTGGAGCCCTTTGTTAAATTGTTGTTGAATGCCAACCGTCCATTGATTAGATGTATAGAAATCATGGCCAATAAAATATTAGGTGAACATAAAATATCTTGAAGAAAGTGCTGATTTTTTGGACTTTGTGTTGTCATAACACATGTCGATTTATAGGTGGCCAAACCCTTTCCCGAGATGAGTACATTGCATACTGCAGAGACTGAAAATATACCAAATATACTACGCAGTATATATGTTGAATCAAGGCACCAAAAACTAGGTTTTGAAGAAAATGATGGAAGAAAAAAGTTTTTTTGAAATTTTTTTATGTACCAAGATAGATTTTTGTATACTAATGAAGGTTGGATAAGAATTTGGAGCACAAATCAACATTAATTTCTTATTTAGGCTTCTTGAAAAAATAGCTTATTTTTTATCAATAAAAGCCAAATTAAGTTTTGGATCTACAATTTTCAATCATAATGTAGGAGCACATTATGGTATGAATGCCTTCCAAAAAAATTCGAAATATTTTACCTCGTGAAACTCTAAAAAAAAGTATATTTGTCTGATTTGAGATACCTGTGACATGTATGTAGTAATGAAAGATATACTTCTATTGGCCAAACCATGGGCCGGAACTCTAATTTTTTAGGATTCTCATATTGCTATTGAAGTAAGAAATTACATTTCACTAGAAGAATTCCAAAATCAATCCTACATTGGCACTAGGTAGCAAACGAAGGCTCGTGACTTGTCCCGACACCATTTGTGACAGGTTTTTCATACTAGCTTAGTCGACCGAGACCCCATACTTCCAAACGAAGTAATATCTTGTAGTTATCTAAGAAACCTTTTTCTCTCCTAACTTCTTCTATGAATTATCACAACTCTCTTGATTTCGCATACATATATGTAGTTACTTTTCTTGTCCTTTAATTATTCAAACGGCCCGATCTGCGCACTCCTTCGGTGGACGGGCCACCCATAACCGCATCTCGAAGGACGATATCATCATCATATGGTGCCTCATCGCAATCTGGACGGTTGTCATCATCAGCTCTTTCACCGCTCTCATCTGAGAATTCTCCATTGCTACCATCCGTAGTCCAAAAGCCCTCTATTTCAGAGTTGTCATTGCGAAGCTCTACGGCTGTTTCACCATCGCAACGCGAGCGTCTGAATCTCTTTTGTCGATGTGCGTGAGGATCATCGCCGTCAAAATTTATGGTTGGGCCGCTGGTAGGACGAATTGCTCGATTCGGAACAACAAACGCCGGAGTTGTTGAAGAGCGTCCTGGAACATACGTGTCCAAAAATGGTTGTACAACCACGTTCAGATCTCATGCCTCTATTCCAAAGAGGGGACGTCTACGATGCCTTGAGGAGGATGCTTCACCGTTGTTTCTTCCTTCACAGCCTCTAGCTGCTCCACGGCCTCTAGACCCTCCACGAGCAATAGTCCTTGCACTCGGTTGTATATATTGGCCCATTGGATGAAGAGGCGTCCTTGTAGCGGCCAAAGGGGGTCTGCCATTTCTGGTAGTAGTAGCGGAAGTGTTTAGACCCATCCCCTCAACGCCTACACTTCGTTGGAAAGGTCCATACATGGCATTCGCCGTTCTAGAAGAAGAGGAATTCTGGGAAGGCGGCGTTGGTACACTCTAGTCCTTGATAACCGTAGGCAACACCACAACCGGAGATGGTTGTGGCTCAAGGTCCTCTGCGAATGGAAAAGCATCATCGGGGTCTACATATTCCGGGTCAAAACGCCGACGCTGATTAACAACCCTTTCATTTCTTCGAGTCGTCCCTACAATTGTTGTGTTTACAACATTTGCGTTAGAGTCTCCTTGAACGACTCCAGTGCTATGAAATGATGCACCCATTCCAATAGAGCTCTCTTGGCCATACCGGTTTTCAACCAATCCTTGGTTGTTTCAAGTCGCAGTATTTACTGCGTTCTCTCCCGCTCCGTTGTTGTCGCCATCTCCATTTCCACCACCATAGTCTGATGGAGAATTGTCCTCGTCGCGAACATTCCCGACATTGCCTCCCCCCCGTTTCAGGCTCTTCAAGGTTAGTCACATTTGGGATGTCGCTCTCTGAGGAAGTAGACAAAGGTTGCACTTCATGAATGCCCTCATTTTGAAGAAGATGAGGCGAAGGACTGCAACGAGGACTTTGATTCCAAGGTCCCCAACGGCCTTGAGCCAATTCTTCTTCCACATCGTCATCATCTCCGTAATAGTTTCTCGTTTCCTCAAGATGATCGGCGCCTTCCGCCCAAAGATTAAGGTGTCCATGGTACTCCAGCGGAGTGCGGGGAACTGCCATATTGTGCTCCTCCTCTTCCTTGGCTATCAACACATCAAATTCACGATTAGGTTCACCCACCGGGACCGGCTCTAGGGCATCTGGGTCGGAATCCTCCGAGTGAATATTTGCATCGTACCATCGAACGGGATTAGCCCCTGGTCTTTGTTGAAGGCATCGGCTATTGGTATAAATATACACCAATGACGCAGCCTTTTCTGCCGCTAATCGATTTCGGCTCTTGTTGTCGACAAACAAGTACATACTCCAATTTCGTTCACAAGAGCTAGCTGAACACGTAAGGGCTAGTATACGAACAACTATTTTAGACAATGCCTTGTATGCGATCCTGGCCTACCATTGGTGGAGTTGAAGCTTTGTCTAGCGGATGTCAGATGCCTCGGTAGGGCCATATGGTCTTGTGCCCTCCTCGTACTGTGTTAACTCATATTGGACGTCGTCATATGAGACTTCCAATACCTCCATCATTTTGCGAACAACCCGATTCAATGCTCTTTGTGCGATTCTGTCAGCCCTAAGCGCCACATTATCCTTGAGGTACGGATTCAAAAGAGCCCCGGCGTAGTGAACATCGGTAAAAACCATTTGCCACCGGGCATCAAAAGATTGCTCAAGAGTGGATGCTATGTCAGCTCGTAGAGTAAAGGGTGACTCTCTCAAAGAGTACACGTGTTCTCGCAAAGTATGCATCACGAGCCACGCACGACCCATGGCTGGTTCGTGGCCATCAAACATACGCAATGCCTTCAAAACATCCCCAGTCATGTGCACGTAATTCTGACATCGTTGCCAAAAGGCCACATCTTTGATGCTGAGCACCACATTACGCGGTGCGGTTGCTGCTTGCTCTCCATTTTGTTTATTCTGTAGGGTTACAAAGTAGTTAACAACACGGGGGTGGTCTTTCAACAGCTCCAACACTCTTTTGAGTCTCACCAATCGATCCAACATAAGGAAATTACAAGCAAAGCCGGTTTCAGTGGGCACTACAATATGCAGGTTTGGACTCAACTCACGAAATGTCTCCATTGTCGAATGATGGTTTCTAATATATTTGCACAATTTCTTTGCCCTCTCTATCAAATCTTTAAATTCTTAGACCTTCGCCCAATCTTCCAACATGAGATCCAATGCATGTGCCATGCACTCCTGCTTGTGAATGTGCGGATATGTGAGAATAATATCATCCATCGCTCCAAGCATGTTGGGAGCATTGTCTGTACAAATCTGTGTCACATTCTTGGAACCCACCTTCTCAATGTAAACTTTCACTTGGTCCACTATGTACCGCATGGACTTCTTCTCACCACTGGTGTCTATGCTCCCTAAGAATACGTCACCAGTGGGGCACGACATCATTAAATTCATGAGGGGCCTCCGGTGGACATCATCCCAACCATCCGTGCATATCGACATCCCATAATTCTTGATTGCAAAACCAACTTTGGCTTCAATCTCTTTTTCAATTTGCAACCTCTAAGGTTCAATCAATCTAGTCCTCAACTGGTGATATGTAGGAGGAGTGTACTAAAACTTTGCCACGGATGTTGCCCTCACTGCATTGATGAACGCCTGATTTCGCGCCACATTAAAAGGCACATTTGCTTGATAGAAATAACTCTCCCACTTCTCATCAAGTTCCTTCATTTTTGCAATGTTAAAAGCATCAAGCATCCATTGTTGATGTAGTTGCCTAGATCTAGTGGAATTCGAGGCGGTAAGACCACCCGACACATGTTCACGGTCGTTTCCTTCAAAGAGATTAGGCACTCCTTCCTGAGGCCCACTTGTTACCCCACCCGCCACATTATTTTGAGCGTCGGATTGGCTTGAAGTGTCAATAGTTGGTGCCCTCGATGGACCACTCGGGCCTGAATCTCCGCCATACATGTCCCCGCCCATCATTCGTTGCGGAACAATGTTTCCACAATTGGCAAATCCACTTCGCACATAGGGAGGTAGGCTACGACAAATCGACCTCTCTAACTTGGCACCGTATCCAAAGTGAGCGAACGCACGCTCACGTTTGTAGCTAAAAGTATAGTTACAGAAAACACAACTCACTTTGCCCCCGTTGTCACCAAAATTGTACCAAGGTTCCCATTCTTTTGTTTGCTTCCTTTGACTTCCCATTGCATTCACGGCTTATGCCAAATAATGTGCAAGTCCCGTCTAAGCCAAAATACAGGGCTAGTTATAGTATAGAATCAGGTCAAAATGTGAGGTCTGATAGCGTTGCTGCACTGCTTGAATCAATTTTTACATCACCTCAGCCGCACACCAGTGCCGCCTGCCACCCAAGTAGACTCGCAAGGAGCTCAAACTAAATTGAGGTCCAAGGGATAGAGGCCAAGGTGACAAGCGTGAGGACAATCGGTCCTCCCCGAACCTTTTATACACGAGCCAAGAACGGGTGGGACCTGACGTGCCAAGGGCCGGGACGTCTCCGCCCCTACCCGGGTAAGGGCAGGGACGTCTCCGCCCCACCAGGGTAGGGCGGAGACGTCCCCGCTTTTAGTTGGGCAGGGGTTGGGACGTCTCCCCAACCTAGGAGAAGGAGGCCTTTGGGGCATTTTGGGTGCTTAGGCACTCCTCCTCTCCATAAGGAGGGTGGAGGTTTTAATATAGGGTGCCTTAATTTTGGTTCCGACAAGATTGCGACGCACTTTAAATAAGAAGCAGGTTATGTCTACAAAAGAAGGCTTTTGGGAAAGTACTACTTTTGTCCTTTGACCGCATGCTCTCCAATAATGAACACCTTTATTAGCTCCCTTTTAGATCAAGAAGTGAATAGCATGGGAGCTATGCAAGTCCCCATCCATAACGGGTAGTATAAGCCTCTAGTAGAATGTAATGTGCAAGTTCTCTAAATAAATAATTTAAACACAATTGCCCCACAAAAGATTAGGAATGTACCACATACCATTAAAGAAAAAAATAAACCCAGTAGTGAATAGCATGGGAGCTATGCAAGTCCCCATCCATAACGGGTAGTGTAAGCCTCTAGTAGAATGTAATGTGCAAGTTCTCTAAATAAATTGTACCATTACAAACAAAAAGGATATTTAAAATCATATAATGTTTAGAGCAAAAGTATTGTTCACAAAATTGATTTGCTACGTCCTAAACCTTTAAATACTCCTAGTCAGTAGTTACGTTGGTGAAGGGCTCGTTCGGTCTTCCTCAGCCTACTACGTGCTTGTGCCTTTTTGCTCGCGACTTGGACGTGGGTTCCGTCGGAGTCATCATCTGAACTTGACGTGTCAGTATCATAGCTAGGTGTGTCGTCCATCACAATCATGAACTTGCCCAATCCACCTTCCGGATACTTGCGCCACTTCATTGGAATTATTCCATTTTCAGGGCGAGGAATTTTTAGCTTCCCCAGCATCGACTTCAAAGTGGACCAATCCACTATCTTGCCCAACTTCACCTCCGCATGAACACCCCGCGCAATGAAGAGATTTAATTCGTTGCGTTTGACGAATGGGACGTCATACAACACTTGGTAAACTTTGATGCATCGGTTTTTAAACGCCTCGTCGATGCAATGTTTCAAGTTTGCCTTGTGAAAGCGCCGGTGATAGTTGTGTCGCGCCTCTAGGAAAGCCTTGTCGATGTGGCACCACTCGATGTAGTTCACGCAATCATCAAAACTCCATGGCTCCACTACGTCCTCCCAACCTCGAAAAGCCAACTTTTCGGGATTACGAAGAACGTGCAACCGCTTCCCATAGGCGTTCCCCGCTCTTGCACGGGTCTTGTCTCGCTCCTCGTTGGCCAATTGTCCGGATGAAGACATGGTATGCACGTGTGAATGCAAAATTCTGGCGTGGATGGATGAATGAGACCTTGCACAACGCCCACATCCAGCTCAATGAAGAGATGGTGGATAGGAGTATGCGAGGCGGGGACAAATGAGGTCACCCTCCATTAAAATAGTAATCCGGTGGGGGCGGAGACGTCTCCGTCCTTGCCTCGGTAGGGGTGGAGACGTCCCCGCCCCTGCCCGGGTATGGGGCAGAGACGTCTCCTCCCCACCAGAGCAGGGGCGGGGACGTTTGCTTATAAATTGGAGGGGGGGTTCGTCCCCACAAAACTTTCCAAGGAGGCGTTTCAGGCCACTCTTGCTTGGCCGAGGCACTCCTCATCTCCATGAGGCGGGTGCACAATTAAATATGGGGTGATTTATTTTTGGTTCCGACAAGATCCTAATGCACTTAAAATAACATGCAGATTATGTCTTTCCCTAGTTCTAGGGAGGAAGGCGAAATGGAAAGTACAACTTTTGTACTTTGACAGCATGCTCTCCAATAAGGATCACCTTTATTAGCTCCTTATTAGTTTTGGAGCAAACCTAAGAGTGTAGAAAATTATTTCCTTCCAAATTTAAAAAAAAAATCCTTGTCTTTAGTGGAAAATAACGCTTCAACTCAAGTCAAAGATTTTCACATATTGCCAAAAATATAACGGGCAAGGTACCAAAAACAAAAACGTCTTACCACATAAAACTTAGAGACTTTAACTTTTTATACTTTTGATTTTTTCTACAACAATATGTGGTGTAGACCTTCATATTGGCCGTTTGGATCATCAATCTAAAACATATCAAGTATCTAAAAACTAAAACGTTACTTGCCCATTTTTTAGCTTCCAATACTAGCATAGTTGACTTGAATAAGGTACACCCTTTTTCTACCTCTAACAATTGGTGTATAAGGAACTAACATCATCCTAAACTACCATTAATAATGGATTTAGGCCTTATCTAGTGCAAAAATTTGATACCAAGTAGTGAATAGCATGGGAGCTATGCGAGCCTTTCAATCCGTGTGGTTAAAATTTATGAAAATTTGTGGGGACATTAACAAAGAAGTATTTATTGTGATCCTACGGTTAGATGTAGAAATAAAAAGGTTTTGTCTCCATTCTTAGGCATTATACTATAGCCTCGCAGTTTTGAAGTATTTTTGGTGCAAAAATGCCTTGGTCCTTTAGGGACTCAAAATGTTTGGAGGTTTAAAACTTGGTCCACACCATTTTTTTTTATACAAACGCACAAATCCTTATGAGGCTTAAGTACATCCATAATCACATGGATTAACACCACTATTATCAAGTAGAATGTAGACAGTACTATTCATATATTTTTTTAGTATCCATAATGTAATACGAAAGTGGAAAAAATACATTAAACGCTAAAAGATGAAGCATTGAAAGAAAATTGTCTCTTGGCACCGCAAAAACAAAAAATACACCTAGTCAATATTCATCGGGCTATTAGTAGTGCCACTCGCCCCTGCCTCGTTGTCGTGTGCTCCTACATGCATAGGGAGGTCTTCATCTGAGCCCAATACAAGTCTACGAGACGCCGATCGTGTTCTCCTCGCTGGTCCATCTTCATCCAACACGGCCTTAGGATTTGGGATTACATGAGCTGGTCGAGCGCTTGCCGTGTCCCTCGACTGTGCACATCGAGCAAGAAGTCGATTCCGTCATTTCGGAAAATTTCTTTCCACTCTGATTTGGATAATTGTCTTAGTTCTTGCGGGTCCGGTTGGTCAAAGTCGTGAGAAATGCGATCCCCGTTGTCGTCTATGATGCGAACTCCGTCAACGACCCACAACCATTGCCGTGGATGAGGTCCGAAACGAAATTGCTCCCCGTTCTCGTCCCAATGGCCATTAAAGCATTGGTAGAAGAAATTTCGTTTTCCTTGACCGTATTTGTTCTTTAACGGGATCAAATTCTTGCACACCCGGACAATCTGCTCCGAGTCCCTTTCCCAACCCCACTCCTTTGAGAGGTGCATCTTATCCAACGAGTGCATCTTCAGTTTCGAGCTCCACACCAAATCTTTTCCCCACATCTGTGAATGATCATAAGCGTTCGTCACATTGAACTCCCAATGCGGGGGCATGTATGGAACTAATCCAAAAAGTTCGTACAATCGCTCGTGAAAGGGGGCCTTGCACAATGAGCACGGCCGACGTACAACCATCAAGCTAATCAAGCAAAATGGATGGTACAAGTGCTCACAAGTGCCTAGATGCATCCCACCTTCTGGACCAACTGGATTTAGACAAATTGAGCAAGTCGTACCGTCGGATACGAAGCTCGAAGGTTGTGGCCACAACAACAAGGGTTTGCCCCGATGATCGAGGGTAGATGAAACCTCCTTTTTGAAATCCCATTTGTAACGGGACCAATCGATGGTTGTTTGCCCACCAGCGGTTTTCACCATCGCCATTTCATCCATCTTGAAAAGATCATCTACGAGGGCCCACGATGTCAAACCAAACACCCTCTCCTGGTTGTTTTCGGTATAGTTGTTGTCGATTTTTTGGAATTCCGCCACCAATTGTCGGGACCGATCGACCGTGAAGACGCAGGCCAACTTCCATTGATAGTAATGTTCTACCAACACATCCAAGCAACTTTGTAGTCTTGAATTCTTTTCAAGTGCTTTAGCGAGCTCTTTGCCGCCGTCACCCCCCGCACCCTCTTCTTTGTTGACCATAGCTTTGTCTGCGTTGGTAGGGGCCTCATCAAACGACAATGAATCGTCTTGGGTTGACACGTGTACAAGCCCTTCCTCCTCTTGTCGTGGATTCCGATCTTCTGTGCTCATTATACTAGCTTGAAGGGCAAGTCATAGTTCCTCCATATCACGTCGTTGCTGGTCAATAACAATGTTTTTATCATTGATTTCAACTCTCAACTTGCGAACCTCATCGCGTAATGACAATAGTTCTGTTGTCTTCCCTTCCAATTGGTTCAACAAGGTTTGGATAGTGTTGGCAAAAATAGCACCAGTAGAGGCTTCTAACGTTCGATCAACAACCGCGGGGGATTGTACCTAAGCCCCAACTTCATTAATGGTATCGTTAACGACTACGTTAACCGTTTGTTCCGCCCTCCTTCGTTTGGTGCGCGCTTGTGTCCTTTGGCTCTTTGTGATTAGAACGTGGGATCCGTCAGAGTCTGTATCCGTATTTGAGGGTTCGGTCTCGTACGTGTCGACCGGTTCAGTCTTCGCCATCAATTTGCCCAATCCGCCTTCTGGATACCTCCGTGTCCCCATTGTAATCAATCCATTCGCCGGAGAAGGAACTCTTATGCTATCTCCCATGGCTTTCAAGGTGGACCAATCCACCCTCTTGCCCAACTTTACCTCCGCATGGACACCTCGCGCAAGGAAGAGATTTACTTCATTGCGTTTGATATAAGGGATGTCGTACAAGACCTGGTATACTTCAATGCACCGATTTTTGAACGCCTCGTCGGTGCACTTCTATAAATTTGTCTTGTGAAAGCGTCGGTGATAATTGAGTCGCTCCTCTGGAAAGCCTTGTCGATATGGCACCACTCAATGAAGTTTGCGCAATACTCGAAACTCCATGGCCCCGAAACTTCTTCCCAACCTTTAAAAGCCAATTTAACAGGATTCCGAAGCACATGCAACCTCTTCCGCTGCTTGTTTCCCGATCGTAGTCGACTCTTGTCTCGTTCTTCTTTATTCATTTTTAACGGCGTGGCCATGGGTGGGGAAAATCTGAATAATGTATGTGATGCGAATGGATGAAGTCCTCACACGACGCCCACAACCAAATCAATTAAGAGGTGGATGAAGAGGGAGTATGTGAGGCGGGGACAATTAGGGGTTAACACGATATTATATAGCCAATAGACGAAGCACTGGTCTAGGGTCCCCACGTAGGGGCGGGGACGTCTCCGCCCCACCCCGGGCAGGGGCGGAGACGTCCCCGCCCTGCTTAGGTTGGGCGGGGACGTCTTCGCAAAAAGAACCCTATACCATATAAATAGGGGACATTTTGTCCTTATTCTCTGCCAAGTCCACTCCCTAGGCTTCACGTGTCAGTTTGCTTTGCAGCCTGAAAGTGAGTTTGGTGGGTGATCGGGCTTGGCCCATTTATTGTACCCAGACTCTTTGCGGTTTTTTTTAAAACCATCAACTTGGAATTTCGACCACGGTAGGGAGTTGAATATCATATATGGCGGGAGAAGGAAGTAGGTCGATGGAGAAGCGCCCAGTATTTATGGATTTGGATGATGTTGATGAGACGGTTCTTCCGTCCACCAACACGGAGTTGACTTCGGGATCATTGAATCCGTCGTCATCGAGCGGGAAGAGGCGGAAGAAGTCACCAAATCTAGACATGCCCCCGCACGAATAGATGGTTGAATGTAGAGGGATTGCCGTCGAGTTTTACAACCACCGGACGAGAGGGGCGTTGACGAGGAGCTATTTGGCGTACAACGAAGAGCGATACCACAAGTTGACGGTTGACATGCGACACGAATTAATGTCAAACCTTGATAGATCTGTGAGATTTAATAATTTCTCAGATTATTGGTTGCATTCGGAGTGGTTGGACACACAAGTGACCGCACTAACCACCAATATTGTTGCGAACTAGTGTAACGTCACGGGGAAGAAGGAGGATGAGAGCACCTGGAACCTGGAGGAGCGGGCACTAGTGGCGAAGATGAGGATGATCCAGGGCTTCGTTCAACAGTACTCTTCTTCCTGTAAGAAGAAACTAGCTCCTTGGAAAGCGACTATTGAGGAGCAAATTTTGGCTCATTACGTTGGTGGAACTTTCAAGTGGCTTGAAAGTTGCGCTAAAGTGATTCCAATGCGAGGGCAGAGCGCGGTGGGTGGCTATGGGGCTGTACGGAAGGTGATGATAACCAAATTGGAAAACATTCCAAGTTGGATTTACTTCACCGGAAAGACTCTGACCAACACCAACAAGAGGGAGAAGCGCCAAAACATCATCAACGAGGCTGGAGGGTGTCCGGTAGTGCATCCAAGGATCATTAGACTTGCGTACATCCACCCGAAAACTATGGAAGGGTATACGCTTTGGTGGAATAGGGGATCTCTCCTGAGTTTTTGGTCCAAATTTGACTCGAAAGTGGACGAAGCATTGCCATTTGAACGGATTGAGATGCATCCGAATACCAGGTTGTCGATCCAAGAGCGTCGGTGGGTAAAAACTTACCGCCAAAATCGAGTGAACCTCGCGCTATCGTTGCTTGTCATTGTGGGGAAATGCCACGACGCAAATTATATACACAATGACATCTCTCCATCGAATGTTTTGCTCCACTTTGATGAGTGGAAACCCGATACGGTGTACATCGGAATTTGCGATTGGGGGCTTTCTAGTCGGGTTGTGGAGAATGAGCCATCAAGGTATGGTTATCAATTCAAGGAGGAGCTTCAACAAGAGAGAGAGCGGCGACGGTTTGTGGCACTAGAATTGTTCTATGTTTTTGGGCCGCGGGACTCCACCAACTCGCTTGAAGTCATGCAACGGTCACACCTCTTCTCCAAGGCAACAGATGCATTTGCGGTGGGTTGGATTTGTGAAAAAATTTGGAAAGAAGATTGGGACACCTCGTATTTCACTAGCAAAAACACGGAGCAATATGTAAAATTGAAGCTAAATTTTACAGCGTTGCAAAAACAATTGCTCGAAGAACGGTCTTCTATGCCAGATGTTTTAGACACATTAATGAAACCCCCCCACAACTGGCCTATGCCTCTATGTTGTTACTGACAATAGGTTTATGCTACATATAACTAAATCTAGACTTTGAATAGTCCAAAATGGTCAAAGTCTAGATTTAGTCATCAAGAGAATGTGCAAAAAATATGGCACAATGGTGCATCGGGAGATCTATCGAAGAAATCGAAGATGGTGAAATTCTTCTGAAAAGAAGGAGCTTTATGGAAGAAGCGTTGGAAACATTAATGGGTGTGAAATGGTACCATGTGCCCTTGCATTCACATATAGGAGGATCTTCCGATGTGACCAACTGTACCTAGAGAACTTGGAAGTGAATCCCTCAAAAGTATGAGGAAAGAATAACTGATGATAAATAAGGGTGAATGGATCCTTTAAAAAACAACTGATGATGTTCCAAAGCAGATCAAGGGGGACATGCTAGTAGTACATGCGAGAACAATCCGGTAGGAAACAAATGTGGCATACAGTCGGATCCAGTAGACACAACAAGCAATTTAAAAAAAGGCCGAGACATTAAAGATAAATCATGACAGCAACAAGCAAATCAGTAATAGAATAAATTGAGATGTAAAAATCTAACACATGCAGATATAGGTCCAATCGATAGATCTTCCTATCTCTTGGACTGATTCACTGAAGACAATTTATGACAGCAATAGGCAAATTCATAACCGAATGTATTAAGATACGCAAATCAGATACATGCTGGTATAGGTCCAATCGATAGATCTTCCTATCTCTTGGACTGATTCACTGAAGACAATTTATGACAGCAATAGGCAAATTCATAACCGAATGTATTAAGATACGCAAAGCAGACACATGCTGGTATAGGAGGGATAGATAGATCTTCCTATCTCTTGGACTGATTCACTGAAGACAATTTATGACAGCAATAGGCAAATTCATAACCGAATGTATTAAGATAGATAGATCTTCCTATCTTCTACACTCAAAAGTAGCGAACAAATGTAAGATACAATCGGTCCCAGTAGGCACAGAAGGCTTTTCCAAAGAGGATTGATTTATTAAAGAATTTTTATCACAACAACAGGCGATTCAATATCGTATGTATTAGGATGTGAAATCTTACACATTCAGATAGAGTAGGGATCGATAGATCTTTCAATCTTCTAGACTTAGGGTCGATATAGGATATTGCCTGAGGATCGATAGGTCATCTAGTCTTTGAACTCAAGAATCCGCCGCGTTTGCAGCTTCAAGGTTTGTCATTGTTGTTCGGTCCCTCCGTGGAATTGTTCGAGTCTGAGGGTTCAATGTACTTGACCAAGAAGAAAATACAACGGAATCAACATGAATGTGCACCGGACGTCGTTTCTCCGAAACCCACGTCGCCGACCAACAATCCTCGTACTTCTTCTTGTGGTTCTTGAACGCATTTCTTGGCTCCCAGAATTGGATAATAAACATTCCATATTGCTCATCACCAACTACTCTATTAACTGTTGATTGCGCTCTCCCTAACCAGACAGGATAAATCTCAGGATCAGATGGACGGAGAAGGACCCAAGATCCGGAAACGACGTCTTGCCATGGATTCAAAGCGACCTTTGGTCTGCTTGAACGTGGGCCATAGAAAGGTTCAAGCTCCTCATCTTCAGGTGGGACATCTCCTCTAGTAATAAGGCTCAAAGGAGCAGAAATTATCGCACTCCAATCTTGAATCGGCCAAAATCCTTCTACCAAAGCCGGGCGTGTGGAAGGAAGAGGTTTCTCAAGTTCCTCAAGAATTGCATTCCAATATGCAATATACGGTGGAAAATCACGTCGAAAGCCCTCACATTTTTCCATCCCCTTCTCCGAGAATTTTATATAACCTTGAATTCCAGATTTAATGAAGGACCTCTTATCAATTGCTTTGGAAACCCTCTCTCTTGCCTTCTCAATTGCCTTTTCTTGATTGCTAGTTGGAGAAGGAACCTCGTCTCCCCACACTCGCCTGAAAGGCACTGGCTTTGGGAGGCCGGAAGGTATCTTGGGACTTCCATCGGCATCCAACTTCCAAAGCCGTATACCAGAGTTGTTTCTGGGTAGCCAGTGAGTGTCAACTGCGTTCTCTTTGTAGCACATGACGGGCCAACCATCATCATCGACATAGAATTTGAAGAGGTGCATATCTCCTAAACCAGTAAGTGTATTTTGGCCGTCACATAAAAAGCCTTCGACAATTGATTTGAAATCCGCAACCTCCTGAACAAACTGGAGCATAAAGCCCAACTCCTGAGATTCCATAAAAGACCTCATCAAATCCGCTACCACATATGTATTCCGATTCTTAAGGACCTAGGATAAGTGGCTGAAGTAAGCATCGATATCCTCATGCATGTGGCCGACTAATAAGAATCCAACTTGGATTTCCTTGAACACCCTACGATAAGTCAACATCGATAAGAAAGCTATGAGAAACTGGTTCTTATTGTCCTTTGCAAAGTTGTCTAGCTGCAAATACAGATTTTTGAGAAGTGGAACGGCTGCAGTTGAGTGGTTTGGTACCACCGTAGGTAAAAGGTTCATACATTTGGACTTTTTTTTCAGCATAGCCTCAAAAAACGAGTTTGCCGGCTCCTAAGGAAAAAGTTTCATGTAACGCGAATGGAAGGTTCTTCAAGACGACGAAGCAATCTCGCTAGGGATGAGATTGTGTAATATGAGTCCCCTGGCCACAAGTCGGTAGAATAGTGGGCGTACGCACTGTCTCCATGTCCATGCGTCACCATACCGGTGACGTTCATTGGGAGCTGACCAAGAGGTGAAGTGAGTTTGGTGGAAACACGTATGCGCGGGATTGCAGTCTTGGCTGTATCCATTTTATCGTGGATTATGCAAAGAATCTTCCCCTTAATGCGCTTTGACTCCTCTCTCCAACTATGGTACACACGCCTACATGAAGCTTGAAGATTTAAGTGCTGACTCCGTTGTTTAACGAAGGATACATACTCGGTAGAGCCCTTCACCGATTTGTTGATGAACTGTTGAAGAGTGTCGTAGATGGTGCACTTGGCAAAGGAACTCCCAACAGGCTTAACCGCAACGTTGTTGAAGAACTCCTTCTTGATTCTACTCACAGCAGACTACGAAACAATGGGCGACCCATACTGTAGATTTGTCTACAGACAGAGCCAAACAACAGAAATCAAGAAACGTGTCATTGTGGGCTGTGAAGGGATCAAAAGATCTTCCTATCTACCAAGAGATGGAATTGATGCCATTTACTGGTGATAAAATCCAAGCAATAACTCATAAATAGGATAGGAAGATCTACCTATCCTCTAAAGCATCCACATGAATGAGTCAAAGACTAAATTGAGGTGAACTGTGTCGAGTAATACCTCTGTGGCGTCAGCCTGGATCCTCTTCCAACTATGCCCAGAGGGCAGAAACTTCAATGTGTCCATCTGCCCTGGTGCAGTCGTGCGCATTTGATGAGGCATGTGATCAGCGTTCTCACTTATGATAGCAGAAATCGTACCCATGGCTTGCACGGTTCCGAGGCGCGGACGTTTGACGCCTTTGTTCCCGTGCGTTGACGAAATGATGCCCTCCTTGTACTGGTCGATATAGGTGTGGAACGTTGACTTTGGAATTCCATGGATCTGGTACCATGCTGTTGAGCAGACATCTTGTCCAAGCAGAGTCACATACTTTCTTTTCCTATTATTTCCCAAGTAACGCAATTGCCCACCCACAGCTCTACCATACTCCCGTCGGTCATCGAAATCTTTCAGCCAGAACTTCTACCGAATGAGGAGCGTATCTTGGGGCCGGAATAATCTGACGCATTCGTCAGGACAACATGACAACGAACTGACCGCCTGAATTGCTTCGGAGAGAGTCTTCTTTGCATAAGAGGTGAATTTCTCCTCGATTCGCGGTTTGCGACGAACAAAGCGGTATGCTGCTTTCGGACGACCACCAAGGTGGGCGTTGGGGTCCACAGGAGGAGGAAGTCGGATGAAGTGGTCCACTGTCTCGCTCAGACCACGCCCCCCATCGAATCTACAATCAAGAATGGGCCACCTCTGATGGCTCATGATGTCGTTACGGTCTCCGATGAATATATCAAAGACAGTGACGTCAATGTTCCCCTCCCCCAATATACTATCCTGGAAAGGCTCAGCAGGTAGGGCGCAATTGATGCGACCAGATGCAATCGGAAGTCCATCGCAATTATAGCGTATCACCACCATCCCCACCCATTCTCCTGCGGAAAGAACGGATGAGAGTCCGTAGATTCGGAACTGCCATCAAGTTCTGGGTCGACCGATACTGGCTCATGTGGAAAGAATGAGGAAGTCGGATGAAGTGGTCCACTGTCTCGCTCATCTGGAAGGACAACGCATGCTGACACCCAAAGAATAGTTCTTCCGATTGAATTAGCCAACAAAGTAAGACCCTCTTGAACTGGGTGAATCAAAAGACATCGAGCCGCAGGACAAATTTCCACAGGTCGGAGAAGAGTCATCTGAGGCATGTGAACGTTGATGTCAACGCCAAGCCAACGCCCTGAGGGGGCTGCTTCAATAACAGTGGCTCGTCCCACAACCCCATGGTCGGCATAGCAAAGCAGAACAGCCATTACTGGCGCTAGTTCACCTCGGCGGTCTCGCATGCCATTGTCACGGGCACAAGAAGAAAACATCCTAACTAGTCCGATAATGGCCCTGCGCAAGCATTCAAAACAGCCCATCAACAACCGGACAAGAACACCATCACGCACAGAAGAGAGATTGACAGATCAATATATCCGGCAAAATTCACACTCACCCTGAGAGACAAGTCGACCACAAGAAAGATCGAAATACCTTCCTATCCAGTGGGTCCCTCCAAAGGAATCAAAGATCATCCAGCCTACAAGGTTACTAAGTAGCCATAGTAAACCATAAGACAGATCGAAAGATCTTCCTATCTACAGAGTCATCCTAGAGACTTACCGGAACATTAAGCGGATCAATAATCTTCCAATCCCCAAGGTCCCTCACAAATCAAAGTTAACCATGACAGTGATCAAAAGATCTACCGATCTTTAGGTCTCAAACACAACAAAATTATCTACGAGGGAGTTTGAAAGAAACTCCAATTCACGAGGTCTCAAAAAAACCTTAGACGAACCAAGTGAGATCGAAAGATCTTTCGATAAAAAAGGTCGATGAAATGGATTGAAAGATCTTCCCATCCACACCGTCTCACTCTTATCAAATATTTAGGAGCGATGGACTGTTACAAAATTGTAGAAGATTGAAAGATCTTCCTATCTGCAAGGTCCCCCTCCCCTAGAAGTTTTTGATGAGGAGATCGAAAGATCTTTTGATCAAGAGGGTCGATGAAATGGATCGAAAGATCTTCCCATCCACATCGTCTCACTCTTATCAAATATTTAGGAGCAATGGACTGTTACAAAATTGTAGAAGATCGAAAGATATTCCTATCTGCAAGGTCCCCCTCTCCTAGAAGTTTTTGATGAGGAGATCGAAAGATCTTTCAATCAAGAGGGTCGATGAAATGGATCGAAAGATCTTCCCATCCACACCGTCTCAGTCTCATCAAATATTTAGGAGCGATGGACTATTAAAGAATTGAAGAGGATCGAAAGATCTTCCTATCTGCAAGGTCCTCCTCTCCTAGAAGTTTTTGATGAGGAGATCGAAAGATCTTTCGATCAACAAAAGCAATGAGAGGGTCTGGTGGTTATTAATATACCTCGAGTTAGTGTGTTCTATCGGAATGGAAACAACATTGACACTGGAACGAAACCAATAGTATTGTGCGATGTATGAATCCATACCACAAGATTAATTCCATATACAAATAAGTCGACACTAGAACAGAATCATGTTCCTAGTCAATGAAGTCAATGTTGTAGGACAACATTGTCACTGGAGCAAAATCGATAGAATTGTGCGAAGTATGAATCCATACCACAAGCTTTATTACATTCACATACAAATTGAGAGAGCCTCGGAATTCGAGGCATTCAACAATTCAATTCTACTCGTATATAGAATTGAATAGTATGGAAGTGATCAACGTTGAAGTTCAGGAGACAGTATCAACCTTAACACATCGGATGAACGGCGTCATAGCAATTTCCTAATGTTTGACATAACAAACGCACTCGGAGAAGAAATGCTGAAAGAGGGAGGCGACCGTACCGTTGTTGAGGCAAAACTATGCAGAGATGGATCTCGATCGAGCTCTAGACGATAGCATCAATGAACACAATCCAACTCCACGCACGAACACCCACGACCAAGCTTGCGCTGAAGGCGCGAGCATCTACTAACGCTTAAGCGCTCATACTCCAACACCACACTCGATACAACGCATGCTCAAGCTCTGCTGCCTTGAATACGAACTCCCTGACCACGTCCCTCCCGTTCTCCGTCTAACATTCGCTCTAACGTTCTGTCAACCTAATTGCGCCTTACTACACACGATGCCTACCACTTGCTGTAGTGCTGAAAAATAAGACTTGAAATTGCTTCAAGTCAGGGATGGAGCGTCTCCTTTCAAACTTGAGCGGTAAAATTGTACGTCCAATTCTTGGCAACATAGAATGATTGACCATTTTGGCGGGGATGGAGAGTAGCAATTGTTGTAATGATTGGCAGATGAAATGGAATCTTGAGTGTAACGGTTCTTGACAATTAAGTGGTCGGAATTTAATGATGAAGATTTGAAGTTCTCATGTGCATCCCACGGTGCACCACAAGTGTTGATTGACATCCGACGGTTTGAATTAGTCTAGTGAAAGATTGAATACAAATAAAATAGAGAATTAGTCGAATGAAGGATTGAATATAAAAAATTAGAATCACAAAATAGAAAAGAGAATCAAAAAATAGAATAAAGAACAAGAATGAAAGATTGCATAGAAATAATTAGAATCACAAAATAGACTAGAGAAATAGAATGAAAGATTGCATAGAAATAATTAGAATCACAAAATAGAATATAGAAATAGAATGAAAGATTGAATAGAAATTACTAGAATTATACATACAACATACAATTATATATCGATACATTTTATACATTTATATATATATCCAACATACAACTATACATACACAGATCTTACATATATATATATACTACACACAATTATATCTCCATACGATTTATATCTTTATATACAACATACAACTATACAAACATACATTTTATACATATATACAACATACAAGAATTATATATCGATACATTTTATATATTTATATATATATACCACCTACAACTATACATACACAAATGTTATATATATATACAACACACAATTATATCTCCATACTATATATACAACGTACAACTATACATACACAAATGTTATATATATATACAACACACAATTATATCTCCATACTATATATACAACGCACAACTATACATACATACATTTTATTCACATATATTATATATACATACATTTTAGTCATATATACAAGATGCAATAATTATATATCAATACATTTTATATATGTATATATTTCCAACCTACAACTATACATACACAGATGTTATATATATATATATACAACATACAATTATAACTCCATATGATTTATACCTATATATACAACATACAACTATACATACATACATTTTATACATATATACAACATACAAGAATTATATATCGATACATTTTATATATATATATCCAACATACAACTATGTTACTATACATTCACAAATGTTATATGTATATATATATACAACATACAAGAATTATATATCGATACATTGAATATATATATATATATATATATATATATATATATATATATATATATATATATATATATATATATATATATATATATATATCCAACATACAACTATGTTACTATACATTCACAAATGTTATATGTATATATATATACAACATACAAGAATTATATATCGATAAATTTTATGTATTTATATATATATACAACCTACAACTATACATACACAGATGTTTTATATATGTTCAACACACAACTATATCTCCATACGATTTATATCTTTATAAACATACATGTTACTAAACATACATGTTACTATACAAACATACATTTTATACATATATACAACATATAATAATTATATATCGATACATTTTATATATTTATATATATCCAACCTGTAACTATGGTACTATACGTACACAGATGTTATGTGTATATACATATACAACATACAATTATATATTGATACATTTTATATATACATATATTTCCAACCTACAACTTTGCATACACAGATGTTATATATATATAATATTCTATCGATACATTATATATATATATATATATATATTTCCAACCTACAACTATACATACACAGATGTTATATATATATATATACAACACACAATGATATCTCCATACGATTTATATCTATATATACAGCATACTTGTATACATACATACATTTTATACATATATACAACATACAAGAATTATATATCGATTCATTTTATATATTTATATATATCCAACATACAACTATGTTACTATACATACACAAATGTTATATGTATATATATATATACAACATACAATTATATATTGATACATTTTATATATACATATATTTCCAACCTACAACTATACATACACAGATGTTATATATATATATATTCAACACCCAATTATATCTCCATACGATTTATATCTATATAACATACAAATTTATATCTACAACATATAACTATACATACATACATTTTGTACATATATACAATGTCATACAATAATTATATACCAATACATTTTATATATTTATATATATCCAACGTACAACTATACATACACAGATGTATATGTATATATATATATATACAACATACAATTATATCTTCATATGATTTACATCTAATTGTTTCCCGATACGATATATATTATTGTACAATTATATCTTCATACGATTTATATAGAAAAAAAGAATCTATATCTATAAAAGAATACAGGATGAGAAACATGTTGATGGATGAACGCGTCGATGAATAACGCTTTTGGATGGATAGCTAAAAGTAAGGGTTTTGGATAAAAAGACGGAGCGGGGATAAGGGTTTGGGAATGGGGACGGGGACGAGGTCGGGGGACATGGACGGAGGACGGGGGACGGGGGAGAAGGGGACAAGGATGGGGGGACGATGGATTAGGGTTAGGGTTAGGGTTAGGGTTAGGGTTAGCATTAGGGTTAGGGTTAGGATAAGAGATTAGGATTTAAGTTTAGTATATTTTGTTGTATTCAATGTTTAAAAAATTTAATCTACAAATGGAGATGTATATACCTTGATTGTTTAATAACAATTAATCTTCTAGATTTTGATGTATTTAGACATTGTATTCAAATTAACAAGACTTACTTCATTCATTTGTTAATTTTCAACCAACATCTTTCATATGAAAGTTATTCCAAAGTTTAAACTTTATCATGTTCAAATACACCATAATACATGTAGATTACCGCGGCTGCCACTTTGGAAATTAAATTGTGAAAAGTAAGTTCATAAATCAAATGTGTAAAATTTTATTTGCAAATGAAATGTGTGAAAATATAATTTGCAAATGAAATGTGTAAAATTAAATTCGGAAATCAAATCTACAAATAAAATTTGCAATTTAAATTTACAATTCAAAAAAGTTCACGTAAAGAAAGTAATGAAAAGTAATGAAAATAAAGTAATGAAGACTCAAATCACACAAGAAAGTAATGAAAAGTCAAATCAAGAAAAGAACTTCACGGCTTCTAAAGAAGTTCACTCGAGACAAATGATGAAAAAGTCATCATTAGAAGTGCCAAATGGTAACTCAGCCGTCGTGGTCGACGGCTTGGTTCCATCATCATTACATTTTCCATTACCTACCTCGTGCCACCACCAACTCTAGCCCTTCCAAGTCCTCCCATTCTTGCTTTTCAAACGCTTCTTGTTTTCTTAGCTTCCCCTCTTCGTCTCTCTCCTCCCGCATGTTGATTTTTCATGCTTTTTTTTCCTGCGTTGTGTATGGACTGTAGTACGTTAGCGTGAGTTTGAGTGCGAGGTAAATTTGTGAGTAGATGCAGTAGGAGTGCGAGGTGTATTTGTAAGTAACAGCAGCAGGAGTGCGAGGTGTTAGTTTCGGTCGAACGCGATTTCGTCAGCGCGATCAAGAACATCGTCGGACGTTCCGGGAGGGGCATGAGCAGGGCCAGTGTTTGAAGGTTCTAAAAGAGCGAGCAAGCGAGAAATTGTTCGAGTGAGCCAAGGTAATTTCAGCGCTCTGATTACAGACGAAGCGAGCGAGCGACTGCAGCTAACGGGTGCGTCCAACGGGTGCAACCCTAGTGCTTACCAGCGGGTGCCTCGGCGCGCTCACTCATACAGACAAAGGTAATTTCAGCGCTCATTCTTATTCCTCAGCTTTTTCTTGCATGTTTGAAGGATTTTAGAACCAAAACAACGTTCTAAATCTAGGTTATGATTCTCTCAAGTTGTTTTTTTTTTCATTTCGGAATAGAGTTCCTCAAATGAATATCAATCTGATTATACTAGTTTAGTATTAATCATGTAATTAATCAATAACGACTAATTTTCTTGTGATCTTCAGATTGCGCACTGTTTTGGACGCAACACGATGTCCGAAACCACCTCAGAAAATCCCGTCAAGTAAGATTCCATGCTCTGAATTATCTCTGTTGTGATACACAGGAACCTAGATCAATAAATATCATATGATATTCACTACGCTTAGTTATGTAATGCATTGCAATTCAAGGTGCAGTAGATAGAAAATTCAATGTATCTCTCCTTATTGAGAGAAAGGTTTCCAAAGCACTTCCTTTATCAGTGGATATAGCGATATCTCCTTGAGGTTTAGGGTTTTAGATGATAGGAATATATTCCTATCCTACTCTACGGTGGGCTTGGGTTGCTTAAGAGTTTGTGGATCGGTAGATCTTCCCATCTATCCTTGTTAGGTCATAGGATCGGTGTTGGTTCAGAGGCTATTTGTTGATCGGAATATATTCCTATCCCACTCTGCTCTGGGCTTGGGTTGCTTGAGTGTTTGTGGATCGGTACATCTTCCCATCTATCCTTGTGGGGTTATAGGACCGGTATTAGTTCAGAGGCTATTTGTTGATCGGAATATATTCCTATCCCACTCTGCTGTGGGCTTGGGTTGCTTGAGAGTTTGTGGATCGGTAGATCTTCCTATCCCTTCGCGTGAATACTTTGCGACGTCTGGTTTAGTTTTGATCGGTAGATCCCTATCCCATCATGCCGTTTGATCTAACAATTCTGTTTGTATGAGTAGTGCAAACTTGATTCTGTGGTTGGAGACGAACAAGGACTGGCGTTCTCACTGCCTCCGTGATGCGGTGAACTGTGGTGTCAAGGCCGTTGGCCGCACATTCGAAGAACCTAAACCGAGCGCCTTGTTCATAGCAAGTTATGTCACCGAATGGGGTCTCGCTTGGGTTTGGGATGATTCAAAGCGGACAATCCAAATTGCGCCAGTTATATTTGTAGCCGATGTCGCCGAGGGACGTGAAGAAACAATAGCGCTCACGATTCAGAACGTGGAGGTGCTAGATGTGGTGGACGTACCAAGAAATCCAGACACTGTTGTTCTAGTAATTAAGGAGTTTGTTGCAAGTGCGAAGTGTTCGAGGATCTACGGCCTTTTTGTATCAACAAAGGATATGGTCCCCCGACTTTGTGCTTCGGTCAGAGATCATGGTTTTTCTATTGCTAGGACGGGACCTGACGTTGATCGAATTATTGACAATTGGGCGGAGCTCCGAGCTTGTCGTGATGCTGCCAATAGCGAGTTGGCCAAGCAGGATCCGCCTACGCCTCCCAGAAAGAAGAAGAGGCCGCCACAGGCAGCTGGGGAGACTTCAGGAGCTGGGGACACGAAGAAACAGCGGAAGAAGTCACATCCCAAGATTGAAGACTTCTCATTGGCTCAGGCCGTGATGTTATCGAGCAGTTCTGTTTCAAAGTATTTGGCACAGGACATGCAGAAAGTGAGGGCGTTGTACGAGAAAGAATTCTCGAGTCTGCATGTATTTGGTACGCGCCCCGTAAAGAGACTCGACGATGCGGAGACTGACCTCATCGTCGGAATTCAACGTCTGCATAGGGCCACACCCGGGGTGGTGGTGTAGGGGAAGCTTGAGAAGAAACGTGTTGGCAAGATCGTTGACCACAAGCAGACGATGCCGTTTCAAGCTTCGCTTCAGCATCTATACGTTATGCCGATTAAGAACGAGCCTGCTGCTGACGACTTTGGTGTGGATCCCGTCGATAGTTTATTCGAGTATTTTATGACAAAGCCGACAAGACAGGACATTACAGATGATACGCACTACGTTATCATTGGTAAGCAGCACTGCGTTGCTGCGCATAAAGGCCTTATTGCCGGGAAGTCTCTTAGTGATGATGAACTAGCCAACGCACAAAGCTTCATAATTACCATCGTTTGGGCAGATCTAGCCAACTTTGGGAAGTTAATCTATTACTCAAGAATCCTTAACCAAGATCTTGCCGGAGTTAGGGCGGAGAGCAACTATCTTACTCAACTGGGACTTGCACGGAAGAGTTGGGCCCAGGCGGGGTGTCCAAAGCCGTCTCCAAATGGTTTGGCACACTCGCCTCAACTCAATGTAAGTCTGAAATAATTTGTTAAATGGCATTTTCTTGTCCGCGTTGTTATGATGTTTACCACGGAATTGATCGGAATATATTCCTATCCCAAGGGTCCTCTAATCACCGCAGTGGTCACAGAGATCAAAATATCTTTCTATCCGCAGTGTCCTTTGACGTCTGTTATTATTGTTGGATGTTGTCGTTCTAAGGATTTTTCCATGCACCTTTTGACCCCGTTGCATTAGCGTATGCTCTAACTTCGCTGCCTCTAGACTTCGCGTCATTCTTATAGATCGAAAGATCTTCCTATCTTCTCTGCCTCTAGACTTCGCATCATTCTTGTAGATCGAAAGATCTTCCTATCTTCTCTACCTCTAGACTTCGCATCATTCTTTTAGATCGAAAGATCTTCCTATCTTCTCTGCCTCTAGACTTCGCGTCATTCTTATAGATCGAAAGATCTTCCTATCTTCAGCATTTCACTGGATGGGAAGATCTTCCTATCATACCCTCGTGCTTTCTTCGATCCGAGTCTCTGATGATGTTTTTTGTATCGATTTTTTCGTGCAAGCTTGGCTAGATAAGATTTCCGCTGTTTTCACGAAGAATGACTTCACAAAAGATGATGCCACTGGTCAGCCAAAGCTGCCGCTTCTCTTCGTTGATGAGTAGGTTTATCAGACCTGGCTTAGCATCCAGGAGAACTGGATTAGTGGTCTACTACCGATCCATATGAGGTGCAATGCACTTTTCCTGGCGGTGCGGATGGCGACTCTGCCGACGAGGCCGATGATGCAGATGCTGTGGTGAGGAGGGAGAGGGCAAAGCAAAGGCGGTACCAAAGTAGGGCCTTGAGAAAGGCCGATCTTCAGCCGCTGTATGCCATGTGGGAGACCGATATTGACAGAGTTGCTAAGCTGGTCATGGAGAAGAAGTGCTCGATTAAGTCGACCAAGTCCATGAAGAAGGCTCCTGTGCTTAAGGGACTTGAATACTGATGCAACATTGAAAAGAAGAAGAGACTCATCAAAAATGAGTTTATGCACTACTTTAAGTCGAAGCCGCTAAAGTCAAAGACTCAGAAGGATGTGTCTTACACGGAGACGGAGTACGGTGTTGCGGTCAATGAATTCAAGGTCTTGGAGTTTGTCGTTGAGTCTTGGTATGACATGTTGATGAAGGATAAGGGTGGCATTAAGTTCTTTGCAAAGCGAGGGAATAACTTGGCGCTATCCTCGAAGCCAGAGGACTTTCCAGCCGTTCTGAAGTTGCTCTTCAATCAGCAGAGGCAAATTTCATCGCTGGAGCGTCTGCCCAAGCCGTCGATTGCCGTTGAGTCGTTTTCTGCCTTTTATAGGTGCAACACCATGGACAGGTTTACTGGGGATGTTGAGATGTCTACCCGCTTGTCCACATTATTGGAGAAGGGATGGTTGGCGATGGATGCAAACGTGGTGTTTGTTTCCTGCTTCGTTGATCAAGATACTGGCCGTGAATCCGATTTCAACGGGATCTATGAGCGGGTCGTGAGAACTTTGCAGGCCATGGAGTACAAGGATGAGCATCAATTTCGGAGGGCTCGTAATCCTGGCGTGTTTATCACCGACCGGGATGGTATGGTGGACGTTGCGAATGCTATTGCGGAGAAGGGTTCGACGGTTCAGCAGATCAAACCATGGAATTTTTCATCGACATTATATATCACGGAGGGTACTGAGGGCTTCAAAAGACCTCCAACTCCTGAACTGACACTTCTTCTCTACTTCAATTTTGTCTATGGGAATGAACAGGGTTGCCAGCCCACGGCATCCTTTCGTCAATTCTTTGAGAACGACATGCCATTCAAGTCTGTAGTATCCGCATCGGATTTCAAGAATGCAACAACGTAGTGGAATCAGCTCAGGTGGGCGAATTTCAATATCGATGCGGTTGATGATATTATTGGGACACTTGCGGTGCCCAAGAATGTCATTGTGAACATCGGTGGAGGCCCTGCAATAACCTGACTTGGTTTGGTAAGTGGATAGGAATATATTTCGATCTCCCCGCGGTATGCTATGATGTGTGTGATTCTCGTTGATGCATTGTGCTTGTTGGCATTCCAGGTTCTCATTTGTGTCGCTCGATTTTGCTTGCAGACAAAGGGTGCGCAAGTCATCGAGGTCGTCTATTCGAAGGACGAACGTCTGGCTGCCATAAGGACGACCACATGTATCTGGGACTCTCGAAAAGTGGCTGCTGTAACTGTTCCAGAACGAGAGAAACGAACCATTAAGAAGCAGCCCAAGATGAAGGAGCCCATGATGATAGAGCCCAGGGATAGACAGCCCAGGAAGAAGGAGCGGGCCTCCAAGAGAGGGCACGATCGTAAGAATTTGGTCTCTGCCGACGAGCAAGAGGTGATTGTGGCACAGAGGGAGGAGGCAAATGAGGACGAGGAGGAAGAGCAGGAGAACGAAGATGAGGAGGAGGAAATCAAATCGGAGACGCGGATGAAACGTCGGCAAGAGCCATCTGATGAAGAATTGAGCACGGAGGACGAGGGGGAGGACGAGCGGGAGGACGAGCGGGAGGACGAGCCAGAGGACGAGGGGGAGGACGAGCCAGAGGACGAGGGGGAGGACGAGCGGGAAGACGAGCGAGAGGACGAGCCCGAGGACGAGGAGGAGGAGGTCCAAGTTCGGCAGCCTCGAAAGAGTAAGATCTTAAAGAAGAAAGTCTCGAAGGAGCCGCTACCCCATTAGCATGACGAGTTTCTACCGTCTCAGGCTCCTTTAGGAGAAGGCTCCTCTCCGCACAGTTTTCAAGTATGATGCAGCGGCTCACTCCAAACTCAATCACAAGAACAATTAATCTTCTGACGGTTCATAAAAAAAATTTAGATGCTCTGTAATCTAGTAGGGAATTTTTTTGGTTTACAATTGTAATTTTTTTTGTATATTATTGTAAATTTGTTTGTTTTAGAAGTTCCTCAGTTAGTCTTTGTGGATTGGAGGATCCTTCATTCCTCAATGAGTACTGGAGGATAGGAAGATATTTCAATCCACATTGGTCTTACGCTTTGCCCGTTTTTAATACGAAAATTTGAGCACCCTAATTCTATCATGTCCTAATTCTCTGTCCTAAATCTATGCCGTCGGGGTTATGTGCGAAGGGGGATCCCTCCATTCGGAAAGCTCGACGGTGGCCTAATATCCAGGACGTGAGTGCATGCACTGGTGAAGACGTGGTGGTACGTCTTGCTGCTCATACCGAGGCGATGGATGGAGTGGCATCGTTGTCCGACATCGAGCATGGAGGTGTGAGTGGAACGGCCGATGAAGGCATCAAGGACAACTCTGTTGAGGCCCTTGTTGAAAAGCTGTCACAGGACATCGAGGCAATTGTTGCGCCGTTGCCGAAACCAACTGTTTCGAAATATAAGAAGCCAATATTTATATACACAACGGAGTATACCCCGGGGAAATCTAGCTCTAGGATGAGAGTGACATGTCCGATTGTACGTTTATCTCCACCGAAAGTTCCATCTGACGATGTTCAACGTCCTATGTCCGGCGCGATGCCAATGGAGGTAGATGCATCATCTCAGCCTAGTTCCAGCGCTGCACTGGGGACTATCTCGGATCGTGAGCAACACTCGGCTGCACATACACTTGCCAGACTTCTTGCTACTGGTTGCTCCGCGTCTTCTCCAACTCCTCAAGCTCGGACTTCTTCCCGAGATGGCGTGGACATTGCGGAAGAATTGTTGGCTGGGATATTCGATGAGGCCAACGAATCTCTACAGGCCTTCAGTCCTCCTGCGAATGTGTTGAAGTCTGCGGTCAATGATGCAGATTCAGACTCACTGAAGTTAAGCCAGGATTATAGGGTCGACTTGGAGTTGCTTCATGATGAAGCTGCTGTTGGGGAGAAGAATGCACGCTGTCGTGCCCATTCTGGTGGTCGACCCTCTACTGAAGGTACATCTCTTGGAGGCCGCTCTAACTTCACTACTCTCCTCTTTTTGCGATGTTTCGATAGATGGGAATATCTTCTGATGTCATCTCCTTCTTGGTGCTCTATATATTTAGATGGGAAGATCTTCTGATGTCCTCGCCTCCCTCATTTGGTACTTTATAGATCTTGATAGGAAGATCTTTCGATGTCCGAACCTTCTCCTTTTGGTGCTCTATATTGCTAGATAGGAAGATCTTTCAATGTCCTTCGCTCTTTACTAATTTTTGCTCTTTGGTTCGCTGCAGCTGAAATACCTCCACCCGCTCTGACTGTCGCCCCTCGCTCTGCAAAGGTAATGGATCCAAGGTACACGGTCGTCCTGGACTTGAATGGATTTTTGGTCCACAGAACTGATAGCGGTCGCGGTAGTATCCCTAGACCCGACTGTGTTCCATTTTTGCACTGGTTGTGGAGTAAGGCTAATGTTGTGGTATGGAGTTGCGCCATTCTGAGAAACATTGAATTCATGTTAGACTGTGTTCTGTCTGGTTCTTCTCTCGAACGAGAGCAGCTGCCGGTTTTGTCACAGAACGATGTGACGTTTTCTTCCTTTCCCAGAAACAAGGGCAAGACAGACAAGAAGTACATGATGAAAGATCTTAGAAAACTTAGAGGTGTTCTTGTGCATGTGGACCTTGATCGGGCATTGCTTGTTGACGACAGCCCAGAGAAGAACATCCTCAACGGGCAGTTCAACGCTGTTCATCCTTCGGAGTGGTTTGGTGAATCGCCGGACCGGTTCCTCATGAACACCATGCTTCCGTGGCTGCAGATTATGATTGCCTCTAAGCTCCTTGTTGCTGATTTTGTTCGAGAGAATCCTCTTTCCGGAAGTGGGGCTAGTACTGGATTTAGGAAGTCTACCATCGCACGTAATATCGTATTAGGGTGTTCTAAACTATGGGATTCCAAGAATGGAAAATTTCAGTGACTAAGCACTGCTATCGGTGATTTGTTTATTTGTTAATATGGCTTTAATATATCCTTGTCAATGGTTTACAACTACCACATGTAACACGCTTCATGTCCTCTCTTTCTAAGATGCCTAGATAGGAATATTTTTCCATCTAACTTCCAGCTCTTCTCTTTTGTTATGTTCGTAGCCAGTCCACGATGACTCAAATAAAGTAATCGTATTGTCTGTGAATGGATTGATTTGCTTTGAGCAATACTATAACTGCACCCCCCAACGCTTCGATCACAAAAACATTATTGTTCGACCTGGTCTCATAGAGTTCTTCCAAATCCTATTGAGGTCCTTCCATGTTGGTATATGGTCGTCCATGGTCCCCGGACGGCTGAAGAGGGTTCTTCAAGTGCTCCTCCCCGATGACATAAGGTCGAAACTTCTCTTCGTTTAAGGACGAAACAAGTGCTCCAGGCCACAATTTTATCCTTACTGTTACAAGGTTCTTCGAAGACTATCAATAGACCAAAAGACTAAGAAAACTTGCCTTCCTGACAAAGTGTTGATGGTTGATGATCAACCAATGCGGCATGTCTTTAACGGAGACATGGCTTGCTACTTTCCGAAGCCTTGGCGTGGTGAAATGGTCTTGCCCAATGCATCCAATGTCATACCAAATATTACTACATCATTGATTCCGTTCATCCTTCCGCTGCAATCTTATGCCTCAGTGAAAAACTATCTACGTCAACATCAGATGGATGGAAAGTACAAACAAAGACTGCTTGAATCATGGCACAGTGACCGAGTTCTGCAAACTTTGTAGAACTAAACTGCATTACATGGTTGGTTTTATCATTTTTGTTTTGCCACAGCTTCTCATTCACTTTTGATTTATGAATAAAGTCTTCAATGAGTATTACTTTCTTTCTTTGATTGCCCTTGAACACCTATTACTTTAATGCTTACTAGTTAACGTGTTTCAAAGATCGGTAGATCTATCAATGTATCTATAGGAAGATCCCTCTATGTAGCTATCATTTGAAAAGTTTCTTATTGTGTATTGGTGATCTATGATAACAATTCAATGGCTAATATGTCTATCTTTGCGCCCTACTTGAACGCCTATTACTTTTATGCTTACTTAATAATGTGTTTCATAGATGGGCAGATCTATCAATGTATGTATTTATAGGGAGATCCCTCTATGTAACTATTGTTTGATTAGTTTCTCATTCAGTTTTGACCCATGATAACAACTCAATGGCTATTACTGTCTTTCTTCGTGCTCATTTATTGTAATAATTTTCAATACTTTGCTATAATGATAACATTGACAGTGTTTTTGGGTCTAGCATCCTGTACATAATATTGTGCCAGAGTCTAGATTTCATCCTAAAGTCTAGATTTAGTTAAATGTGGCATGTTTTTGTTAATTAGCTGCATTAGTTTTGCATGTGGTGGTTAAATAGGCAATATGGCATCTTCGTAGAAGAATATGTGTACTTGGCAATTGCCATACGTTATATTTTAATCAATATTGGATACGTCCAAATCTTAAATTTTCAATCCGAGATTTGCATTTGTTCAAGTACAAATAATTATTGATACACTATTGATACACTAAATGTGCACAAGTGAAAGAAATAAATTTATTATTTCTACAAAAATTGATACATAGTGTAGTAAATGGCATTTAGTGTCCGGTTATGTCACTACACTAAGTGCTTCATTTGCAATTGGTGTATGGGTTCACATTTAGTGTATACTACAGTAAATATAAATTTTAGTTTACCAACATAGTGTCAATAGTTAAACACTATTAACTAACTCATGAAGGGGCGGAGACGTCCCCGCCCCTGCACTAGTAGAGGCGGAAACGTCCCCGCCCCTTTATGGACAAGGGCGGGGACGTCCCCACTCCATACGGGCAGGGTGGAGACGTCTCCGCCCCTGCCCTATCTGAGGCGGAACATCTCCGCCCCACCTCTTTCTTGCCATTAGTCCCCGATTCTACTCAAACTTGACCCTCTCCTACGTGGCAGCTATGTGGTGCCAACATGGCTGCCACGTCGCCTGTTTTTTACCTAGCGGGTAAGTCAACCCTCAGTTGACTGTATTGGACGGGTGAGAGCTCTACCGGACGGGCGAATCGGACGGACGGGCGTACCGGACGTCCGTCCAGTATGACAACCCTGACTTTACCCTTAACCTCTAAACGCCCAAGGCATTTTTTGACCAAAAACACTTCAAAACTGCTCATACTAGTGCGATGAGTAATGTTGTAATTAAAACCTATTATTTCTACATCAAACCACAAGATCTAAATTAAGACTTATTTGTCAACTTCTTTACAAATTTGATAAACTTTAACTGCACGGATTGAAAGATTATAGTGTTTGAAGTAGAGAAATCCAATATTTTTCTTCCCTACTTTGAGTTGATCGACAAACTTTTACTACACTTGATGTCATATTTTTGCACTATATAAGGTTTAAAAACGCTACAATCATGTTAATCATGATTTTATTTCCTTTTACACAAGGTTTTAGGGGAAGAGAAGGGGTGCAGCATATTTATAACAAATGTGCAAAGAGCGGAGGTTCCAAAATTGCTAATTCACGATTTATTTTATTGTAAAGTGAATATGATTTAGAATGATAATCCGATTGTTAATAAGAAGGTTTACACCACATCTTTTTGTAAAAAAATCAAATGTAAGAAATATGAAGTTGTCTAAGTTCTTTAGAAAACAAAGAAGTGGTTTTGGTAACTTGCCCGAAAAGTGTGACAATGTACTGTAAACCTCAAATAATTATTCAACATTTACAAACAAAAAAAATAAATAAACAAAGAATTTCATATAAACCACAAAAGAAAGCTCAACACATGAGCGGTATTACAAGAAGCCATAAATAAAACAAAATTTATACCATAAACTAAAAGAGGACACAAAGAAAGTAAGAAAATTAGAGATGATTGAAGGGATAAAGGGAGAGTGCACTTGCACTCTTCTTTATACCAAAGGAAGGAAGAGGGGTGAGGTCCCTCTTTCTTGCCAAACTACTTTCTTGATGAAAGTAGTTTTCTTGAAGGAGGATATCCCTCCATATCTTGGAGATTTGATCCCCAAGGAGGGATATTGTGCACATGGCAAAAATGGACATGGGCGTGGGTTCCGAGAGGAATCCACAACCTAAGACCACGGTCACTCATGACCGTCGTCTATGAAAGGGACTACACATAAACTAAATAATGAAATAAGAAATTAATTCTACGCTGTGACATAACTTCCCTAGTTTTCGGGCGTGATCTCCTCGCGCGGAGGCTGCAACATGTCACGGTGATGATAAAATTTCAGCTTTGAGCTGTTGTATCTCTTTGTCATGATCTCACCGCCAGGAGTGCTCAGCAGGTAAGATCCATTGTCGAAAGCTTCATGGACAACGAAGGGGCCCTTCCACTTTGGTGTGAACTTCTTCCCATGTTGTTTGGTTAGCCAACTATCTACCAACATGACAAGGTCTCCGGGGAAAAAGGTTACAGTCTTTGCTTTGTTGTCGTGATGGAACTTGCGTTGTCGTTGAGTTGTCTCGACATTCCATAGTGTCGTGCGTCTTGTCTCGTCTAGTCGTTCGAGGGTGTACAATCGAGCTTGCAGTGATTCTTCATCTCCAAGTCGGTGATGAATTTCCGTCCTCAAGGATTCCACCTATAATTCGATAGGCATTACCGCTTCGACGCCGTAAGTAAGTTGGAAGGGGGTAAACCTTGTGGATAGCTTGTGCGCGGTCCTGTAGGCCCATAAAGCTTCTCCAAGGTGTAGGTCCCACTTCCTCCTCTTCTCGCGAACTACTTTGGCAATTATATTGCATATGATGCCATTGGTTTTCTCTACTAGTCCGTTTGCTTGTGGATAATATGGAGTAGATCGTCGATGCTTCACCGATAACCGTTGGAGTAGATCAACGACTAACTCATTAACAAAATGAATTCCTTGGTCTGTCACAAGTTCTAAGGGGCATCCATACCTACAGATAATTTGGTTGTAGATGAAGTTGGATGCCTCCTCCTTGGTGGTGTGTCGTACTGCACATGCCTCTGTCCACTTTGTGAGGTAATCGGTTGCTACAATGATGTAGCGGTTTCGTTGGGCTGTGGTAGGTAGAGGCCCAACAAAATCAATGCCCCACTTCTCGAAGGCGCCGGTAGGGATGATCGGGTGGAGAGCCATGTGAGGAACGATTCTCTTCTCGTACGCTTGACATTCCGGGCAACTCTTGCAGTAGTTTGCACAGTCTCGGAAAAGAGAAGGCTAGTAGTACCCTGCTAATAATATTTTCTTCGCCGTCACATCTTGGGCAAAATGGCCCCCGCAGACGCCGTCGTGGCATTGGGTGAGGATCTCTGGTACTTCTGACTTGTTGACTACTCTTCGGAGGATTCTGTCGCTCCCTCTCTTATATAGTAGTTCTCCGATTAGTATGTAGGACATACTTTTTCTTCGAATCTCTCTCCGCTCGTGGGGTGTTGCTTCCGCTGGTAACTCTAGGTTCTTCAAGTAGTTAATGATTTGATGATATCCAAAATCTTCATTGGTGTGTTGGTTGATGGCGAAGCAGTCTACTTTGTCTTCGGATATGGCTCCTTCGTTAGTGGCAGGGGGTCTACCAAGTTCTAAAAGAAGTTTGGCATGGGAGGACCTTTGTCCTTTAAACTCCTTTATCACCAAATCAAATTGTTGGAGACATGTGACCAATCTAGCGGCTCTCCCAGATGGTTCAGCTTGTTGAACCATTTGTTTTAGTGAATCTTTTTCACATTGAATGATTATTGGGAAAGGGCTAGAAAGGAGGTAATGCTTGAACTTGGTGCATGCAAACACCAAGGCCACTGTTATCTTTTCAGGTTCTGAGTATCTAACCTTGCAAGGATTTAGGAGATGACTCGCGTAATATATTGGATGGGCTCTCCCGACAGCATCATTCTGGATTAAGACCGCTGCTACAGAAATATCGGAAGATGAGGGGTTGATAATGAAAGGGACTTGCCAATCTGGGTTCCTCATTACAGGGTCACTACTCAGACGCCCCTGTATGTATTTCAAAGCCTCACTACATTCATTCGTCCATGTAAACTCAGTAGACTTTTGAATAAGTGAGGTGATCGGTCTAGCACAGCTATTAAGCTTTTCAATAAATCTATTGTGGTAATTGGGGATCCCCCAAAGGGTTGATACTTGACTTGGACTGGTGGGTTCCTTCAATTCTAAAATCCTTTGAATTTTGGCCGGATCGACTTTTATTCCGCCATGGAATACTATATGACCTAATAAAGGTCCTTCCTCAAAACCTATCTTGCATTTTTCGGCACTAAGGGAGCAACGATGCTCCGCTAATCTTTCAAATGTACGGCGGACAAGGACTGAATGATTTCTTTGATTACCAAATACGGAAAATTCATCAAGAAAGACTCTTATGAATTTACCGATATAAGGTGCGAAAATTTTAGTTTGAACCCTCTGGAACATACCTCCTGCGTTGTAGAGGCCAAAGGGCAAACGTACATATGCATACGTTCCCCATGGTGTTGTGAATGTGGTCTTCAGTATGTCGTCCTCGTGAACCTTGACTTGATGGTATCCGCTATACTCGTCGAAGAAGGAAAAGAATTCGTGGCTGCTAACGTCATCCAAGAGTTCATCAATGAAGGGTAAGGGTTGTCGATCCTTTTTGGTGACTTTATTGAGGGCTCAGTAATTCACACATACCCTCCAACACCCATTTTTCTTAGGGACTATAACTACAGGACTCACCCACTCGGTGTTCTTGACTTGTGTGATAAACCCTCCTTCCAGCAATTTGTCCAACTCCCCCTTGAGAATTTGCATCTTGTCCGGGGCCATTCGTTGTTGTGGGGCTCGCACGGGCTTGGCTCCTTCTATCAAATCGATCTTGTGCTCTTCAATCGGTATGCTTGGCAAATCGGAGTGTTTGGATACAAACAACTCCGAAAATTCTTGCACTAGTCCTTCGAGCTCATCACGTTCTGCCACTGTGAGTGTTGGTCCAAATTGAACAAGTTGTAATAATTTGGATTCGCGGCTTTGTTGGAAGTTTTCTTCATCAAGATACCTCATTGAGTCTGTTACCATTTGTGGTAGGGTGTCAAGGGCGTACATCTCCGCTTCTGACTCGCTTGATTCTTCGCTTCTAGTGTCACTCGTGGTGTCGTCTTCCAATGTCCATGACGTATAGTCCACATCCGACGATCGCCTCGGAGGTGAATCTAAATTCGTCTTTTCACCACTAGAGATGATCACTGGAATACTAACTCTATTGGGGTCGGGTCCAATTGTCATATTTCTGTTCTCCCAATTGTTAACCGCTTTTACCAGTCTTAGCCATGGCCTACCTAAAATTAATGGATAGCCCCTCCTCGTGGAGGATACATTTAAGACTTGAAAATCGACTTTTACTGTTATACCATTAACGGAAATTGGAAGCTGGGTAATGATACCTAGTGATCGGATAGAACGTTGATCGGCAACCTTCAGTTTCAATGAAGATGGATTAGTGGGTTTTAATCCAAGGTCTTCCATGAACCAACTTGCCATTACGTTTACCGCCGCTTCGCCATCCACCATGCAACGACTGACTATATGGCCTTCGACTAGGGCCGCAACTTGAGGTGACTTCATACCGCTATGGGCTTTGTCAGTTGCTTGGACCTCGGCGGTGTGAGACTTGGGGCGTCTCGTGCTAATACCTTGTCTCAACTCCTTCCGTAGTGATGGGCATTTGGCTATAAGCTGCCCTGTAGTAATATTGGCACTCTGTCTTCCTAGATCTGCCACAATGGAATATTCACTTTGCCCTTGTCCCATGGTTAGGTCATTGATGCCGATGCGTCGTCTCTCTCGCTTTTCCTTGCGAGAAGGACCTTCCCCCTGCTTCTTCGTCCTCTTGTGGTAAAATCGGTCCGATAGGTCACGTTCCAACGGAGGTCGTCCTCGCTTGGCCATCATCACCTCCGCGTACTGCTCCTTCGTGCGTACGGGTTGATATTCTAAGAGGTTAATTTCTGCCAACTTTGCGCCCAATGTAGAAGCTCCGTTTGCACCTTGTGAGGGGGACTTCCCTCGTGTGATATTGGGACAATCCTTCATCACGTGCCCCTTCCTCCCGCAATTGTGACAAATAACAAATTGGACCGTCCGGTTGTAGTTTGGGCGGTTGTCCGGCATTGGCGATTTAGCTCGATTGTTTTGACCTTGAAGAAGGTATAACTTCAACTCCTTCATTTCTTCTATTATTTTGTTCACGGCGGAAGAATCGATAGAGGGAAGTGGATTGATAGTTACCGAAGGTACCACCTTCACTTGAGAAGGTTGCTCTGTCTGCGTCATCTTGGCCAAAGCAACCCGCAATTAACGATTCCGCTGATGGTGAGATATCGCTCAAGTTCTCCTCCTTGCGTTGGGCCCATTCAAACGCCGCTTCAAATGAAGTAGGTTGCTTCCACGCCACTATTTCTTGAATCTCAGGTCGTAAAGCTCCAACAAAACTCCGCAAAACTAATGCGTCTATGCTACCCAAAGTTGCCTAATATAATGCGGGGTTCTGAGTGTGTCCACCTAGGATCCCAGTCCTCCCAAGACTACGCACAAGTCTAGCCTGTAACTCTCTCATTCTTGCCGTTAACTCTCTGACACTCTCTTGAGGTCCTTGGCGCACCATGCTCAGCATTGCGAGTAGGGATTGGTAACTTTCCTTGGTCTGATATTCAGTAACTAATGCTTGTGTTAAAGCTCCCCAACTTCTTTTAACGGCCGCATTTTGGCTTTTCATACCAAAACGATGGGGCATCTTCAAGGTGAATGGGTAATAATTCCAACCACGCTTCTTCGCTCCGATTTCCGTTTGCCATTAAGGCCCTCTTGTACTGTCTTAAGAACCTTTCCGGGTCTTCCTTCCCTGTACCGTAGAAAACGAGGACTTCATGAACCATTGTGTCTAAATTGATTATTATATATCTAATTTTGATAATTCTATATCCGCTTTCCTACTTTGAAAACCCTATAAAATGTGTTTTAAAACCTATCATGAATTAAAAATTCTGAAAATATATATATATATTTTTTCATTATCATCTTTTTAAATTTTTAAATTTTTTTTTATACTCTTTTTTGTTTTTTTTTTGTTTTTTTTTGCTTACCTTGGACTATGCTCTAGGGCTACGGCGCTGGAAACAGCGCTTCAGACCGCGCTCGGGCTCCCTCCTTCCTTCTGAAATGGTGCTTCAAACGACGCTTGAAACCGCGCTTCAGACTGCGCTCGGGCTTCACCCCTTGTCGTCGAGACCGCGCTTGGTATTGTGCTTCTAACTAGGCTCAGGCTCCTCCCCTTCTTCTCTAGTTGGCGCTTGAGACTGGGTTTGGAATTGCGCTTGGGCACTTTCCCTCCTTTAAACGGTGCTTGTGAATGGAACGTTGAACCACGCTCGGGCTCCTTGTTGCTCACGTATACACACACTCGTGAACTTCAATTTTGGTGCCTTCTACAGGTCTTCCACAAACTGCTCTTTCACTCCTCTTTCCAACATGAGACTTGTGTGCGAATTCTAAAGTCTGTGGTCTGCTCTTGTCTGAGAGCTCCAGAAACTTACTAAGTGTTCACTACTTTGATATTGTCGCTATTGATTGTCTATGTTTTCTAGATTCACATGGTTTGTGATGCTTGTACTAATTCGGTTTTGAGAGAATAAGGTCACACTTATTTTTGTAGCTTAGAAAACGATGGGCCCTTCTATTGGCCTCTCTAGGGATATGCTCAAATGAGATGCTAGAAAAACTCTCTGCTAACCTTGTTGCTTCTTTGTGATATTTGTGAGATTTGTTGACTTAACCTCCCACTCTCCTACTGCTTGTTTGCACACTAGTTTTGAGTCTCCTCGTACTTCGATGTTGGAGATGTCTTTGCCTCGGGCGATTTGAAGGCCGACGATTAGTGCTTGGTACTCCGCTAGGTTGCACGTGAGATTGCCGTTCAATGTCTTGTGATAGTCTTCTCTTTTGCCAGTTGAGTTTTCTAAAACGATGCCTGCT
This sequence comes from Bryoerythrophyllum caledonicum, assembly GCA_963971425.1. Classification (NCBI taxonomy): domain Eukaryota; kingdom Viridiplantae; phylum Streptophyta; class Bryopsida; order Pottiales; family Pottiaceae; genus Bryoerythrophyllum; species Bryoerythrophyllum caledonicum. The sequence continues at coordinate 35,782,873 of OZ020514.1, read as the reverse complement.
CCACCTCCTTGTTTTGAACTAGATCCGTCGAAATAAAGTGTCCACTTATCGTTTGACATTTTACTCTAGATCCACGATTGTGGGTAACTCGTCGTAAATGTCATTCTCTTCTGGAATGTTGATTATTGATTGCAAAAAATCTTCTTTCGATTGGAAGTATATTGTTGTCTCCTCGATTCCTTGTTTTATAGCTACGTTAATGATGTTTAACAAGGTTTGTTCCTCATCTTCTAACATTCTGATGGACACTCTCTTTTGAATGTAGTAGTTCTTACAATTTGATGTTGGTGCAGTTGATCTCCTTGTATTGACACGTCAAGTGGCTAAACCCACTTTCATTTTGCTGCAGCCACTGTCTCGCCTTTGCTGCTGCAGGTACATTCTTCTGTGCTCGATCTACTGTCCACTCCTATAGGGAATCTTTGGAGAATCTTCGGAAATCTTTGGGAATCTTTGAGAATCTTCAGTACAGACTACACCTCTTGGTTTCGCAGCTGGTGTTTCTTTTAAAGAATCTCTTTTAGTGATGTTTAGTCTATGAGAGGAAATCAGAGCTTAGAAGCTCTTGTTTTTTTGTTTTTTTTTAAGGTGAAATTGCGACACACTGTTGCAATTATTTTTGCATAAACAAGGAGTCTTTCTTACTATGAACTCCGCAGAATGACACGAAAGTGCACTCAAAGAACACTATTATCTAATGACCTTTCTACTACTACCTTATCAAAGTTTCTTGACCAATAACTTTGTGTTCTATCACTACCTTTTCTGGAATCACTACTTATTTCTACTGTGACAGATCGGCAGTCAGGTGATGGGTGGAAAAACGAATGCAATGGTTGTAGTATTTGTAAAAAAAATTAATTTTGAGTATATCAACTATCACCTCTTTATCTTTTTGTGAGAGAGTTTTCTTTCCTTCCCTCTTTACTATCCCTCTTTGTCTTACTGCTATATCACATAAAACGGCTAAGTAGCTATCAAACAAATGTAATTCACTCATTTTCCTTCTGATTCATGTATTGGTATATTTCAAGATAAAGTTGGTCGTGTCTCATATCCCACATTTAGTGCCCACAATTTTTAGCAACAAAGAAAATGTTTTATCAGGATAAATTTTCCTTGAATATTGTTGAAAGAAAAGAGCTTTTAATGTTAAAATATCTTGTAGAATTATTTTTCTACTTACAAGCTTCTCTTCTCCTTTTAATACTTTCTTCAAATCTTTCAGCGAACCACCACCCATTTTAGCATATTTTAATAAAATATTAAATTTTGTTCTTTTATTTAATTATATTAATATATTTGAATTTCAGCTCTCACCCTTATGACAAATATCATGTCCCGGCGACGGAACCAAAATGTAAACCTCAAATAATTATTCAAAATTTACAAAAAAAAGAAAAAAGAAAACAAAGAATTTCATATAAACCACAAAAGAAAGCTCAACACATGAGCGGTATTACAAGAAGCCATAAATAAAACAAAATTTATAACATAAACTAAAAGAGGACACAAATAAAGTAAGAAAATTAGAGATGATTGAAGGGATAAAGGGAGAGTGCACTTGCACTCTTCTTTATATCAAAGGAAGGAAGAGGGGTGAGGTCCCTCTTTCTTGCCAAACTACTTTCTTGATGAAAGTAGTTTTCTTGAAGGAGGATATCCCTCCATATCTTGGAGATTTGATCCCCAAGGAGGGATATTGTGCACATGGCAAAAATGGACATGGGCGTGGGTTCCGAGAGGAATCCACAACCTAAGACCACGGTCACTCATGACCGTCGTCTATAAAAGGGACTACACATAAACTAAATAATGAAATAAGAAATTAATTCTACGCCGTGACAATACAAAAATCTTTGACTTAGATTATCATGCTATTTTTCATTTAAGACAAGATATTTTCTTAACAACATGAAACAAAATAATATTCTTTGCTAAAATAGAAAATCTCACATTCAATGGATTGTCCTAGCAAAAGTTTTGGAGTTGCCCGACATGCCCGGTATCTCCATATGAAATTGAGAATTCTATAATTTTTTCATAAAATGTTGGATTTAGGAAAAAAAATGGACTCACACGAATTTTCACAATAGATGGTCATTGTTATTTGGAAAAAATTGAATTAATTTTAATTATTTCAAAAAAATGGACAAAAGTTTATATCAAACTCAAAGTATGCTTCAAAAAATTGAAAATTTCATCAGAGGTGAAAGTTTAGGGAAAGAATTAGTGGTGAAAATAATGCTTCCGTGCTTAGCAAAAATTAGAAAATTGGTTATTAGCCCAAAGTTCAAATTGTAATAGCTTATCATATTATTAGTATTTTTTGAAAGATCAAACTTTAATGAAAACTAGACTTCATAAACCTCACTTCATTAGTGGAATCAAGAATACAAAAAATATCATATCAATCTCTCAAATTCAAATTTAGAGCTAGAGCAAAAATTTCTTAAATAGACTACATTGTGATCCATGTCAAAAACATTTTTTTCTTTAGATATAACATGATTACCTTATTGTGGCAGGTTGAATCATCATCTAATACTGATATATACAATGAACTCTCCTCAAAGAATTGGATGAGAAATGACCATTCAAACCAACAATCATCCTCAATATGTCATCCATGAGCCACTTTTTGGCTACTCTAGTGTTTGGGAGTCAATTCTTTCTTTGTCACTTCAAACACTATAAGTCTGGGGCGACCAAGCAGCAACCGAGCACAGACTAGACAATGATCGTAGGTAAATTGGGCAACTCCAATCAATCCGCATCCAGACATCAAGACAAACAAGTCCAGGACGTTCAGGACGTCTTTTGGATTTTAGACGTATGTGATAACCTAGGACCGGGTAATTCTAATGGGCAACCAGAAGACCATGCCTTGCGACCAGACAACACTCTTTGGCAACCAGATGACCTCGAATAGCGACTAGGCAACCTTGCCTGGCGACTGGACGAACTAGCGTCACAATCGGGCAGGGTTGTCTATTGTGACATTGTGATAGTGACGCGTCGTTATGACGCGTCGTGTTGTGACAGACCCTCCCGTCAAGACACAATAGGGTCAACGCATGGTCAAAGATGGAGTTTATCTCCATGAAGGATGACTTAGATACCTCAGTGTTGACATGGCCGTCCTATTGATGTTAAAAGAAGTAGAGAAATGGTTGCACAAACAAGTGAAAGGCACACAAGGTAGTACAAACAATGCTTGGAGTGAGATGATGCCTTCCTTCAAAGGCCTTTACTTATACTACCACTTAGATCGTCTTATGCATATTGTAAGTAGCTTCTCAAGCAACTTGCAAGACCTTCTATGCCAACTCATGGCTATCAACTTGTCCTTACTTATCCCATACAAGACATGTCGGTCCGTCCTACCTCTTTGACCTTGCGCTATACATGTACCTCTGAAGTTCCTTTCGCCTCTCTTGCTTTCCTACCCATTTACTTTCCCCTCTTAATCTACTTCAATAACTATTTACAATGCCGTAATAACTACGAGCAACTTTTAACTCCAACACTCCTACTTTGCAATCAGTCACCATCTTACAATCCCATCGCAATAGCTAACCTTTGATGTCGCTCTCTCGAAAGTGCCTTCGTCAACACATCGGCCACCATGTCTTCCGTTGGACAATACTTCAAACTTATCTTGCCGCTCTCCAAATTCTCGCAAATGTAGTGATGTTGTACATCAATGTGCTTTGTGCATGAGTGGTGTGTAGCGTTCTTTGCAAGGGCTATGTACCCTTGGTTGTCACACATGATGGCCATTATTCCTTCTTGAACAAACCCCACATCCGCCAAGAGCTTGCAAAGCCAAATGGCCTCCTTCATACTTTGGCTAGTTGCCATGTACTTCACCTCTATCGTAGACAAGGCAATGGTACGTTGCTTCTTGCAATTTCAAGAGATGGCACCATCTCTAAGTAGGAATACATACCTCATTGTTGAACAACGCTCGTTTGCATCTCTTACCCAATCTGTATCGCAATAGCCCTCCAAAGCAATGTCCTTTCGGCCAAGCTACAACTTGTCGTCTTTGGAACGTTTCAAGTACCACATGATGCGCTTCACTGCACTCCAATGAGATGGTCCAGCCCTAGACATGAATTGGCTCACCATGCTTACCTGAAAAGCAAAGTCAACATGTGTGGCCACCATGGCATATACCAATGACCCAACTCCACTCTTCTATAGCATGCCTTCAATCTCACCTTGAATAGCTTGAAACTCTTCCTCCGAGATCTTCAACAACTTGACATTCGTATCAAGTGATGTACCAATGTGGTTGTACTCGTCTATGTAGAAGTGCTTGAGCACCTCCTCAATGTACTTCCTATGGCTCATGGTGATGGTGCGTGCTTGGAGTCCCTCACAAAATCCACACCAAGACAATATTTCAACTTGACAAGATCATTCATATCAAACTCCTCGTTGGGCTTGCCTTTGAGCCATGTCAATTTGGCTAAAAGGCTAGCTAAGAGGATGAAGTCATCTACATAGATGAGCACTATCAACAAGTATTCACACGTTTGCTTTAAGTACAATGAGTCATCCGCTTCACTTCTTCTAAAGCCCTCTTTGATAAAAAAAAATGAGCCAATCCGTTGGTACTAGGCCATGGTGATTGCTTGAGTCTGTACAACGACTTCTTGAGTTTGCACACAAGGTGCTCAAGTCTCTCTTCTCAAAACCTTGCGCTTGGCTCATGTAAATGTTCACTTCCAAATTTCCATTCAAAAATGCGGTCTTCACATCCATTTAATAGATCTCCAAATCCAACACGGCTCCAAGCGCAAGGATGCTTTGAATGGTGTTGAACTTTGCAAATGGTCTCACAGAAATCTACTCCATCAACTTCAGAGTATCTTTTTGCCACTAACCGCGCCTTGTGGCGCACAACTTGACCCAAAACATCCTTCTTTGTGCGAAACATCCACTTGCATCCGACCCTCTTGCGACGACTCTTTGGAAGGGAAGACAACTCCCAAGTTTAAATTGTAGTGAGTGAGTTATACTTCTCTTGCACGGCCGCCTATCACTTGCTTGCATCCGTGGATTGCATGGCTTCACACACATTCAACGGATCCTCAAAAGTGGCCACATTGGCCCGCTCTACTTCATGGTACAACAAGATCTGGTTCATGCACCACTCTCTCGGCGGCCGCCGCTCTCTTCTTGGATATCATGGCTCTTGAGTGCTTCCACTATCATTATCACCACTTAGTGTTGATGTTCGTGTTGTTGAAGGCCCCATGGTTGCACCTTCTTCTTCACCATCCATCGTCTTCTCCTTCTTAGAATCACTATCACCAGTGGTACTTGGTTTGGAAGATTCCTCCACCAAAGCCAACGGAGGTACCTTACTACTCCCTATTGGACTCATCTCTAAACCATGACCAATACTTGAGCTATTTCAAGCAAGCACCACGTCACCACTGTGAATGATCTTCTTTGTCTCAACACACATGAGGCGATATGCCTTGGTGCCCTTGAAATAGCCAAGAAAGAAACACTATGTGCCTTTTGCATCAAGTTTACCCCTCTTTGCATCCTGCACCATTGCATATGCAATGTATCCAAACACACACAGGTATGCAATGCATCTAAACATAAACATGTATACAATGCATAGCTTGCGGCCACTCTAAGCCTCTTATGGTGTGATGGTGATAAGGGCCGTTCTTGGGCACCAATTGCGGATGTACACTGCATTGGTCTCCGCTTCCGACTAAAACACAAGCTTAAGTCCTTGAGCATGGATCATGCTCCTCACCATCTCCACAATGGTGCGGTTAGCTCACTTGGCCATTCCATTTGGCTCGGGCGTGTACAATGGTTATAATTGCCTATTGATGTTGTGATGCTTCAAGTAGCCTTCAAATGCCTAGAATATGAACTCTCCACCATTGTCGAACCGAAACACCTTGATCTTGTGCTCCAATTGCTTCTCCGCAAGCACCTTGAACTCCTTGAACTTCTCAAGGCACTTCCCATTCGTCTTCAACATGTTCAACTACTCCTTCCTTGAAAAGTCATCAATGAAATTCTCAAAGTACCTTGCACCACCAATGGACGTGGTCTTGATGGGGCCGCACACACTTGAATGTACAATCTCCAAATGCTTTGTGGCACGAGTTCCTCCATCTTTTGGAAATAGTGCCCTATGTTGCTTGCCTTGCACACACCCTTCATAAACTGGCATAGATGACTCATCTTTGCCAAGGGTCATGCCACTTACCATGCTTTGAAGCAAATGCACACTTCTCACATTCAAATCACCAAGACGACAATGCCAAAGCTCAATGACTCCATTCTTGCTAGATGATTGTGCCAAATTGGCCGCATCCGCCTCATACACCTTGGTGAAGGCCACTTGGTACAAATTGTCTTTACGAGGTACTACCACAAGTACATCGCCATTTGGTGCCTTCGTTGAGAACCCGTCCACATTGAAGTTTACTTTCATACCACTTGACACAAGCTTGCTCACTAAGCAAATTTGCTTGCAACTTCGGTATATTGAGGATCTTTGATTGTCATCCTCTTCAAACGCCCCCTCACAAACACTTGGACAACAATGTCATTGACTCCAACGGCATCCACAACACTACCATTTCCCAAATGTACATTGTGTGATGGAATTACCTCATACGTATTAAATGGTGCCCTATAAGATGTCATGTGTTTTATGGGGCCAAATATAAAAATCCACTTACAAATGCACTTGGAATGAGGTCCATCTTGAGTTGCAAATGTGTAATCATCGTCTTCCTTGGCATGGTTAGCATTCTCCTTCTCCATTATTTGATTTGCGTTGTTGCGCTCTCTTTTCTTTGGCTTCAAGGAATTTCGTGCAAGATGGCACGGTTTGCCACATTTGTAACATACCTTGGGCTTGCCACGTGAGGATAAGCTGCCGCCCTTACTTTGCCTTAATACCAAGGCCGCATCATTGTCATGCGCCTCCTTCTTCTTGCGCTTAGACACTTCATGCATCATCCGTGCAACCTCAAACTCCATGGTGAGGTCCTTCATGCGCAACGTCTCTAAAGCGGTGATCAAGTGTTCAAATGAGGGCGACAAGCTCCCAAGCAACGTCATCACCACATCTTTGTCTTTGACGGGTACCTTCAAGCAATTGAGTTGATTCGTAAGTGCCTTCACTTGGTTGATGTAGGTCAACAAGTCATGACCTTCTTGCATTTTGATTGTAAAAACTTGCAACAAATGAAGAGGATGTTGGACAAGCTCTTTGCTTCGTGGATGTTGCACAAAGTCTTTCATGCTTCCGTTGGGGAAAAAGATCGTATGTGAGCGGTGAGCGGTGAGCGGAGAGCGGTGAGCAAAAAAAAAAGAGCAAACTTTTAAGCATTTTACATAGACTTAATGAAGAAGGATTTTACATACACGTCTTAATGAACAAGGATTTTACATAGACTTAATGAACATGGATTTTACATAGACTTTAATGATTATACTTTGAATTGCATAAAATTTTTGAATTGTTTATTTTATCAAATTGTAGGATTTTTTCACCATAATTTTGGATATTATATGGATTTTGGGCTAAAAAAAAGATAAACTCACAATTGAAAATAAATAAAGATTGATTAGATGAAGACCAAAAATATGGTTAAATATATTTCTTATTTGATAACATGATAGTACGGGAGTAAATAAGTAAGATAGAAGATAAATGTATAAATTAGTTATTAGTGTGAAATTGGTATCAGAAATACTTTCATGAAGTGAGAAAAAGAAGATCAATATATAATGAAATAGTCCTAAAAGACACGGTAGAATGCGATAAGTATATATGAAATCTAAGATAAAGCTATCAATTGGCAAATCAATGTCAACTGAAGGCCAATTTAAACCAAAACAAATTCTTTTTCAATTAGCATGCAATGCAAATCAAATTAAAGAACTATCTATGATAGCGGAAAACCATGCTAGACTTGCTAACGGTGAACTTAAGCACGTCTTGCCTTGCTTGGAACTTCTCGTCCCAACCAGCATCCATTAAACTATTCAGAACTGTTGTTGATGGTGCCTAGATGATGTACATCGTGGAAGTGCGACGTACGTTGCCTGCTACGGAAAAGAAGTCCACCATGATGTGCACGGGCACGAACCACTTCACATGTGCCGCTTTACTAACAGTTCCTCCTTTCATTGCTTCCGCAATGTCCACCGCAAGCTTAGCTATGAAAGCCTCTAAGGTGAACATGTCCGGAAGGGGCCAATGCAGATCATCAAGGGCCGACAGTGGCAATTCGTCTAGACTACCATACAACGAAGTGCCAGATTGAGGAACCTAGATGGCTTTCAAAAAAAAGTACCATTATCTGACAACTGCTTATGACAATGGCCATTACGCACTACAGCCTCTCCAACCTCATGATGTACGACAAAATTGACATCTATCACCACCGTTGGATCAACCCAGTTGTCCCAGTAGGACATATGCAGCAGATTGCATGCGCGTGGCTCGTTGGCATAAGTCACCAGATCAAGCTGTAGTTGTCGCCGCTAATAAGCATGTCACACCTTGATAGCGTCAAGCTGCAGCACATTTTTCCCTCGTCGCACCTCCACTTTGAACCTAAACTCTAAAATTTGGGCCTTCCATGCTCCAGCAAACGTGTCAACACCATGAATCCTAGCATCCAAAGACCATGGACATGTTTCGGCTCTCTCAATGTCACCTTTGATCCAATTTCTAAGCGCACTGGAATATACTTACCACGTGCATCCACAGTGTTGTGGAGCACGACACTATGGACCTCGTCCAATGGCTTCGACAACTAGCTACAACATAGTAACTTGCTTCTTTCTTCAAAACTTTTGAAACTAAATATCTAAGACGCCTAAGGCTAGCAAAGAGGATGATTACATACTTAGATTGTGCACCATTAATCCATGTCATCAAATTCCCGCCATAAATCTATAGTTTGTTTATTCAGTCTGGCTAGGACAACGTTGTTTTTTTCAATTTATTTCAAAGGCCGTGGCTCTACTAAAATATTGAGAGTACGTCTAAGTACAGATGCAAACGTATGTTGTCTACTATACCCAAGCATAGGACTTGCATGAGCTCGAGTGCGGTAGCGAGGTGGCACCTTATGTGCCACTACAATTTTTTGATGTGTCCTGTACGTTTCCAGCTCAAAACAACTGCCCAATTCTAGGTTCACGGGGCCTCTCAATGACCCCAAATTTTTTCTAATGTATGCTATTTTCCACTTAACCCCTAGGGTACCATGACAGTTTCACACCAAAAATACTTCAAAATAGTTGGTTTCTAGTGCAATGAATAAAGAAGAAAACAAAAACCTTGATTACTAATTATGACCATAGGATCCCAAATACAACTCATCCAGTAACGTACTCAAAAAATTCATAATCTTTGACCGTACGGATTGAAAGATCTACATGTCAAACAAATCAAACAAATGATTCATTTTCTTCCCTGCGATTAGTGGATCAACAACTTTGACTACACTTGGTGTCAAATGTATCCACCACACAAGGTCTAAATCCATTACCATTGTGTCAAGCGCGATGTTAGTTCCCAGCACACCAAATTTTAGAGGTAGAAGAGAGGGATAGCATACTCAACACAACCATGCAAAGAGTGGAGGTTAAAAAATTGCCAATTTGCGTTTAAAGTTTTTGTGAGATTAATATGTTTTAGATTGATAATCCAAATTATCAATAAGAAGATTTACACTCCATATTGTTGTCGAAAAAAAAAGTAAAAAATATAAAAATCTTTAAGCTCTATGCAGAAAAGAAGACGTTTTTCAATTACCTTGCTCGACAATGTGCAAATTTTTTTGACTTGGGTTTGTATGCTATTTTTCACTAAAGACAAAACATTTTCTTACACCACGAAGGTAAAAAATATTACTTGCTAAAATTGAAAACTTCACATTCAATAGAGTGACCAAGCAAAAGTTTTTGGAGGTGCCCAACGTACCCGCTCTCCCCGTTTGATATTCAAAATCCAATAACTTTTTTCACAGCATGTCGGATTTAGAAAAAAAAATGGACTCACAAAGCTTTTAGCAATTTCCATCTAGAGTAAAAATTTCAAATATGAATGCTACAAATTGACACCATAAGAACTTGTCCAAACCTTCAAGACTCTAGGCCATGGACTATTGGGCCTTTAGGGATTAAACATGTTTTATTCAAAAATATGTATAGGACGTGAAAAAATAATGAAATGGAATCTCTTCTAATTTATACAATACACCATATAAATTATCAACGGCAAAGATGTTTTGATATTGTCAAAGAAGCTATAAATATTAATCCATAAAAAGGCAAAGTCTTGAGGTCGGCTTCTGTAAATCAATGGCACAATTTTAGAAAGTGGATTTTATCTTGGAGGCTTCGAATTATGTGAAAAGATGCAAGTAGGTGTGAGTTACGTGGGAAAGTCATTGTTTTTCCTATGGGAGCTATAGAACGGAACTTACGCCAAACCCATGTTTTTTTTTGAAGAAGGTAATTCAAAAGAATTGTACCAAAATGTGAGATTTATTATGCAACTGAATAACGTATTACTATTTGAAATTCTCAAAAAAATAGAACGTTTCATAGTGTAAAAAGTGCAATCCAGTAAGAGCCATGTATGTTGGGTACAATGCAAAAACACTTGAAAGCAATTCCTTTGTTTCCATAGAAAAAGTAGACATTTTGACATTATTCCCACACTTATTTTTAAACAACAAAAAGCAATCAAACCGTTTGTTTTCACCGTTTGGATTTGCAAAAGGTAAGAAAATGAAGTTGTAAAAAATTACAATAGTTTTGGTTATTTCTTGAATCACTGCACCTTTCACAATCTTTTTGGAAATGAAGAAACCCCTACTTACTACAACTGAGTCCACCCTAGTTAATTTTAGACACTTGATAATCTTTACAATTTTGATTTTTTTTTTCAAGATGAGCTATGACAAAAAAATTAGGAGGTATTGCCCCACAAATGGATGTCCGCTTCATGGGCCAATTCATCTTCAATGCAAGGACTAGGTATATTTCCGGATCCAAGGCCTACTGATTTTGCATAAAACCTACTTAACCCAATGTACAAGAATTTTTGGGATTTATGGTTTGAATGTTAGTACCACACAAAGTTAGAAATGGGGACTCCGGGCACCTCCAAGATTTTGCTAGATGTCTCTACTGACATTGAGATTTTCCATACATGGAGCAAATATTAAGTTTTTTGATGATGTCAATCTCCTTCTGGTCTTTCGTGTAATTTTTTTCTTACACCTTTTTTTACATTTCACGCAAGCCATAAAAAAAACTTCATCTTTTTTACATAAAACCTAGAGATCTTCATATTTTTTAATTTTATTTTTTTCTACAACAATATGTGGTGTAAACATTCTAATTGACCATTTAGATTATCATTCTAAAATACAATAAGTTCTAAAAATATATAATTCACTTTTTGACAATTTAAGAACCTCCACTCCTTGCACACTTGTTTTGAATATGCTACACGCCTACTCCACCTCGCAAAATTGTTGTGCACGGAACTAACATCATGCTCAACACAATAGTTAAAGATTTAGACCTTCTTTAGTACAACAATTTATTACCAAGTTAAGTCAAAATGTGCTGATAATTCAAGGCAAGAAAGAAAATGAACCATTTTCTTGACTTCTAAAAGTATAATCCTTTTAATCCGTGCGGTCAAACTGTATGAAATTTTGTGAGTATGTTACTTAGTAAGTTTTTATGGAGATCCTACGGTGAAAAGAAACAATATAAGGTTTTGTTTCCTTCCATACTCATTGCACTAGAACCAAGAATTTTGAAATGTTTTTCGTGTGAAATTGTCCCGAGGTTTGTGAGATTAAATAAATATAATTAAATAGAATAGAAAATACACTGTTGTATAAAAATATTCAAAATAAAAGAAACATTTATTTATTTATCTACCATCCAAATTTGAAAAACATGTAATATGTTTTGAACTAGTACTATAGTTGTAGTCATTACTTATATTTCTACTATACTCTTTGCAATCCTAGAGCTATAGTAGTAGCAAGTTCTACATGCTACTAGTAATAGGCGGTCCAAAAATGCTCGCGTGGCATGAGCCAGTTCCATGTGTCGTTGAAGCGTGTAATGATATGTGATAATCCTCCAGCGTTGACTCTCCCTGTGGAACACAATCTACCCATGTACAAGTGAAAGGTATCCGCAAATTCGTGATTTCTGAAGATTACAGAACTTTTGCCCTCCTGCTGCAGTCTCTTGTACTCTTTGGACAAGGTCCAGCCATTGATCCGTTGAACTATTTGAGTTGTTGCATACACCTCCAAAGCCTTTCAGTTCTTCGGAATCATTTGAACATCAACATCATGTCTGTGTAAGTATGCAACTCTAGAATCTACTCACCACCTTCTCCGCAGAGCCTTAGCCATTGCCTCTGCATCGGTGAACCTGTACAGTGACTGCATCAATTCGCTTGGCGTTGTTGTCATGCCCCAATCACATACTCCGATGTACACTCGCGATTCATGGTCTCAAAAATCGAGGAGGATGTTGTCCGGAGATAAGTTGTTGTGAAGATGGCCGCTCTTGTGTACTTCGTTCATGATGTGCAACAATGCCCAAGCAAGCTCAGTCCGTTTCTTGCAAAATTGTACAAGTTGATGAGCACAAATAATCTCGTCCTCTAAGTAATTTCCATACGATAAATGAATGTACAGGTCATCACCGTACTAGTAATCACAATAGAGCATCTCTTGTATCGCCTCCCCATTCCACCAGTACGCATATCCTTTGTATTTGGAGGCATGGATGGCTACAAATCGAATGATGTCCGGGTGTCAAATTCTCACTGCAATTGATATGTTCTGGTGTTTTATCTTGGCTGGGTCCGGCCTTGTTTGCGCTTGGTTAGATAATTATGCAGCAAACTCCCAAAATGGTTCAATGCCAAAAGCTCTTTCAATCCAAATTTTTCAAAAAGTGGCATATCCACCTCTCCTAATCGCGTCGTCCACTCCAATCACTCTTGCCGTTACAAAAATTGCAATCAAATGCGACATTCAATCTTGTTCCTCTCGTCTTTTCTCCTCAAAGTTTCACCAACCCACAGATCCACGTCGGTTCGGGTTGTTAGCAAACGGATTCATTTGAGCGACAACCAAATCCACCTTCAAAACCACCTTATTAAAAGCTTCGTCACCTCTTCGACGATCGCTCCCGTATTTCGCCAACAAGTTTTTATAATTTCACAATGCATCGTGCACCCTCCTCTCGAGGAACTTCAAATAACCCCGCTTATTTTTTTCCGCGAACACTCCGGAGCAAGTAGTGCAGTCATCATGTACTATGTCATCTCTCCCTTGAATTTGTTGGGCCCTCGTGACGATATCTCACATACTTGCTTTTCAAAGCTTGTACAAGATTTTCCTCATAGAATCGTACGATCAATTTTATAAGAAAATCCTAGCACTCCTGAGATGGAATGTCTCGAATCGGGTGCAAATTAGGCGCCAGAAGTCCGTCACCTTTTGATTATTTTTGTCCCTCGGCATCTTTGTTCGGAATTGAATTCGAGCTTGAAGTTATATTCTAAATAGTTTTTTAAAGAACTTTGTAGAGTTTGACAAAATTTAAAGTTTTTAAAAAAATTATGTAAAATTTAACAAAATTTCTCCCCCAAGTAAATCACTTTTCAACTCCCAAAAATGAGGAGCTAATGGATGGATTTTGCCAGCCAAAGCCACTCCGCATCCATTCAAAATATTTGAAGAGAAGAAGAAAAGTGAGGAAAAAGGGGAGCGGACGGCCTTTTATAGGCGCCGATCAGCCACTTGGCCGTCCGCCCGATTGAACAGCCGAGATCAATCGGCTGTCCAATTGGACGGCCGCGTGCTGACCGCACAAGCGGATGGCCTCAAGTTGTACGCATGATTGAACAACAATGACAATCGCGGCCGCGAGATCGGACGGCTCTTAGCCGCGCGGTCGAACGGCTGAGAGGCTAGTAACCGCCACATCGGACGGATGCGTGCGGTCTGCCAATCGGTTGGTTGAATGCCCCTTGAACGCCCAATCGGACGGCCGTCAAGGCTTCCACTCTAAAATGACGGCCATGATTTATCTATTTTAAATTTACTATAATTTATTTTACATCCTCGTTTTCATTGTATGTCCACAGTAAACGTTCTTTACTGCCAGATGTATACTTGGACCAGACGTCCGGACGTTGCCGTCCGCCAGTCATCTTTTGGACGCTCCGACCATTCAGGACGTCGGAATGGTAACTTAGGCCGGAATTGCAATAAAAAGCGCCATTCAAACATGTCCATCATGTCTTCTCTTCTCAGAGTTTCACCAACCTACAGATTTATGCCTATTTTTAATTTTGACAAATGATTTCAAATCAAAAAAACAAATCCGCCTTCAGAACCACTACATTGAAAGCTTCATCACTCACTCGATATTTTCTCGCATATTTTGCCAACAAGTGCTTTGAATTTCATAATGCATCATGCACTCTGCTATCCAGAAACTTTGCATACCTTCCCTTTTTGGTCTCGGCGATTCACTTCGGAGCATGGAGATCTTCCATCTCAAGTAGTGACATCTCAATCTTGAATTTTTTGGAGCTCTCATTGCAATATCTCACGTACTTGCTCTCCAAAGCCCTTACAGAATTATGCTCATGAAATTGTACAATCAATTCCATGAGAAAATCCTTGCAGCTCTATGATGGAATGTCCAAGATGGGATGCTGCTTTGGCGTAGCAAACTTTGCCACCTTTTGTTTCTTTTCGTCCATTGGCATGTTGGTTAAGTGATGAGTTTGAGCTTCAAACTCTCTCAAATTTTTAGAAGTTTTTTATGAAAGTTGACAAAATCTTCTCCCTCCAAATTTGTATTAGTTTTCTTCTCTCAAAGATGAGGAGCCAATAGATGGATTGCGCTAGCTACAGCCACTCCACATCCACTCATATATTCAGAGGGGAAAAGAAAAGTAAGGAGGAAACGACGGTGGGTGGCAATTTAAAGCGGCCTCGTCGACCATGAGGACGTCCGCTCGATCGGACCGCCTCCCACATCATTTTGATGATGTGACAACGTAGAGCCCTTCCCTCAAACTAGAGCATCTTATGGATTAGATAGCCATAAGACGGTAATGGCAATTGGACGGCCTTCAATCGCTCCACTATCGTAGCCGACCGTGCATGCCGCCCGCTTAGGTCGTCCACTCTTCTTCTCCAATCAAGGTAAATTTATCATATTTACTCTATTATAATAATATTTATTGTATGGCCTTGGTAAAGTATTATTTACCATCAGACGTTGCATTTTATTGGACATCCGATCATCGTCGTCCGTTGGACATCAAGTCAAACACTCTAACCTCATAGGACGTCCGAATTGGTAACCCAGCCAATTGATAGCAACCTTTGTTAATACATGTGGAATCCTTTTAAGCTTCTTTCACCTCTCTCTATTTCCTCCCCCATACTTTTCCTTCTAAATCTACCTCAACCACTTAAAATATCATTATAACTACAAGCAATTCTAATCTTCAACACAATATACTTTGCACCAACAATAACGATGTTAGAACATAAAAACAAAAAAAAACTTGTAAAAACAATTTGCAAAAGAAACTTACATGTTGAGATAACCAATCCTAGGATTACACCTCGGTTTATCCGCCTAGTTAACTCCTAGTTAAGTTAACTTGTAGTTAAGTCTCGGCAACTTCCTCTTTTACTTGTAGCATATATCACACCAGACTAGTATATAAACAATCTCCTACCTCTGGTACGAACACTTCTCTTTCATCTCGCTTGCTCTTCATCACAACACGTTATCAGCACGAGCCTCTAGACCTCCAAATATATTTTATTTCATTTTACTTTTATTTATTTATTTTTCTTTTCTCTTGTTTTCATCATTTAAATTTCTTTTTGTGCATGTTATTTGTGCACACCGATGGCTCTTCCACTGAAGTCACCTAGGGAAGCACGCGTGCAACCGCTCCTCTTTGACACCCTAGAACGTGATGGGAGCAATTATCTTGAGTGGAGTAACGATGCGAAGGCTTTCTTATGTGCGGAAGCACTGGACTATGCACTAGATCGCGAGACCATCGAAAAGCTATTGACACCGCGCCGATGGCAAGCCCTCCTCATCTTACGCCGCCACATCAACGTCTCACTGCGACAACAATACACACAGACGGACAACCCGGCGGATTTATGGCGGCAGCTCCGAGATCGCTTTCACCACGAACAGACGATGTTCTTACCGCAAGCCCGCAACGACTGGATTAACTTGCGCGTCGTTGACTTCCCCAACGCTCAACGCCAAACTGCACCGCGTCTCTGCCCAACTTCGACTATGTGGCGATTGCATTTCAGATAAGGAACTCATAGACAAAACCCTATCTACTTTTCCTCCAGCTACCACTATCTTAGCTCAGCAGTACCGGAACATGCAATTTGAGAAACATTCCGAATTGATGTCGTACTTACTCCTAGCTGAAAAGCAACAATTGTTATTCCTAAAGAATGCAGATGTCAGACCAGCTCGGGAGGTACACATCGCCGAGACATCCACCCGAACGTCACAACGGGATCGGAAACGGCCACCACGACAAAATTTCTCACGTGAAGCCAACAAACCTCCTAGTAAGCCTCACTCATCTCATACTCATACTGGTCGACAAGCATGTCATAGATGCAGTAGATCAGGTCATTACAAAAAGGAATGTCGGGCGTCACAGTACCTCGCTTAGATTTATCAGGATCTTCAATCATTAAAGAAAGGTTCACGCAAGACGCATACCCTAGACACCCCGTCATTTCCTGATGTAGAACCCAAATTTTTTATGGTGGACAATCGTAAGGCCGCGTTTCTGGCAGACGTCGCACTGCTCGATAGTGCGTCCACCCATATGATTTTATGCAATGCGAAATAATTCGATTTCTCATACTGCGCTGCCACCTGGCAAACGTGTGACCTAGTCACCATTGCCGGAAGTCGGAGTTTTAGATTCCGAGAGGGCCAGGCGTCTCTGATACTGCCTGAAGGACTCCCTCTCCTATGCCAAAAGGCAATGTATGCACCGACAGCACCTCGTAGCTTGATCAGCTACGGAGATTTACGTGCAAATGGTATCCACGTCTCCACTGCGGTGGAGAATGTTGAAGAGGTTCTGGTGATCAGGCAAGGCTGTAGTTTCCTTGCCACTGAGAAAGTAGGAGCCAATAGCCTATATGAGATTGCGATAAGACCTCAAAAGGGACCCGCAATAAGCCACTTCTCCACACCTCGTGGAATTGCTGAAGAGACCCAAAAGTTCCCACATGGAAGTGATATTCCTGAGGTTAAAGGTCTACAAGGTAGCAACCTTTTAGGCTCTACTTTTCTGGTCTCCTCCCCGGCCAAGGTCGGAATATGGCATCAGCGCATGGGGCATCCGGGCACCACGATGTTCCGCCGCATGCTACCATTGCTTGCAGGTCACAATCTATGTTCGGGTGACGCCGACAAGGTAGAGAGCTGCGCCGCCTACGCTCAAGGGAAGTTGATCAAGCAACCTTCACGATGGAAACTTCCAACCGAGCTTCCCCAGGTGCTTTAGCGTCTTCAAGGTGATGTATGCGGTCCTATAAACCCACCCTCACGTCCTTTTTGTTATTTCCTTGTTTTGGTAGATGCTTCTGGTAGACACTCAGAAGTATCCCTTCTCACAACCCGGAACATGGTGTTTCCCAAACTTCTAGCCATGCTCATTAAGTTCCGAATCCACTTTCCTAATCACCTAGTGAAAACTCTACGCATGGATAATGCTCAAGAATTTAGATCCCATGCATTTGAAGATTTTTGCGTAGCTTCAGGAATTACCCTTACATATTCTGATTTCTATGAGCACACTCAAAACGGACTTGTTGAGGCCTACATTAAGAAGATCCAGCTGATTACTCGGCCTATGCTTATTCACGCAAAAAAACCAACTTCTATGTGGAGCCATGAAGTCCTTCATGCCGCTACTCTTCTTAGAATAAGACCTACCCTACTAAATTCTCATACCTCGCTAGAATTACTATCCGGACAGGTACCTAACGTATCTCATCTTAGAACGTTTGAATGTCAAGTTTGGGTACCTACAGCTGAACCTCGGAGAATGACTATTAGCACCCATCGGCACGAAGGAATATATGTAGGATTCGATTCCCTCAGTATCATCCAATATGTTTTTCCCTCTACAAGAACCCTATTGCGTGCTAGATTTGCAAACTATAAGTTTGTAGAAGATGTCTTTCTCTCCATGATCATAGAAAATCCGTCTCCCAAACTAGAATTTTGGGCCCCTGAAACATTCACACTAAAACCCTGACCCCAGAACTGCCCTATGTGAGACTGAAGTGAAGAAGCTCCTTCACCTTCAGAACCTAGCCAATAGACTCCCAGATGGCTTTAATGTCGGACATCGTATTACCTGGAATCCCCTTCCCGGAACAGGTTTCCAACCAATCAATATCCTTCCAATTAAACGGAAATCTGATCATCAGTCTTCATCCTTGAATGCTACCCGATCCCAACCCAAAAAATTACTATCTGAAGTAAATTCCATTACTTCAGATGAGGTTGAAGCTTTCGTTACTCACCTAACCCTTTCAAATAATGATCCTCAGACCCTAGAACAGGCAAAGGCTAGTCCTTAATGGCTCGAATGGTCAAAAGCTATAGAGGCAGAGTACAATTCTCTTAGAAAACGCAAAGTATTTGGTCCTTTAGCCACAAATCTCTCTAGCAAACCGATTGGATTCAAACTGATTTTTACCCGCAAGAGAGATGAGAAAGGAAACATTTTGCGTTACAAAGTACGTTTAGTAGCCCAGGGCTTTAAGCAACGACCCAGTATTGACTTCGAATTTACCTACTCACCGGTCATGGATAGCTCTTCCTTTTAGATACCTACTTAGCTTCGTTGTCCACTTATCCTTAGAAACACAACTTTTAGATGTGGTGACCGCATACCTCTACGGACCCTTGGACGCTGACATCTATATCAAACCCCCTCCTGACTTCATTCCTATTGAACCACGGTTTCCAACACGACTCCATTTTCCCCTGTATCTTCACCTTCAAGGATAGCCAATGTTTTGTAATCATAGCAGTTTACGTAGATGACTTCAATCTTGTGGGGACTGTCCACGCATGCAC
Source organism: Bryoerythrophyllum caledonicum (assembly GCA_963971425.1). Lineage (NCBI taxonomy): Eukaryota > Viridiplantae > Streptophyta > Bryopsida > Pottiales > Pottiaceae > Bryoerythrophyllum > Bryoerythrophyllum caledonicum. The sequence continues at coordinate 35,763,625 of OZ020514.1, read as the reverse complement.
ATATGTCGTGACCTTACTCACGGGCCAATTCGAGATGAAGCTCCAAGGCCAAACAACCTTCTGCCTTGGCCTCCAGATTGCCCATCTAGCCGATGACATTATTCTCCTTCACCAAACAGGCTACACTCAGCGCCTCCTCAAGACTTTTAATATGGACCAGGCCAATCCCCTTGCGGCGCCAATGATCGGACGAAGCAAGACAGCTGAAGATCCGTACCATCCTTACGAGGAGGAGGAGTTAACGAACAAAACCAAGTACCTCGCAGCGGTCGGAGCCTTACTTTATCTTTCCACTTACACAAGACCAGATATATCATTTGCTATAAGTGTGTTGACGAGACACAGTCAGAAACCGACAGCGCGACACTGGAACGGGGTGAATCATCTATTCAGATACTTACGAGGGACATAAGACTTTGGACTTCATTATACGAAGGCTGGAACACCTGAGATGATTGGATATGCCGATTCATGATTCAAGACTGATGAAGTATCCGGTAAATCTCAGACATGGTATATCTTTCTCAAGAACAATGCTCCAATTTCATGGAAATCTATCAAGGGGACAGTAACGACAACATCCACAAACCATGCAAAGTTTATTGCACTCCACGAAGCTACACGAGAGGTGGTAGGCTGCGAACGATGGACAATGTTTTCATGGAGCAGTGCGGCCTAGCCTCAAGTAGCGGACCGACCACCATCTTCGAAGACAACGCCGCGTATATCGCACATGTCACCGCAGGATTCATCAAGGCCGACCGTATCAAGCATATCAGCCCACAAATCTTTGGATTTATACAAGACCTCATCGAATCAGGCCAAATAGATGTTAAGAAAATCGAATCAGCACACAACATATCTGACATGCTTACCAAGGTGTTACCTACCTACAAGCACAAGGAACTCATGAAGGAAGCGGGAATGCAACCCCTACTTGATTTCATTTCTTAAACAAATTACACTCTTTTTCTCTTGGGATTTTTCCTTCATAAGGTTTTCCCCGAGGTCAGTTCTTTAATGAGGTAACCCTGGATCGAAGAGGAGTGTTGAGATAACCAATCTTAGGATTACACCTGGATTTATCCACCTAGTTAACTCCTAGTTAAATTAACTCGTAGTTAAGTCTCGGCAACTTCCTCTTTTACTTTTAGCATGTATCACACCAGACCAATATATAAACAATCTCCTACCTCTGGTAGAAACACTTCTCTTTCATCTCGCTTGCTCTTCATCACAATACCCAAATCAAGCTTGACCTTTAAAACTACATTTGCCATGGATTGAGAGATACCAAGACCAAAGAAGAATGATGGCGGAGCGCACTCAAGAACGGTGAGATCCTTTTCTTCTTTCACTTATTTTCCGTCCACCTTGTCCTTGTTGTACAATGGAAGATTTGTAATATCCTCCATCATCCACACAAAAAATTACAAAATCATTGTTAGATCATGATAAAGAGAGACGCAACAACTAAAACACAGTTAGGTCATCGCAAAGAAAGACGCAAAAACAATGCAATATCAACTCTAGGCAATGGCTAAATCGATGGAGGCAGAGACTATGACAGACCTATTCCAGAAAGCCAAGCAAAGACTAGATCAAAATAGATACAACTAAATTTACGCAACTAGATCTACACAACTAGATCAATCAAACATGTACAGAAAAAAACCAACAAATGTACACATGCAACCAACAAAAAATACATGAACAAAGAAACGCAACGACACAACAACTTCCAAAGGTGCCAGAACGTCAACAAGCAGAGATAAGAAACATCAACAGGCAGAGCTAAGGATCAACAACCGCATCATCATCAATCAAAAGCATAAAGAAGAAAACAGCGACAACTTAGAGCGACAACCTAAAAGAAACAAAATTCGTATCAACCCAAAGCAAAAACAGCAAAACCGCGACAACTTTAAAAACAGTGATAAGAAAAGCAAAGAAAATGCGATAAAAAGCAAAGCATCAACGAGCAGCAATAATAAACACAGCAGCCATGGGAGAAGCACAAAAACTTGCGAGGATTGAGAAGCGCGCACGCACAGAAAACACGTAGACAAACACGCCTAGAGAAGTACAAGAAAGAGATATATTTCCTCCAGCAGGCAGTTAATACACGCTGCCATTCAACACAACCAGATACCCGCCGGGCATCAAGCAAGTATCAGACGAGTATCAAGTGGGTAAGCGATGGGCACCCACGGGCACCCGGGCACCCTGGCAGTGTACCGGCAATGGACAGCCCTCCCTATAGAGGAAGTTACGCTGCAAGAGGCCTCGCGAGCGGGCCTCTGGAGAAAAGAGGGCCCTTCCTCGTCGGGACAGGCTACGCCCCTTCCCTCCTCGTCAGGATCCCTCTTTTCCTGAGAGGCCTGATTGCACAGGCCTCTTACTGTACTAAACTTATCAGTTCCTCTCTATATCCGTACATTTTTTCTGAATTGCAGTTGAAAACCTGTTTTCTCTCTATTTACTCGGGTACAACAGCTACCAGAATTGCGATAACAATGCAGCCAAGAAAAACCCTAAGCCACGCTCAATATCGGGGGATCTCCTAGTGTAAGGACCTCGCAGAACTAGATCATGTTCCGTCTACAGTGCTACCTTGATAACTTGGTAACGGAAATTCCAACGTACCAGGTGATTAAGAGATCTTGTGATGAAGGGTCTATCCGAGAGCGAGGTTTCTATCAAGGGAAAACACACGACGAAGGACGCCATCAATGCATCCCTTTATGAATTGGTAACAAAAATTCCAACGTGTCAGGTGATCGAGGGATCCCTCGATCAAGGCTCAATGAAAGAGCAAAATTTTTCATCTGGGAATCTCTCAGAGGGAAATATGTGATTCCATCGAGATTTACGAGTGGCACTTGATTTTTGCAGGGCTAATTTGTCCCTGGATAGCCTTCCGGAACCAGGCCACACAGTGAGCATCCCGGAGCATCTCACCACCGCGAGCCGGAAGCAGTTTTTCTTATTTCCGGTAAACAGCCATCTTTGCTGCCGCATATCGTCGTTGATCACACCGCAATTGAGCCGCATCAGATGTCGCAGACCATTCAAGCGCATCTGTCCGTTTCCCTTCAAATACCAGTGCCGCAACCACTCCCACTCCGCCAAGTGGCAGAAAGAGAGTGATCATGATGACCGGAAAAGATTTGACGTCGTCCGCCAAACGGAGATGATATTCCGGCCCCATGTCTGATCCCACCATCCCGCCTGACCGGTTAGGCGGTCCCGGCCAGTGCGGTGGGGGGCATCTTCCCGGGGACCCACCAAACCTGGCAGGTCTGTGTGCTGGGGGGCCACGGTGGAGTGCTCTAATCAGATCATGATGGAATCGGTTAATCAAGACTGGTTGCCTGTAAAGTTGCGACATGCAGTCACCTTTCTGCTGCACAAAGTACGATTGGGATGCGAGGCCATTCGCTATCCTCTTGCACGCAGTACAGTCTAACCTTGTTAATATCACACCCTCTGTTTCACCCGAAAGTGTGATATTATCAAGGTGTGACAATTTTGATAATATCACATTTGGTAATTTTAGGGGAAATGTGATATTATAAAAAAAAATCCAAAAAAAATCCAAAAAAAAATTAGAAAATTAAATAAAACAACAAACTATCATACACTTGGTTTTCCAACTTGAATAAATCACCAATACATGCCATAACTCACAAAAACCAAAGAAATGAATCACTTTTAGTTAGTGACATCCATATTAGGACATAACAAGCTAGTAAATTCATTGAGACCTAACATAAATTATTTATCTCACCTCATGTGAAATAATCATTGAGACATAGCAAGTGACAAGGTGTAACGTATATAAATTATGTTAGGTCTCAGGTTTAGCACTCGCTCCTCCAACAAGTCTCAATTATAAAAATATGGTACACTCTGGAAGGAGCGGCTTCTTCTTCATCTGAATTTTTGTTTGTTAAAACTCTGTAGGAAATTCCGGATCAAAGCCTAAGCATATAATTCTACATGGTGACCCACCGCTCAGGCCCATTTCTACCTCAAAGGCCTTCATAGCAATCCACAATCACAACCCGAGCTAATCAATCCACCACTGCAGTACTGTACCACTCTAAATATCACACATGATTCCTACACCTAGTAACAATTTGTTAGCAATTTACAAATTCAGGGGCCGTTGTAGTACTAGGAAAAATCGCTACTCCCACATGAGCTGAATTGTAACTCAAGTCGTTGGGGGTGTGCAGCAAGTCGCTGCAGCAAATGGGTCGCTGCTTTGTTTCAGAAAACCAATAATCGGTTCGCAGTGATCCAGGGACTTTACAACAAAGGCACCTCAGAAACCAGACGAAAGAAGGTTCTGGCTTCTCTGAAGAAAGACATCTGCAGGTCTCAGAACGACATTGAGATTTACTCTGATTGCTACGTGTTGCCAGAAGCCATGATTGAGATGATGATTCAACCCAACGACTTGCGACCTGCGACCCAACGACTTGATCGCATCCTCCACACTCCAACGACCTACGACCCAACCTGCGGACTTATCACGACCCCACCTTTACAATCCGGCACAGCTTGCAGATACCCTCAGGACAATGCCATCGCAAGGAAACTCTCAGGAAAACGGCCGCCCCAAGGAAACCCTCATATTCTCCAGAGTCATGCTGGTTCGAGCTCGAAACCCTCGCACTTCCCAGAACTCTCGTCCTCACCAATATCTATGATTTGCCCACATTTTTCATCCACAAATCACCCTCACTTGTACATATAGTACAACATTCCGACGAGATAGGACATCATCTATGCTTATTCATCCATCCATTTTTTATATTGTCACACTTACACTACAGATTTTGAAAAAAAAATGTGATATTATCAAGGGTGATAGTGATATTAACAAGGGAGTTTTACACTACGAAAATCCGTTTCAAGGTTTTGGGTGACAATATCAAGGTGTTCTATTAACAAGTGTGATATTATCAAGGTTAGACTGTATATACGAGTGGGGTGTTCTATGGAAGCGAGGCAGCTGGCCTCGCTCACATTCTGTTGGCACTTCTTAGACCGAATGAAGATTATCTAACTGGTGAACCAAGACTGCCTCCGACAGGGAGCCTTTATATCCTGGTTGTCCAACCGGTGTACAAAATGTCTCTACTCCTCATCGTTAGTGAGTTTTCTTCGTAAGCGCGGGATGTAAAAGAGTGTACTGCTTGGTGATTGGTGCTACAGGATTGTACCGAAATCACTGCGCCTCAGTTTCTAAATTGGAGTTCTTCATCCCATGCAGAGGACCAACAGCGGACACTGAGGTTGAGCTTCTGCTCGAGCTACATCTTAAGTGCAAAAAAATAAACCCAAATTTGCTGAAGCCCTGCCCGCCTACACCGTCAACGATTCGGAAACGCCAACCACGACGGGTGAACCTGGCCACCAAGGTCCAGAGAAGAAGGCACGGCAAAATAAGCCTGAGCCACAGGTGGAAGGAATGACTTTGGCAAAGGCGGTAAAAAGAAATTATGCGGTTGTGTCAAAGTATACTGAAAGGAACTACAGTAACTCAAGAAGTCGTATAAGGAGTTCTCTGGTTTACATATATTTGGAAGGCGGCCCTGCAAGGAGGGCAATGACAAGACCGACTTACAAGTGGACATGTCCTACTTGCATACAGCTTCGCCAAGGGTTGTGGTGTATCGTCTTTGGATCTAATTAGAGTGGAGCGACTTCTTTGACCATATCCTACTTGCATAGAGCTTCGCAAAGGGTTGTGGTGTATCGTCCTTGGATCTAATTGGAGTGGAGCGACTTATTGAGTAGGCCAGAAGCACACGATGCCTTCCTATGAGACATCACTTCAACACTTGTACGTTCTTCCATTGAAGAGACCACCATGCGAAGCTGATGACGATAATGAGGAATTTCCACCTCAAGAATATATTTGACATGAACCAGCTAGAGGCAATATCACATCTGAGACACACTGCAGTCGACCCTCTATAAATGTTACCTCCGTCAGTGTTATGAAAATTTTACTCCCTAAAAAAATCATATTTGTGAAGACTAGTGAGTATTATATGTTAAGCGTTAATACATTCTCTACTCCCTCCTTTGTTAAATGACCCTTTGAAAGTGTTAAAGTTGGGAAAAACAAGATTAAAATATATGAGAACCATACATTTCAATATGTATTCACAATTATACCATATCCTTTGTGAACAATTTGAATATGCTCTCTTATTTAATGATGATCCCACCTTGTGCATGATGAAGTAGATTGGAAGGAGGAGCAATTTGAGTGTGAGTTTGAAGTTGAGTTTTTTGGTGTTGACTTTTTGTTAAGGTTTGACTTTTTTGGGGTTGAGGATTGAGTTTAGAAGTTGGTGAGTCGTGAGTAGTTGGTTAGTGCAATTTCAAATTGATTTCTTACTCTGTGCAGCGTGCAGAGAGCCTAAAGGTGACAGGAGACAAATGCAACTCATCACAGATTTAGGTAGGTACAGTTTCAAGCAGATTATAGTACAAGTTGAAATCGATTTGTTTTCTTTTGACTTTTTTTTATAATTTTTTTAATAAATGTGAGCCAAACTTTTATGACTTGAACCATATTGGTGTGCCAGTACTTATTCAAGTTGATGATGGTGATTGCAGGGACAACTGATTCATCATAACGGTGAACCAATCTTTTCTGACTTGAATCATACTAATTCAAGTTGATGATGGTGATTGCAGGGACGGTTGCTTGCTACCATGTATGTTTCTGTTTTCTTTTTGGTTTTGCACTTCCTTAAAAAAGAAAATTGTATTATCTAGAAAATTCTACTGATTTTCAAGCAAATTGATATTGATTGTACGAACAACTTGCGGGAGGTTGGTTGCCATAAGTGGGTAAGTTTTTTTTTTTTTTTTTTCTTGTAATAAATATAATGTATTAACTAAAAAATATGACTGCAGGCATAGGGATATATCATCACATCAAACTAATCATTCATGTTTTGAGCGTTGAGTAGAGGTTTGCAATGGGTAAGGGTCAAGAGTTCACCTTCAAGGAAAAGTTAGAGATTATTTCTCATTATGAGAATTTGGTAGCATCAGGGATAAAGATTAGTGAAAAGGCAATGGCAGATTGGGCGAATACCAAATTTGGTGCATTAATTTCACAGATGACAATGGATAGAATCTTGAACAAGAAAGCATTACTCACCACGCTTGATGTGGGTCACTTAGGTGATATAAAGCGCATTAGAAAGGTATAGTGTCCGAAAGTGGAGTTAGCCACATACAACTGGGTTACCACAATGCAAGAGAATGGTGCGACTATGTCTGATGATCTGGTGATAGCCACAGCAAAGCAATTCTATGCTTTACGACCGAGAGATCCAAGTGCGAAAGAACTCTAGTTTTCAAATGGTGGGGTGGACAAGTTCAAGAAGCGATTTGACATCAAAATATACACGCGTTGGCTGACACTTCAGAAGTCGTTTTAAGTAGGATGGAAGAAGTCAAAGCTATTGTATTTGAATACAATAGGGATGATGTGTTTAACGTGGACAAGACATGATTCTTTTACACGTTGCAACCGAATACAAATACCTTATGAAGAGGTTATTTGGGAATAAAAAGCAAGAGGAGTAGATCATCGTGGTGCTCACTGCGGATGCTATAGGTACTGTTTGTTTACCTCCATTGATTATCAATCAGAATCTAAAGTTGCGGGCTTCCACTTCTGGGAACATTCAACATCCGGAGAATTTAGGCATTCAGTTGGCTGCTAACAAGAAGGTGTGGATGACGACGGATGTTTTTGAGCAATTTATACTTGATTTTGAAATGAGGATGTTGTTGGTAGAGAAAAAGAAGGTGCTTTTGGTGTTGGATAATTTCTCTGGTCATCAGGTGTCAAATGTACGCTTATGATTGAGTGTCACACGGTTAGAATTCTTCCCTCTGAACACTACCAACCGCTTTCAGCCTATAGATGCGGGTATTATTGCCTCTTTCAAGGCGCACTACCAAAAGTTATTGATTCAATACCAGATAGATTGTCTTACTGCAAACAAGATGTTTGCAGCTGATGTATACCAAGCTATTGTTATGGTTCAGGGGGCGTGGCGTGTTGGAGTGACTTCATCAACAATTCAAAATTATTGGAAGCATACCGGTATTTTTTCAGTTTTAGTGGAGAGGGAAACGAACCAAGCTAGGCGCGTGGCGGAGGTGGAGGTGGATGAACTTGCCACATTACTTCATCAATTGACATTGTTGTCATCTGATATTGAGGTTAGTGACACGATGAATGCTCAAGAATATCTCAATTATGAGTTAGAGTTTGATTTGAACAATCCCTATGAACCCACCAATGAAGAGTTTTTGGGTATGTTTCCCTCTGAACATCAAGAACTTGATGTCGATGAGGTCAAAGTTGATGTGGTAGAAGAAGCTCTAGGACTCAATGTTGTTGAGCGTTTTTTAGAGAATTTGAAGAAATAGTTTTAGCAAAGACCATTTGATGTTCTATCACACATGAGAAGTATTGAAGGACTTCAGAAGGAAGTCTCATCTCATCGTTAGGTTTCATCTCATCAAACTACTAAAGACTCTTTCTTTCACCTAGTTTAGTTGAAAGAATCTCACCTACTATTATATAGATTATTTTTAATTTTGGTTTAGTTGAATTATGTATTATCTTTTGTACTTTCATCTTTTATTTCTACAAACGATACATTTTTCAATTTGGGACTTTTTAAAGTGTTATTTCTATAAATGTTATAAATATATCAATATAAATCATCCATAAACTAAGCTCCCATACATCGACAAACACTTTAAAAAAAAAGTCATTCATAGTTGCTATTTCTCATTAAGAATGATGTCGATGGTTCCACTGATATGAAACATGATATAATCCGGCAGCTACCATTTCTACCAAAAGCAAAGCGGAAGATTATTGATCATTGAATGCACTCAACTGCAGTGTCTCTGTATGCGAACAGAAACATGCAGCAGATGGACGAACTTTGGCACCGCGAGAGAACAGAATACTCCCACGCGAAATTTACGTCGTTGCTGCTTGGTGATTGACCTTCTGCAATACCACAAAATCAACTTGCTTCACGTCTTTTCATTAAAGAGTTAGCAACCTTCAAATCGAAAATTTCTGGCAATGAACACTTACTCGTAAGACTATTATATACCATCTCAATACCTATCGCATGAAACATAAAACCCGTAACTATGTTAATGTACAACATCTGCGACAAATACAAAATCTTACACAGCACGTGGCTGATGGTCTTCCTAAACCTTGCTTCTTATCGTAATGGGATAATATACAACCTACAAGAAAAACAAATTGTACCTTGTCATCGTCTATGACGTGAAGGCTGCCATATATGCTCCGTCCATGATAGCGCTACATGGGATGGAATACAAAGCAGCCCCATCATATAGCCATCTTCTTACGCCACAGGTACACTCAACTACAGACCGACAAGGAGCTCCCGAATAAATAAAATTCGACCACACCCAGTCAGGAAACGACTAAAGCATATCAAATTTCTATCAAACTGAACACTCTCAAGTCTAAACCAGTCAATTCCAACTACACATGACACGTGTCTCAGGATGCATTCCCTGCGATCTCACAACCATAAACGGTACACGGGTCTGACATCGCCCAAAATGGAGCCAGTTCTTTGAAGTGTAAGGAAAAATCGAAAAGGTTTGACAAATTGCTCTTGACCCGAAAGTGGGAAAAAAAAAAAAAAAGAAGAAGAAAAATTGTGTCCACATCATATCCCAGCTGCCAACCTACCGGTCTTGCCCGCAAAAACTGGATCCGGGAATCCTGAATATCTCTCATCCCCTACTGCAATGATACGATGCAGAACATTGCTGCACCATTCATAAATCGGAGTGAAGACCCCCACCGCTGTCAAATCATCTCTCAAGAGTAACCAACGCATCTCACAACTCGGTCTTATTCGAGGCATCCAAAATTTCTCGCATCAAATTACTGCGGCTGCTGCTGAATGACGAGAGCCATACTTTTCTTCTTCTCTCTCACAGCCTCGATTGCTTGCTTAATCCTTTCAGCCGGTCCTAGCTTGATGTGCAGTCTGTGCTTACTCCTCAGCTGGTCGAGCAGCACTGTGACGTCTCGACAGTTTATCAGAGTGTATTCGTCCATATCTTCCTGTAGCATCGCCTCAATAATATACAATGGAACATTACAGCCTTCAAACAGTGCCATCAATGCTGGGGCATTCACGTGGTCCCGCTCCAAGTCCTCCAAGGCCCTTTTCCTTCTCCTGCGTCCCTGTATCGGTGAGATCTTCGGTATTGTTTCGGAGGTTTGATCGCCTCCACCACCTGTACCTTCCAGGTAGTACATCCTGTCCCCTTCTTCCCCAGACGATCGAATACCTAGAGGTGCGCCGTTCTCCAAAGCCAAAGGCAAATCCTCTCCTCCCAGACCAACCCCACTGCGCATGTGCCTTGAGTTTGCTCCAATCAGTTCATCCATCATTTCGTAGAATACCCACTTTGATGTCTCGGTCCCTGACATGCGCTTCTTCTCCCTCTCTACTTTGAATCGTTTCTTCAGGTTATCAACCTTAATCCGGCATTGCTCTTGAGTCTTTAGTATGCCGTCAGCTAGCTTGCCCTAATATCATCGACAGAAAAACGTCAGTACAAGTCAATACCGTGACCACTTGAGATCGTTCCTGATTCCAGTGCAAAGATTTTAGAGTCTGAACAACGTCACACATTTCCGAGTGTTCGCAAGAATTCAAAACGATGTAATATTTCAAACTACGTCACACGAATGCCACCGAGACAAATGCACAATCCACTCTGCGCTTTAATATTACATATAACAGAAGACTCCCTTTCCTCTCCCAAAAAGTTATCTGAAGGTGCTATTTGAGGCAAGGGATCTCGAGCAAGAAATCCATCCTTAAAGCGAGAGTCGCAAGGCATGTAGCGTTAGTATGATATAGGTACATTACTTTATACAATCATAATTAGATAGCACTGTTCACTTAGCCCCTCCGGAGATATTGGAACGCTGAGCATCCTTAAAAATTGCCACCCCATGCTGATATCCCTGAAAATGATAAAGCCTCCTTGACTCGGGAAACCACAGCAGTAGCCATCATATCTACGAATATCTGTTGTTAAGCGAGCACTTTCGAAGGCCAGTCCAAATCATTCACAAAACGGCAACACCATCAATAAAAGCCGCGTTCGTTCCCTTCAACCTCCTACCCAACCCGCGTCTTTGGTACCAATACTTCGCTCACACACTCGCAAAAACGATTATCTCCCAACGATTGATTTCAAATTATTGTAAACTACACGCTGCCTAACCCTCCCTCTGCATACTTCAGACAACTTGTAGAACTGCTTATATTTCCACGCGCGTTTTATCGGTCTCACAAATTTTACTTTTCCACTCTCTTCCAACTAAAGTGAACCTCGTTCTTCCAATTTTCATTCTTAACCCCAACTAGACGAAACGCAACAAAGCTAAAATATGGTGAGAAAAGTATGATATAATAGCCGAATAAATCAAATAACCGAAAACAAAACGATGAACAAACCATCCCTTACCGTCAGCGACCCACGGCTGTTCACCCTCGCTGCAATATCAGCCCATATTTTGCTCGTAAAATTCCCGCGATCCAGCGCCCGGTACTTCTCCCCGAACGCCTGCAGCAGCACCGCCGTCGCGCTCTCACTCCACTCAATCGCCGGGTCCCTCGAGCTACGCCCGCGCTGCTTTCCAGCCTGAGGACTATTGGTGGTGCCCACATCCCCCTCACTCAACTGACGCTCCCCCGGCTCCATCTTATGCTCCGCTCCCAGCATGGCCACGCTCACCATCCTGATCTTTCCGTCTAGGTCCTCCACGCCGTTGACGTGATTCCCATTGCTCATGTCCACTGCATGGGCGTGATACTGCGCGCGACTATTGCCTAAAGTTTGTTCATCGTACCCTGTGGGTTTTTCGCCGTACAAGATCCGCTGCTGCTCGCCCTCGTCGTCCAGTATCCTTAGCCTGCCCACGGGCGCCATATCCAGGCGTCCAACCACCACATGGTGGTTCTCACAGTGCACTAACGTCTCCAGGTCACCATGCCCACTGCCGTCACCTTGCGGCTGGTGCTTGTGCTGGTGCGGATGCTGATGAATCATCATCTCGATCAACGTTAGGCGATGCCTCTTGTCCTTCCTTTGGACCTCTGTTGAACAGTGATGAAGTCCGACACCGGAGCACAGCACCGCGCAAATTGGATGGATGCGTTGCTATCCTCCCCTCTCTCGTTCTAGCACCTTCTCACAGATGGGAGAGAGGATAACTGCCTCTCGTCGTAGCCCTCCGCACCGTCCACTCTGAAATACTTTTACTTTCTCTGAAAAAGGATTTTACCCTACACAGTGGTCGCTTTCGTACATAATTATTCCAAAACGAGTGTGAAGACCCGTCGTTCTCGACGAGGCTAAAGCATTCGCAAAAAAAATTCCATTACCCAAGGGCTTCATTGTATACAACATTATTTTTTTTCTATATTATTTTTTTTATACATTATGGGCATTATTTTTTCTTTTATATGTGATCTTCCTTCCGAAAGGACTCAAACGTTATAAGGAGCTATCATACACGAGAATGCTACATACAATTGTCCATGCAAGAATACGTCTGTTCGGTGAATACCAATCTTTGAAAGCATTTGTCCTTATGACTTGTTAATACTCATGGCATATGCAATGCAGGCTGGAAAGTTCTTGTAGCGTATTAGAAAGGGAAGTCCGACACTCTCAGTAATGAAAAGAATTTGTGGAATGAATGCTACGTACTCGGCACGATCACCTGTAAGGACTTCTGCCTCAATCACTTAAGTTTAGCAGCGCCGAACAATGACTCTAGTGCCATTGCATAATACGTTTGATGGATCTAAATTACGTAAAAGCATCACAGGTGTACCAACTTTAAGCGTAAGCTTGTGCGGTGGCCACCCATTGACTTTCAACGTATTTAAAAACTTGGATGAGATCATATTGGAGCCATCTTCATCAAAAAACCATATCAGTGGTTATGTAAATTTGACTTGCTGAGGCACCATGTTGAGTACATTAGCATTAATTTTTGCCACTTCTTCAATGTGTGTTGTAAGAATAGCACGATTATTAAAAAGTCCTTTCCGCCTTGGCCAATTACAATTTTGGAGTAAATCGCATTGGTCAGGCCCTAAATAGTCTGTTGAGGCAATACCATATTGGTTGGTCAACGGACATAATTTTCTTAAACAAAGTCAAGTTTGCCTTCTTTAGGCACTAGAAGCCAATCCGTAAATGTTCGATTCCCAAAGTCAATAAGCGTCGTAGAGGTGGCAGCAATACCGATATTATGACATAAGGCACATACTCCAAGATGGCTCCACATGTAAAAGTCCTTGATTGATGATGCAACAATGTCTAACCGCAAGCCCTTTGGAACGATTGGCAAAACTTGTCTAAATTGCCGCACATTACAAAAGTGATTTATCTAAACGACATATTGTGCCTGCTTATGTCTTGGGACGTACAATCAACAACTACTAAAGCAAATTTGTTAACCATTGGCACCTCATTCCAAAGAATGAGCTTTGTCCGTTGTTTTAATTCCATTAAGTCACTTCGTTTGCGGATTTTGCACATATAAGTTGGGTCTAGCTTCATTAAAAATTTTAATCTTGAATGAGCAGTCCTAACTTTGCACAACAACGATGCCGCAATTCCAGACGAAGCAACTGCCATCGCAATCAATTTTAGCAGACGCACGAGTTTCAAAATGAAATTCTCCAAATATGTCTTTTTGGTACTACATAGATCATCAACAAAGTAAATCTTGTCCAAGATGGCTAGCCCACTCCATTGCATGACTCCTTCATAAACGACTCATTGCTTGTTGTTCAATGTTTCAACTTGTTATTGAACTCGTTCCCCAATTGTGCAACATTATTGTTTTATTGCTCCACAATAAGTCGATTTGCTTGCAATTCCTCTATGAAAAATGTTGGTTATGGCAAATTAAAATTGTCTAGCAACTACTCATATGTTGAAAGCACTTGAGCAATCATGTTCAATGCAAGATTATGAACTTTCTCCTTTGATGCTTGTTCCACTCTATTTTCTTGTATATAATATCTGCAGTCGCTCAATAAGTTTTCACAAAATTGCTCTGATAATTGTTGTGGGTGTGCTCACAATCCATATATTAAGATGGTTACAAAAAGCAAACAAAGCTGAGCGCCTGACTACATTACTGCAACTTCACAAAGACATGTTTCTTACTTGTCCATGTTTTTGTAAAGTCAATGCGCAACACATGCAGCCTTGAAATTGTCAAAGACAACGCCTTCAAAAGTATGGAGATCCTGAAAAGATGTTACGCCTTTCACCACCGTCAAAAGTGTTCGGAGAAAGTATCTTTCGCCCGATGATGGATTGACAAAATAGACACGCCCAATTGCAAATCCCTTCTTTTGGATCGCCCATTTTATCTTTGGCTACCATGTGAAATGCGAAGGAAAGTCGACGTACAACGACTCCCTGGCATGTGAAATTGTCTGATTTGCCTCAAATCATTCTGTTAGAGTTATCTTTCTAGCTCGATCTCATTTAGGAATGTTCAACAGATCTGTGTTTGTATTAAATGTCACACGCGCAATGACCCAAATGTATCCCATTACCCTCTCAAACACTTTGCGGTCCTTGAAATCAACCATCAGCTCTTGGAATTTTAAGTTAAAGACACGTGCAACCAAATCTAACCGGTCTTGTGTTGTTTACCTTGGTTTCAATTCTACTGTGATCTCAAGCCATTTTGGGCTATACTTGAAAGCCACAATAAGGTCTAGCCGCCCAAACGTGCCCACAATGGCCATGGCATCTTGATAGCGTTGATGCATTTGACGCGGACCTCTCAAAAAAGATGACGGCAGAATGAACCTTTGTCCAGTTTGTGCGAGATCATGGTTGTCTGCATCCACGGCATCCACCATTCCGCTACATAGTTTGCAGCTTAACTCCTTCTAATTATTTCTAAAGAATTTCAAACGATTATGTTCAACGCACGCCCATGCGTCTATTGTGTACTACTGAAGCAAGTAATCTGCATAGAAAAAGTGGTCGTGGCAATTACGTTGGTGAAGCATGTATGCGTAAAATTGCATCGCATCACTCTCTTTGATCCGCCCTTGCCTCTCACAGCAATTGAATCCACTTCCGCAAACTTTGCACCTTCAAATTCAAAGCGTATTTATGGAATGTTTAGAGACCATCCTTGAAGCTTGATGGAAAAGAGATGTATGTAATGTGGTGGCAAATATTCTGAATGCAAAGCTGAGATCTGTTGAAAAGGCCTATTTACCTTCTTGATAGTAATATCTCATTCTAATGTGCTCCCATCATAGTCGTCGTCGTGATTGCAAGACCAACTACATTCTCTTTTGTTCTACCAATCTTTGACAAATACTCTCAAAAAATTGTACGTATGGGTTGTATTCTTGTAACATGTTTTAGAGCGATTCCACTGTATCACGGTCCAAACTCTCAAAAATTGTCATTTGTTCATTTAGAGCGGTCTGCATATCTACAATATACAACTACGCAAACTTGCAATCATCTCCTTTTGATGGCAAAAGGTTGCCAATTCTATGATACAACGCACCTTGAAGTCGGAAGGTGTAGTTCCCACCTTGGATAAATTATTGATCAATATATGCTCCAAGTGATGTGAATGCCAAAGCGCTATGTTGATTGACGTCTATATAAAAAAATCATAAACTTTGACCGCATGGATTGTAAGATTGTAGTCCCTAAATATCGAGAAAATCGTTTTTTTCTTCTTTGCCTTGAGTGGATCAGCAGACTTTGACTTCACTTGGTGTCAATAGTTTGCACTACACAAGGTCTGAAAACATAACCATCATGTTAATCATGATGTTCTTTTTTTAAACATCAATTTTTAGAGGTAGGGAAGGGGTGTAGCGTATTCAAAACGAATGTGCATGGAGTGGAGGACCTTCTAAAATTGCAATTTCACATTATATTGTTTTGCGAACTAAATATATTTTAGAATGATAATCCGAATGGTTATTATAAAGGTTTAGACTACATCTTATAGTAGAAAAAAATAAAATGTAAGAATATGAAGATATCATAGTTTCATGTGGAAAAGAAGAAGTGTTTTTGGTACCTTCTCCGGCAAAGTGTGACAATGTGTGAAAATGTTTGACTTAGATTATTATGCTATTTTCCACTTAACCCCTAGGGTACCGTGACAATTTGACACCAAAAACACTATAAAATAGTTGGATTCTAGTGCAATGAATAAAGTAGGAAACAAAAACTTTGATTACTAGTTTTGACTGTAGGATCGCAAAAACAACTTATTTAGTAACATACTCAAAGAAGTTTCAAATTATGTATGAAGATGCGAGTAGGTATGAGGTACGTGGAAATGTATTAGTTGCGAGTAGGTGACTCTTGCCCATGTTGGATTTCTTTTGTTTGTGAGAATTTCTTGTTTGTGAGTCTTTTCCTCTCTTGTCTACCGGGGTGAATCCCCGGTAATATCCTCCCCGGTCTAGAGAAAAAGTCCCCCCCGGGGACTTCATCTAGACCTCATTGTGTTTTTTACATGTGTAGTTGTTGTCGATTGTCCTAGCCTTGTGGCAAGTTGTTATCTTGAGTTGTCTCCCTCCTCCTATTATTTTAGGTCTTGCCCACAATTCCTATCTTTTTTCCGGTCTTCCCGGTCAATCGGGAAGAACCTCTTTCTAAATCCTTGTCTCCAAAGTCCTCTCCTCGTTACAATTATATGTGACCTTGTGTTGTTAGTATGTTGCTAGATGTGTGAGACACCCATATCCACATACTCTAGCAAAGTGTTCCGGAGTTGTCTACCGGCTGACCGGTAGACTTGTGTTTCCGGGCCGGACCGGAGTTTGTGACAAGTTAATAGGGAGATTGGTGGAAGTACATGCATTTTGAGGATTTTGTCTACCCGGGACAACATGGCTCTCCGGTGAGTTAGGTGGATTCTCCATCCTCTAAAGGTGGGGCTTGAAGGTCTATGAGAGAAAAAGAAGCCTTCCGGTAACTTCTACCGGGAAGGAACCGGTAGACCTCCCTTCCTCAACCTCGGAGTCTTTGGTGGAGTCCTATGCCGCTATACTAATCGAGCTTAAAGAGACTCCGCATGTATCTATAGATACACCCAACCTTCCGATGGACACCACCACTCCACCGGTAGACCTCCCGGTGGATATTCCCAATTTACCGGTAGACCTCCCGGTTGAGACATCCGATCTCCCGGGGGATTCTCTTGACCATGTTGGTACTTCCAGACATGGTGACAATCTCTATACGTCTCAACCGGAAGAGTCTTCCGGTTGAGTCTTTGTTATATGTTATGTGTTGATTTACCTCACCGGTTGGTGAGAAGTCGTTTTAAGTTGCTAGAATTACACACTAGGGTGAGAGTAGTGATGTCGATGGGGCCCCATTGCGCACCCGGTCACTACCACTTGAGTGGTTTCTCCGGCTACTTATTTTTGTTAGGAAAAAGTTCACCGGTTCCGGGACCGCCGGACCGGGAGTCTTCCGGTCTTCCAGTTTACCGGTCTACCGGTAATCCGCCGGTGACTAGGCTACCCTTGATTTTAGGATCTAGATGCCGTTTTGTCTTTCAGTGGAGCTACTTTTGGAGGGTAGCTATTGACTTTAGTGCACCTCCTAGATGCCGTTTCGTCCTTTTGCGGTCTAGTTTTGGAGCGTAGCTATTGACTTTAGTGCACTCTTTAGATGCCATTTCCACCTTTTGGGGATCTATTTTTGGAGGGTAGCTAGTGGCATTTGTGTACTTAAGGGCCTTGGGCTCTTGTGTTATGTACTCTTCTCTTTGTTGATCTCCTCGTGTCTTGCCTTCGTTGCTTGTGTCTAGAGTCTTTGTTGAGCTTGTGTGAGTAGACCGGGAGAGGGTTGAGTCCTCCTAGTGTGTCTTTGCTAGGTGTGCAAGGTTGTGACTTGTTGTGTGTTAAGTGATTGAGTATGAGTAGAGACATCCCGAGGGGCTAGGATATCCGGGTTAGATAGGTAGAGTGAAGTCCGGGACTTGTGCTCTAGACTTTTCACCGGTGGGACCGGGAAGAGTTGCTTTACTAGATGGGATCCGGGAAGCCCACGGCTATTTATGATAGCCTCCCTTAAGTGGGAAGTGTTCGGATTGGTGGGGAGTAGGGGGTGACATCCCCCTTCTCTCGATACACCGGGAGACATCCCGGCTAAGCCTGAGTCCGGAGAATACCGGGATTATTACCCTTGCAGTGGATGAGTTCCGACGATCCCC
This sequence comes from Bryoerythrophyllum caledonicum, assembly GCA_963971425.1. Lineage (NCBI taxonomy): Eukaryota > Viridiplantae > Streptophyta > Bryopsida > Pottiales > Pottiaceae > Bryoerythrophyllum > Bryoerythrophyllum caledonicum. Next base: position 35,745,234 of record OZ020514.1, on the reverse strand, counting down.
GTGGAAGGTTGTTTTGCTCATATGATTTGCTTAGTACTAACTTGTTGTGAGTCTTGTATCTTCTTGATTTGATTCATTGGGTGTGGTGGTAGTTGGAACCCGGGCTTGCGTGAGCGGTTTACCGGGACAAGTTCCCAGTAGATTGTGAAGACCGGTGAACCGGCTGCGACCTTTATAACTCTTTCAAGGTATAGGATTAGATTGTGGATATTGTGGCCTCTGGACTGTGAGAACGGAGGGCAGTGATTTTCCGGGCACTGTAAAAACTTACCGGAAATCTACTCTGACGCTCAACAGAGTTTAACTGAAACACATATGGTTACTTGTTACCGGTTACTAAGGTACCGGGGAAGCCATCCTCCGGAATGTGCCAAGGTATTATGTGTGATTTGTTGTTAAGATTTAAAGAGTTTGATGCACAATAAAAATCCCTGGATACGATCTGGTAAGGTGGGCTTGCTTAAGGTTAATTTCGGTTAATTTTGATAATAACGAACCACTAGACTACGACAGGAGGCCTAGTATACAAGGGCATCTATAAAGAACTGTCACTATAAGGAAACCATGTTTTTGGTGTCGTCAAGGCTATTATGTGTTGAATTTTCTGTGATGTCACACGTTAGTTGAAAAATTGCTACAATACCTCGAATTTAGTGTGACGTTGCATCAAACGTGTTCATGTTAAAGACAAACGCGTTGATGTCACCGTAGACATGCACATTATTAGTGATGTTTAAAAAAACGTGACCACGTTAGACTGTGACGTCATAGAAAACACGGGATGTCCAAGTCAGCCACACTTGCATTTAATTTTACTGTGGAATGACTGCAACCCGCTGCCCAAAAGCCAAAAATTGAGGAAATGGGCAGCTTTCATCCGTAGTGGATGAAATATGTTGCAAAGAAGGAAGAGCCGAAAGGCGACTTACACAAAAGCAACCTCCACAACATCTACACTCTAGTTTTGGGAGTGTGGGTGAGAGCAAATTGAACTTAGGGGATAGAAGTGGGAGGTGGGGAGCGGCGAAGCTGACTTCAACGCTAAGAGGAGGGAGATTAGGAGAACAACAAGGAGTAGAAAGAGGCAACTTGAAGGTGATGGAGCAAAGCAACGGTGGCTATGGCGGCAGCTATGGCTGGAGCCATGGAGTGGTGATGACGGAGGTAGCTGGGAGTTAGGAAGGTGATATACGGCAGATCAAGATGGCAAGGGGAGAGCTCAACAGGAAGAAGAACGATGGCAGAGGGAGCTTTGGCCATAGCCGGCTAACCCCAGCCATAGCTGACCTCAGCCATGGCCAGGAAACCCTAGCCATAGCCAAGTTCAGTATTCGCCACCACGGAGAGGCGCTACAGCAGTAAGGCCGGTACGTCCTCCACTTACTTAGAACTCGTGAAGCACATTGTAAGGTCTTCGCATCGAACTGCAGGTACGTGGTTCTAACACGAATTTGGGCGGAGCTCCACCTCGCAATCATCTTCGCGCCGAATTCCTTCTCGTGGCGCAGGTAGCGCCAAGTTGCAAACCGCAGTTCTCCCATCCACACAGCATCGAACTCCAGCTCTGTAGATCCTCTTGAGCGCCGAAGTTGTGACCTAGGTCGTCGCACACCCATGACGTAGTCTGAAGAACAATTTTTAGGCACCCTAAATCCTTCCCGAATGCCCATGCTTGTTCATCAATTGCCCCTGCAAGCGCCAAATCACACATTACGGTTTTGATCTTTATTAGAAACATGTTTAGAAAAACGTCCAGGAGAACATCCTAGATGTTCAAGTGAACATGATCTCCAGCATGAAAAAGGTCAATGACAACATATAGGCAGAACGCGCGAACGTCAAGATTGATGTCATGAGCAACACGAGCATATCAAAACGAGCGTAAAAATTAACAGCCTTGTGTGGACGATAAATACTCTAAAAGCATGACGTCAGCTGACGTGGGTTGTCCACGTCATAATTCTTCGGGTCCAAGTCAGCAATTTTTAAAATTCTACGTCACTGCCCGCTCAAAATGGAGTTGGATGAAAAAAATCCGGCGTGGCGCTGCGTAAAGGAAAACATAGCTGATGTGGACATGGGCTTCCCTCCACGTGGAGCCCTTTCCCACACATTTCAGGCCACGTTCAGTTGGATGTCAAGAGGTTGACAACCATGTTACGACAAATTTTTTGACGTTTTTGGCCTGTTCATCTAGATGGATTTTAGGTGACATCAACATTGACGCAACAACATGTTACTTTTGACGTTCAGGCATGTTTTTCACCGTGTTACAAAAAACACGGGTTTCTTATAGTGTGTTTAAGAGAATCATCAACGCAATTTGCGCGTCCTCGAAGGCAACGATACCTAAGATTCACATTCGAGTCCTGCCGTTGAAGAAAAAACCTAATGGATGTAAGGGGGAGTTTTTTGAAACCAAGCCAAAAAAGAGGACTACCTGAAGGACACGACGCACATTTTCATAATTGGTGGTCAACATACTATGGAGGCGCACAAATTTTTGGCAAACAAATTGCCAGCTATGTGGTTGTTGAAAGAAATCTCTTACTTCTCTCTCATTTCAATTTTGACAAATTCGGACCTCGAAGACATGACCTTGCTACAGCTACCACGTGCTCTCAACCAAGACCAAACGGGTTTGTAGAAGTAGCAAAGTTTCACAAAGCAGTTGCAAACGTGTAGAGTAAAGTGGTATAAATTCAAAAAACTTGCCCTTGAACTTTATGGTCGTCCTCAACTGGAGGCACTTTTGGTAAGATATTGTCTTCAACCTTAACATAATTGAATTGATGCGCTCTTTCTTCATAGTAACCAAATCAATCAACCGGAGATCTCCAGCTATTCTCTCACTCTATGATATTTGATTGCAGGCGTTTCAATGGAAAGTAGTACCTACGGTTTTTACGCACCTTGGTTAAACGGACGTCAAAGATCCAAAGGTCCCTTTCCTATTCGAGATAGATGACGCCGTTGTCCAAAAGTAGATCAACATTGACAAGATGTACATCGCTGGAGTCCTCCCAAACGGAATGACGCGCAATCCTACAAAGCTATAAAGTAAACCTCTCGTGCGAAACAACTTCAAGCCATTGTATAAAATGCGAGCACAGGACCTTCACTACCTTGCGGACTTAGTGAGTGCAAAGAAGGTCTGTGTGAAGTCTTCCAAAGCAGCTAACCAAGGTACTAAGCTTGGGTAGGCCAAGACTCTCGAGAATGCTACCAATCAGGAGAAGAGAATCCAAGCAATGAAGAGTAAATTCATGTTAAAAAACAAGGATCACCCCTTCCCTCAAAGTTTGCAGACTTTGTCCCGTATACGAAAGAGCAGTGGGACAAATTTGTAGAAGAAAAGAAGATTGGAAGAGTCGAGCTCGAGTCTAGGCGGGACGCAACAAATCGGTCGGCCAAGGATAAAGATTGGCTCGATGGCCAACTGAAGGCGATTAGCAAGGAGACTATAGGAATTTGTTCCCACAGGGTTCCGGATGTATCTTGTAAATTCGGTAAATAAAATATTAAAATAAAAAAATTAAGGAATAGAATAGTGTAGAAAAGTACAACTAGGTAGAAATAAGGAATAAGGATTCTGGGCCAAACTGGAATTGTTAAAAAGTGTTAACTTAATCATTTTCCCGGAAATTGGTAGTCCGTAGCAACTAGAATATTCCGGTTAATATCCAAATCCGAAAACAACATCATGAGTCCGACAACATTGATGGATGTCCGTACGTTGCACCATATGTAAAAGAGGTATAAAAAATGGAGGCTGCACCATTTGTCATTTTCTACTCTCTCTCACTCTCTCTCCTTTTCTGCATTCTATCTTCTATTATGATAGTCTGGAGCGGTTTTGGTAGTCGAGAGTTTTTGTGTAGGTGTGTGTAGGTGCCACCGGAGGGGTAGTGAGGTCTGGAAGGTGCGGTTTTATACAATGGCTAAAGGAAGAGCTACCCGGACAAACAAGGGCTCAACGGAGACCCGGAGCGCCATTGCAATTCTAACCATCCAAAGGATCCTTCCGGCCATCCCGAGTGATCCGGAAGTGCACAAAGTCTTCGAGTATGTCTTTAAAGAAATGAGATGCCAAGGATTGTTGGAAGTTGTATGGGGCGTAAATGATGAACAGCTGGTAACGAAGCTGATGGGATCTCCGGGCAACGAGTACGAAAGAACAATCCAAGCACATCCGGAAATCTAGGAAAGGCCAGAGTAACAAAGCACCTACGGCTTTAAGGATAAAACAATAAAGGTGGCGGAACAGAGGATTGAGCTCCTAGAGCAAGAGTTCACTACAAATGCAAACTCCTAGGATGGTTTCAGTGCCAAAGTTCTGCGCCATGAAGATGCACGAATGGTGGTCTGGTTTTTTAATCCTGTCTTCCACCCGAAGAAGCCAAAGCAGGTAATCTCTAAGTGGGCGGCGACCTTCCTTGGAGCGCTGAGAGGAAAGATCTCGGTGGATTGGGCCTCCCTGGTGACCAATATGGTTGACCGGATGGTCGGAAGCCTCCGGAAGGTAAAAAAATCCAAAACTCCTCTTCCTTTTTATATCGTCTACCTCTATGCTCACCATAAAGTATTGACGCCTTTGGAACAAGACGCCTACGAAGAAATTTTGAGCATCCAAAATTATGGAGGGGCGGAGCCGGAGTCTGAAGAAGAGGAGGCAAAGGAAGTTCCAGCACCACCTTCAATCACCTATACTCGGAAGAGAAGCCAATCGGTGCAAAGGTAACCCAAGCCGGCCAATCCAAGCCACCCGAACAAGATGCATGAGAAGGTAAGAGCAACCGGACCAACACCAAGACCCGGTCGGGTAGAGAAGGTGGAGCCTCCCAAAGTCACCGGATTACTAGGACTCAACATCATGGAACTCCTTTGCCATGCGGCTTGGTAGGGCGACTTTATCAACCAATCACACGCCGACAGCCTATCAGTCATCGACACAATCCGGCAGCAACTGGGATTTGAGGATCTACTTGATATCGTCTCCCGCGTCCAGGAGCTCAAGCACAACGTGCTCCTGCTACATGCAATGGAAGACCAACAAGCTACGATCATTCGTAGCCAGGTCAAGGTCTAGGAACAAGTGGACCGGACGAAGATGGCATTGGCAGAAGTGCAGACCATGCGTAAGAAAGCAGAGGATTGGGCAAATACATCAGCCCAGGCTTTTGCAGAAGTCCGGACGGTGCTAGACTTTCCGGTCGACACCGTCAAACGGAGTTGTCTCTTCACAGAGCAATACAAGAAGGAGGACAAGCTGAACCGAGTGCAGATCATTCGGTTCCTCTACGATCACAACCGGAAGATGGAGAAGACCTAAGTCCGGATGTGGGAACTGGTGGGGAACATGTCTTTGGAAGGGCCGGTGACTCGGGGTACCCAAGTACCGGACGACATGACTATCCCAATGCGAGTCCCGACTACTACGGACGTGGCAGGGTCTTCAAAAGCACATTTGGAGAGCTCCGGAAAATGCAAGGAGGCTGTGATGACCGTGGAGTTTGTCTCTTCGACGAGCTAACGTAAGTACATTGTATCCAAAACGGAAAGCCTCAAAGAGTTGGAGGAGATGCTACCGGAAGGACTCTCCGTGGGAACTCCTCCTCCCTTCCGGATGACGCCTACCTCAACAAATTTTGGCCGCCGAAAGACCACTATGGCAATGGGAAGACGATAAGTGGAAGATCCTCCTAGCTCGAGCGCGAGTTTCTGGGACTTCCTTGGAAGACCACCTCTGAGCTTAGAATTATAGGACTCCTAGGGATAAGGCCTTTTTATTGTTAGGATAAGATTCTCAGAATTCTTGCGGATAAGATAGACTTAAATTTAGGAATCTTGGCTAGTACTTAGAAGATGAATTTCAGGAAGCTCACAATCTTGTTTCTCTTGGCGACAAAGTTCTCAATCTATCACCATGTTTTTTATCTCAGACTTGTGGAGTTGAGTGTTTTCTTGTAGGGAACGGATCCATTGTAATTAGAGTATGGTGATTTAGTTCTCTTGTGGTGAGTATTAGATTGTTTGTATTTGAAGTGCCGGTTCGAACTTATATTGGGAGAACGCATGAATGGGCTGGAGAAGAGTTTAGGGAGAACCTTGATATTCTTCGGGGTCTAGAGGTAGCTAGGAGGAAAAGAGACATATTGCAGAGGTGAGCTTGGTAGTTTCTAGGGCACGGAAGATCCGTGTGAACCCGAATTCCGGTTGAGGCCAGAATCCCCCTCTACAATATGGAAAAAGCATGATGTATATGTGTAGGAGTTCTTATTGCAGACTGTAATGATCTTTCAGTAGAACCACCATAGTATTGACCGGAATGTCATTGTAGTTTGGATTCGCCTCTGCGTGAATGCATCCGGAAGGCCATCTGGAGGTTGAAAGAGCATGGGTCCGGCAGCAACAACCGTCTACTGGTTAGTAGAGTAGAGAGAGTGGATGTCTAGCCACTTTAAGTCTCAAGAAAGTGGGAAATCTAGCCACTTATACAAAACATGATCAATGGCCTTCCGGTCACTCGTTTAAATCGTATGGAAGACTCTTTGAGGAGGAACAAAGATAAATTAAACTCCCTTCCAGCTCTCTAAAAATTAAATTCGGAAGCTATTGTTAGAACTTTGGAATCCGGAAGGATCCGCATATTGAGCAAACAAACGAGTAGGAAAACTACCCTATCGAGTAGTGTTTGGTAGTTTAGTTTTTGGTAGTTCATTCAAAAAAGAAACAATAGGTCTTTGTGGGAACGACATTGGAGCGGTTTAGTTTGGTTGTAGTTTATGACAATTAGGTGCTAAATGGAGGAATACTCACTCGACGACTTGCAAGAGAGACTGACGCCACTTCAGACGTCCTTGTGTCTATTTGAAAACAACACATTCCAAATGCAGCTGCCAAGTCCACCGGCCCACCCCCAGCGATGAGACGTTGTTGTTCAACTCTACATACACTTGCAGGATTTTGGCAGCCAACACGGGTGAGGTCGCGGAGGTTCTTATTCAGCCGAACATACAGGCATGGCATAACTTGGACGATATCCACCTATACTACTGGTTCTTTCATTATGTCAGAGACTCGACATGCCCTACCTAGGTCTTAGATATCTTGGAATGCAATAGAATTTTCAACCATCTTGTAGTGGACATGCTAGACGGGCGGACGAGAGCCAGATCACTGTCGATTCTCATCACAAACCAAGCAGGATTCCTTGAGGTATATAGGCACATTGAAGCTCGGCGGAGACAATCCAAGACCAAGGAGAGATTATGGTCTACGCATGTGATCTACTACTTCCCGAGCCAAGGCGATGGATTTCTGACCCCAGATATCGGTGTAGAGACGACAAAATACTATTTATTCTTGTATGAATGTGATGCGAACGAGACGCCAGCTTAGTCATTTAAGAGGCACTTCAAAGGCCACTCCAAAAAAATGTCGGCCTACATTTCAGCCTCTAAACATGCCCAGTCCATTAAGTGCTGGCAGAAGCTTGTTGTTCCGCAGCTGAGGATCTCGGTCCTTGATCATCTGTTCACGGGGTTTGTCAGAAAGGATATGATGGTGGTAAATATTAATGGCAGACCACAATTAACATATCATGGCTTCGGAAGCACAACATCCTTCCCAAGCAATCATTTTTCCATGAATTTTGTGTCTATTATCAATCGTATGTTTTTTAGGTGTTGCCATAATTGAAGTGTCTTTTTTGCAGACGCACGACGTGCGGATCCTCAAAATTGAGTCTAGCAAAGAAGGCAAAGTGAAGGCCGTCTTTGACGTGGAGGAGATATTTTAAGTACTACTTGAATATTCTACTTGAAGCTAAGGACGGCACAACCTAGGACCCAGCAGTGGTTGACATCAGTGAGACAACTTAAGGCGAAGGGGTTTATATACAGACGATGTTAAGGTTGAATTCTACTGAAGAGATATGACGCCTACGACATCTTCATGAGCCGGAGATCTCCGGCTGATCTTTTGTTATGGACGCCCTCAATGCTTCGGGACTCATCCCATTCATTGCAACGTTTAAATTTAGTACACTGTGAAGACATGGACTACATTAAACTAGAGATCTTTGGGTGCATGATGCCTATTCCTTGTTAAATGCATCTTCATTTTTTCATTATGACTTGGTCACTATGACGCAGATGGCTCTTAACTTGGTGCTTGAAGAAGAACTATTGGTCCCCGCAAATCCATCATCGTCTAACAACTTTGGATTAGAGTCCTTGGCCGCGGCAATGCTGATCATGGATTCTGGCACTCAAAGTGACCCCATTGAGTGCAGTACTGAACCTCCTCATCCTTGCAGTGGTGCCGAGCATAGTTCAACAAGCAAACCTAGTCCGGATGCAAGAATGTGTTGTTCTCCAGAAGAAAGCAGTTCGCACTCGAAGGGGCAGCATTTCCTAGCGCGAGAACTCCTCGATGACACGATAGTGTCCAATCCCCTGAACTTCGACCACAGCGACAAAGCAGCCCAAGATCTCCCGCAGGTCGTCCCTGTCACAACGCCTCGTGAAGAGGAGGTTGTGTTCAAGAGTGTCGTGGACCTCAGGATGCATGACACAAAATACACGATGGATCAAGTATCGGTGGAACAAACAATGCTTAAATTACAAGTCATCAGCCCTCTGCGCAGCCCTCCACGTTGCCAAGGACAACTGCCTGGAAAAAAAATGCAATCGCGAGGAATCCGAGGTTGAGGGTACCTCCACATCCGGTTGCTTTTCAAACAAGGGCCCACAAAGATAAGGTGAGGAAATTCTTGTTGATCAAACCTTCTTGCTTTTTCTTAGGACACTTCACTCTACGTAGACCGTATTTTGACTACTTCATTATTGGTATTCAGGTTTTGACAAGTTCAGCACAGCTGAAGGATGACAGTCTCCAATACCCCACACAAGCTGTTGAATTTGTTGGCGTAGCTGAGACCTCTAGGGACACTCCACCAACTGTCCCAGGTGTCTGATGTGTACATACAAACTTACGTGTCATTGTGTATATAGTGTTGAGTCTTCCACCGAGCATTTTAGGATTGTTAGTGCGGAATACATTTGCATGTATCTTTGCACTTCTTCTAAGTTGTACAAGTTTCTCATCTCAGACTACGTACTTGTATTTTAGGTTGAGGTCCGAAGATGCTTTTTAGCAACATTCGAGAGCCTAGAAACGCGGATCAAGTAACAACACAACGGATTTATCATGACGAGTTTGACTTAAATGGAGTTCTTGTGCACATGGAGGAATCAAAACAGGGACAACTAAGGGACATCAAAGTAAGGCTTGGTTGCACAAATCTTCTAAACTTTGTCAGGCAGAAGGCTACTCTCTTATTCTGGAGTAGAGTAATGGAAGAAAATATTGTGGATATTATTAATGAGTTGCGAAAGAACGGTGCTCTCATACCGGAAGAAGTCAGAGTCCTGCCGCAGGCCGCGTGCTATATATCATCGTTTGTGCACCCAAACCATATCGCTTTGGTGCTCTGAGCGTCCACAAAGGCTTATGGAGGCAATCGAGTTGTTACTGCCTCCCGACATCTTATCACATATTCTTTTTGTCTGTGCCATCAACAATAGTCGAAGGCCTAACTATTGTTGCTTTTCCAATCTTATTAAAAAGGCTTCATTTAATGGTAGAACATGGCATTATTTGTGGCCTAAATGTGTCGTAGTTGCAGATCTAGATCCATTCAAGAATCCTAGGCTGGCTATAGTCATTTTCTAAAATATGGATTCTATAAAATTAGACGGGTAGCAGGCATCTGTAAAGCACTTATATTAGAATAGTTCTACCAATTCTTCATAGTTTACACGCCGCTACTAACAACAGCCACCCTGTATTTATTATATGACATTTTTTTATAATTAAACGGTGATCTACTAAACTCTTACTTTGTATTCATCGGGAGATATTCGGTTGCATGTTCCATTGGCCAACACTGTTCTCTGAACTTAGATTTTGTAAAGATCAATTGTAAGTAATTTATGTTGGCATTTCTATTCCAATTTTCCCAATTTCACATGGGATTTTATATATGGGCAACCCTATGATGTACAGTATGTCCGACAATTACTGTTTTGAGGACTCAGTTCTTCTTCTGAAGCCTACTTTGACATTCAACCGGAGATATCCGGCTGCATGTTGCGGACTTAAGTATAGTCTAAGCTTAGATTTGGTTGTTCTAGCCATTTTTTCCTTCCTACCTGTCATAAGTGATGCATTTAATGCTTGAAAAGTACTCTAGACTCATCGAATTTTATGCTGTACTATCTTTTAATCGGCATATTTTTGGATCTTTATTTCAATCCATAGTCCAAAATTCATATCATAGTCCCGAAATAGTTAAACACAACATGTAATCCATGAAAAGTCCTTCCATTTTAGTGTTTCATTGAATCATATGTCCAAGTTTTTCAGTAAATGGTTAAATATTCACTCTTGATGGTTTCATGTTATTGCCTAAATGTTTAAATTGATGACTCCATGTTGAGGCTTTCCTTTCCGGTCTACTCTTGAATGTGTCGATAGATTAATTCATATAGAGTCGTTAAATTTAAGCTTCTCACTGAATCATATGTCAAAGTTTACTAAAAATGGTTATCTATTCACAGCTAATGGTTGGATGAAATTGCAGCAATTTAACGCCGATTACGTTGCAACTAGCAATCTCCGATTATAGCGTGATTTTGAATCTTTCTAGTAATTTGAGATAGTGATTAGGACAAGTTTGGATACTTCCACAAATCAGTTGGAGATCTCTCGGTGTTTTTGATGTCTCATGGAATTGAAAGCCCCTTCAAAGAAATATTGCTCTAAGAACATATAGCCGGAGATCTCCAAATGTTACAATGCAACGACCTTACCCGCCAATGATAAAATAGGATTTGTGGACCTTGTTTCACAGAACCAAAAACAAATGGTCTTTGGCTATTATAAAGCTTCAATCTTACCAACGAGTTCAAATAGATTTTAAAACTATGGATGTGATGTTTCATAACCTTCTTGCATGGAATCATGGTCAATTATTCTTCCAACCAAAAATTGTCCCGGTAAACTTGGAGTGTTTGTGGAGTTCTGGCTTCCCGAGTTCATTAACTGAGGGTGACACAATGTTGGCTACGTATACAAATGCGGTCAAAACATCATTGCTTGGGCATCAAGCTAAAAGTAATCCCTGGAGAGAGCTAAGAAATTTGTTCTTCAACGAGAGATTGTTAGACAAGAACATCCAACATTGGTCTTTAAGTTGTGGAGATGCAGGGCCTTGATGACGAGGTCTATTTACTTGTCATCCATGAAAACAGAGATTCCGCCATCAAACCTCTCATATACGGCTTGATCCATGACACATCAAAGAGATTGGACGATTTCGTGGAGATCTGCCAAAATGAAAACTTCCTAGTTCTCCCTTCTAAGGGAGTGGTTTTGAAGCCAAAATAGATTAAGGAGCAGTGGCAATGGGTGGCAGATGCACAAGTAGCTAAGGCTAAAAAACCCGTTATGGCCTCTGCTCCAATACTATCTCAATCTCCAGCATTGGCAACAAATAGAAAACGGAAGTCACTGCTTAGATTTCAATCCCTAATTCTTCGTTGCAAACAAGTAGAAAAAGAAGGCAAAGTCCGATATACCAAGCCACACCATTGAAAAGTGCCTAAAATTTTCAAAGGCTGACCTCACCAAGATGAAGGAGACTGAAGAGAAAGCTATTGGCAACGTTCTCAACAAAGCGTTCAAAACGGTTTACATACACAAGAATAAATCCTTGACGGTAGAAGACTTTGTCACCAGGAAGGATGTCCTCAAGCTTATATATTTCTACCGCCTGTACAGGGCTCCTCTAGAGGATTAGTATACAAGGGCATCCAAAACAAACAACTTAATAATATCAACGCCGTTTGTGCATCCTTGAAGGCAACGGTAACTAAGATTCACATTTGCGTCCTACCCTTTAAGAAAGAATCTCAAGGAGGTTAGGCCAAGTTCTTCAAAGCCAAGCAGACAATAATGGACTTCGTGAAGGATACGACATATGTTTACATAATTGGTGGCTAGCATATAGTAGACACGCACCAAATTCTGGCAAACAAATTGCTAGCTACCAGGACCTTGGAAGAGATCTCCCACTTCTCTGTCATCCCGGTTTGGATAAAATCGGACCCCAAGGACATGACCTTGCTACAGCTTTTGGGTGCTCTCAACCAAGATTTATGGGATTTGTAAAAGGAGCAAAGTATTACAGAGTAGATGCAAACATGTGGAGTGAAATGGTGCAAATTCAAAAAATCTATGCTCAAACTTTATGGTTGTCCTTAACCCCTAAAGGACCAAAGTCCCCTCGGGGGACATTTTGAGTTTGGGTAAGGTACCACGTTCTCAATTCTAGGCATTATTTTCTGAGATTTTATACTGAATGGACAACTTTTGATTAGCTTTGCGTAGACACAAATTTTGTAGAATTCCGACTTACTGTTCAAGAGTTACAATTTATTTTCACTTACATATATAAATAGTGCAGCAGTTTAGTGTAACATATCACAAATATTGTCACTAAACTTCAATAACTTCTAAATTCAATAGAAATTCGAGTTTTTGTCCATTTAAAAGAAATAAAATGTCTTCTTGGAAAGGAAATTGAGATCTTTGCATCTACCGTACGGATTTTTGAATTTCAAAAATTTGTGAAGGATATGATATATGCAAAATATAAAGTGTATTGTTGATTCTCAGCACATAGTTGCATTGCAGATTTTTTAGGACATCTTCTACACCTCTTCTACTTCTAAAATTTGGTGTACATGTGCCTAACATGATCCTTTTGAAGATAACATAATAAATTCATGGCCCGTAGTGCAAAAAGTTGCCATAGAAGGTGGTCAAAGTTTGTTGAAGGTGTTTAGAATGACCTTAAAAAGTGATGATGTCTCACTTCAAAGGCTGATATCTATCAATCCGTGCGGTTAAACTTACCAAATTTTTCACCACACACTTTCATACAACTCTAGTACAAGATCCTACGGTTAAATTTTTTGAAAAAGCATTTTGTATCATTTCATGTTGAATGCGCTGAAAATAGTAGTTTTGGAGTGATTTCGAGGGGAAAATTTCTTGGTCTTTTAGGGGTTAATCAAATGCTTTTTTTGGTAAGTTACAGGCCTCAACCATGATAGCATTCAATCAATGCGCTCTTGCTTAAAAATAATCAAAACTAATAAACCGGAGACCTCCGGATTTTCTCACAATATAATATTTGATTGCAGGCGTATCAACAAAAAGTATTGCCATCGATTTTCATACACCTTGGACAAACCGACCTCAAAGATGCAAAGATCTCTCTCCTCTTCTAAATGGACGATGCCTTTCTTGAGAAGTGGATCAACATTGACAAGATTGCCCTGCTAGAGTCCTTCCAGATTCAAACGGGGTGACGCGCGACCTTGTTAAACTAAAGCGTAAATTTCTAGTGCAAAACAACTTGAAGCCCCAGTACAAAATGTGCGCAGAGGACCTCGACTGCCTTGCAGACTTAGTGGTTGCAAAGATGGTGTGTGTGAATTCTTCCAAAGTGGCAAATCAGTGTACTAAGCTAGGTCAGGCCGAGACTCTCAAGAATGTTGCCAATCAAGAGAAGAAAATTTGAGCAATGAAGAGTGAACTTGTGTTAAAATACAAGGGTCACCTCCTTCCGTCCAAGTCTAAAGACTTTGTGACATACTCCAAAGAGCAATGGGACGAATTTGTGGAAGAGAAGAAGATTGGGTAGGCTGAGCTCAAGTAGTGGATTGACGTTGCAAATTACTCGACCACGGGTAAAGCATGGTTGGACGACCGGCACAAAGCAATTAACAAGGAGACTATAACCCTAAATTCACCCCCCTCAAATGCATTATGTAGTCGAGGTTTGATTCAAAGTACACTACATCATTAATTCACAACCTACCTTCTTAATCCTAAATGACATGAATCACGCTGACCTTATGGATACTTCATCCTTGCGTCTAATTCCGTTCCTTTATACCTCCACTCTTTCCTTACATCGTTTTTTTTTTGGTTTCTTCGTTTTCTTTTCTTTTCATTTTTTTTTCCTTTTATTGCCTTCTTTTCCTTTTCTCCTTCACTTTTACTTTTCTCTTACCATTTAGTTTTCGTTCATCCTCCATAATTTGAGTCTCACTTAATTAAATTAGGACGAGCCCATAACCTCTAATAGTGTCCTCTGCTTACACTAACAGATTCCCGTAAGCACAATTTGACCAAACTTCCAACCTTAATAACTTCTTGTGCTTTTATCCAAATTTAGAATTTCTTCAGCCTAACCTTACTGACTTTTTATGACAAACTTAATTAGCTAATAAAATTTCAAATCAAATCCGGATGTCGACCCAATCAAGACGACCAGCGACAGACTGCATTCGGAATGCAAGTCATAACTCGACCGATCATAACTTCTCGAGGCCAACTCGGAATCGGGTGTTTTCACCACCTATTTTTACTGATATTCATGTTCTTGACGATGAGACCTTTGAATCGACCGGCTGGACCTTAATTAACCAATAATCAATAGGCGGAGGAGACTCCAGACCACGATTGCAAGCAATTCTCATACACCAACGACTTCACCACCATCATCATAACTCGAGGAAAAAACAGAATCAACGCATACAAATGAACAGTGACCAAAGGTTCATGAATTGGTGCAATTGCAATAGGTTGCCATTGGATCAAACCCTAATTCTGGCAAAAATTGAATAGCGCTTCCGAATTGTTTTGAAAACCAAAAAAAAATACACACCAACCCTGCACACTCTTGATGGTTACCGCACTCAAAACCACCGCGCAAAAATGCACCGACACGAACCACCAGACCTCACAGACACGAACCACCAGAATCCTCCTTCGATGAACGAGCGGACTTGCTCTCCCACACACAACGTTGTGTGCCAAACCCCCAAAGCCTTCAATAGCCTCGTCTAGAACGCCTCTCTCTGGCTCAAACCCCAAGCTCCCCGTCACTTGCATACGGAATCTTTTCTCGATGCACACCAACAGAACTTTCCCCACATCGCTCGTTGCGACTAAACTCCGCTCAATCACCACCTCTCGCTCCCGAACCTCAAAAGCCATGGATTCTTCCCATGGACCCACATTGAAGTCCCCGCAGTCCCACGTCCAGTCCTCCAACTACACACATTCAGACCCCCGTGAAGACATGCAACGACAACAATAGTACAGGAAGAATAGAGACCATAGCCCCGCCAAAACTCTCGCTCGCTACAGTCGCGCCTCCCGCGCAGCGCCACCTTATTCTCCTTTGCGTCCCAAACTTCATCCCATCCGCAATAGACTCCTCCAATTCGCGCACACGCTGCTTGGTGTCCGGTGCGGCGGGTCCCGTAAATGCGGTGCGCTTCAAGTCCTTGTCGCCGTTGAGCTCTACAGTCGCAGGAGAAAAAAAACAAGAGAGAGACGAAGCATGACCGCAGAGTTACTTCCACCCTGCAATTGTAGCAGGCTCTTGACGTTCTATCGCCGAACCACGAATGCACATTGCGACCAACTCCGTCCGCAGTTCAGAACTCCATCGGAGCAAAAAGAAAAGAGAGAGAAAATCATAGAGCAAGCCGGGGGGAAAGCAGGGAGCTTGAACGCAGTGTAATCCTGCAGCAGCCGTCTCTTCCGTGCCTCCTTCTCCGGCTCCACTTGCTTCCCTATTCATCGCGCACGATCTCTCCACTTGTGCGCAACTTCAGCCCTACCCATATCAGTTTGTCTCATTTGTTGTCCGCTTCCTCACGATCTTGTCGCTTCTCCGAGTCGTTTTCCTTCCCAGCGCGCCGCTAAGCCTCCTTCTCGGCGCTCCTTCCGGAACCAGCTCGCGCCGCGGATCTACTGAATCTCCTCGCAACAAAAGATACTCGACGACAGATCCTCCCAATCCAACTTTGCCATGCGAATCCGCTCCATCGCAGCCCGAATCTTGCCACACCGCCATGTAAGCGCATCCGCGCCCACCAGAGACGACCGTGGCCACGTTTGCCCTCCGCCATGCTTCCGCTTCAGCGCCTCCACTACGGTACGAGCCACTACCACAACCGCCGCCAGCACTCCCATGCGAGCGCCCACAACTCCGCGACCATTCCTGAGCTGCTCGCCTGAAATCCCTTCTTCTCCGCCACCTGTTTCAACGACCATTATGATTGATATCTTTCTTGGAACCTCCCAATCCCTAGCCACCCTAGCCGATACCCCACTCTCAACCGGCCATGGCGGCCATATCCATGTCCTGGCCATGGCCAGCCATACCCGCCATAGCCATACCCGCTATAGCGGTTTCAACTTCTTTTCTTCTTCTTCTAATTCTATTTTCCTTCTCCTTTCTTCTACTTTTCTTTTCTTTTCTTCTTCTTCTAATTCTACTTCTTCTTTCACATTTTCCAAGTAGCAATTTTTTTTATCTGGAATCCTAAATTCTAACTCTAAATTCTACATTCTTAATTCTACATGTTTCCATTCTTTACTTCTCACTAGTTTATATTTCTCTCCTACACATAATACCACTGTAGGCCTCATACCACATAATACCACTACTCTATTGCACTAATATGTACTACTAATTTCCATAGTAACATACTACTAGAAGTCATTCTACTTTCTTGTCTCTTCAACCTCTCGCATCGAACTTCTTTTCAATAACAACCCAATCTTCTTTCAACTTATTTCGTGAAATCCTTGAAGCTCTACTACGACTAGCAACATATCATAATCTCTAACTAATACACAAAAATTTGGTATTTTATACAAAATCCAAATGTGACCCAAAACTTGAGGCTCACAGAGATCCATGCCACCCTATACGTCCTTGTGTCAATTAGGAAACAGCACATTGCAAATGCAGTTGCCGAAGCCATGCCAACATTAACACGTTGATGTTTGACTGCAACTACACTTGCAAGGTTTTGTCTAATAGTAGGGGCAAGGTTGCCGAGGTATTCATTCACCTGGACATACAAGAGTGCAGTGGGGTCAACATGACCCACCTATACTTTTGGTTCTTCTATTGTGTGAGAGACTCCAAATGCCGCTTTGAAGACAAAATGGATGATATTTCTATAACAATATAATCTAGTATAGGATGAATCTAAAAAATAGGCTTTATTGATCCTTTAATGCCTATAAGGCCTTGACAAGGTCGATTGTTGTGCTTATGATGTTGTAATCACAACTATTTGTTGTTGTTGCGGCCTTTAGAATGCACTTGAAGATCCAAGTGAGCTTTCCCACGCATCCTTGTGATCTCTAATCGATGCGGGCATTAATGAGCTGTAGTAATTTTTGTGTAGTAGAGTTGCAAAGAAATGTACGCACTATGTAGATGGTGTTCCATATAATCTATTACCTAGGTAGATTCTTCCACTGCTTTATACTTCACTTAAGCCTTAAAGATTAAGAGTGGTAGAATTGCCCTTATCAATCATGCTTCATGCAAGTTATATTAAAGATAGGAAAGCACAAATATCAAATCTCAATAAGTTTAAATAAAAACTATGAACCAAATATGATAATATACTATAAAAGCATTTACATACTTATTGTAAGCATCATTTATTATAAAGTTGAGAGATGTCACACATTGATATACAAGAATGCAATTGCATTACCATGTGGTCCTTTTTCAACTAATTTTTTATTCTTTAAATCTCAATTCAAGAAGACGATAATTCTATATATAACTAAATATCATAAAAGAATTATTAAAATAAAATATATGAATTCAATCATGTTTTTAAATAACAAAGTATTATTTTATATTTAAAAAATTCCATATTCATAATTTTCTTTGATATTATTTATATTGTGATTAAGTTACATGGTTATGATTTGGAGAGTATCTTAATTTCTCATATATTAATTTTTTAAAATTTTGAGGTTAAAATATTTTTAATTTCTTTGCAAAATAATCTCATTGATTATGGTAAATGAACTATCTATATTTGTTCTTGATCAGTATTAAATAATTTAGGGTATTCAATAAAAATTCATTTTTTTGTTTCTAAGCTCATTTCATCTAGAAGATGAATTCTAAGTGGAACCTTGTGTAAGAAATTGCTACAAAGATACGATTCATCTTCTTTTATAGGTGAATTAAAAGTTTCTTTTGAAATTGGTGGGATATTACTTTCCCATACTGCATAGTTTTCACCTGAACATGCAAGCTTCCAAGATCTATCATCAGGCAATAGTATTCCCATATCCATCCTGTAGATAAAATTTAAGTGATAAATTGCAACAACTAAAAAAATTGCAACATATATAATTTTCTAAAATCTATCATTCCTTTTGTTTGGATGCATAGATGAATGTCTGTGTAACTTATTGGATGTGCGCATTCATGCATTTATTATTTTATTTTGTTGGTAATATTTTTTTCTTTATTTATCTAATAGGACGAGTCTCAAAGTTAATAATAGATGTACCTTGTTCCAAGCTTAAGAATAAGACAATTGTCTATAATAGCCATATACATATCAGCTTCTGCTATTACTATTTTGACCTTACTTCCAGCATCAATAGAATTATGCAATCTTACTTGAACAAGCTTCCTGATCTGATGTTTTAGGTTTTTATCAAAATAATGGTCATGAAACTGCAAGATTAGACATATACCAAATTGTTGGAAAATAATAATAAGTTGTAAATATCATGATTCATTAATTAATATATACTATATATATAGATTAAAACTTATGCTTTAAAAATTGTTGGTACCAACATTTAGATTCAGCAAATAACTTAGAAATTATTTGCATTTTATACTATTGAAATCATAATCTACGCAATGAATCACACAACGATCAACCACGCAGCCAACTATGCAGTGAACTACAGAAACGCTGCAGTCAACTGCGCAGCTAACTGCGCAATCAACCATGCAGTGAATCATGTTACCTTTTTTAATTTATAGTTTGTAGTATAAAAACTACATTAAAATGGTTGAACTATTGGGTTGCAAAGCAAGCGCCAATTGCTAGTTTCAATATAAAAAACAACATTTAAATCTGTTAATTTTGATCTATAAAGTACAAGAAGTATATCCATAGAACTCTGTGTATATTGGTGATTGTTTTCCAAATTAATTTCATTGTTGAAAAGAAAATTTAAAAAACTATTTGTCTTTTTGAAAATTAAAAACCAAGGATTTCAAATGTACAAGAATATTTTCAAAACATGTTAAGAATAACTTTGTACAATTGCCAATAACCTCTCATTTTACAAATGATTTTCAAGAATCACTACTAAATGGATTGAAAAAACTTGTGATTTAAATTGATTCTTTGAGTCTTTTATACAGATTTGTTCAAGTTTGAATAGAATGTTTTTCAAAATAATATATAGTAAAAATTGATCCATGTATATGTCAAAATTATTAAACTTATGTTTTACAATTTATTGAAAACATGTCAAGTGTGTTAATATGCAAATTCAAGCCAAAAGGATTAAACATAACAATTCATGTTAATCAAAATACTTTCCACTTTTGAACTAGTACCTAATTTAATTTCCATTTTTTTCCTTACAAGATCATTCTTAATTTTTGGCAATAGGATGCATTATCTTCGATTATTGTCCAATTTTTTTACTTTGATATCTCTTGAGGTTAAAACTTGTTAAAAATAAAAATTCAAGATGTTTGATAAATATTCAAACTTTGATAGCGACCTATATTTTTCAAGAGTGCAATCTCCTAGTATGAAAGAAATTAAATGGAGTTATGTGATTTTCAAACAGAAGTTAATTCAGATATTAGTTTTACACTAGTTTTGTGGGAAAACTATAAGTCTAATACTGACATCACAACCCGTACCCTAAATTTTATAAAAAAACAATTTGCAACATATAATCCAAAATAAAAATTTTAATCGACTTTTCAAAAAAATCTTTTTCAATGTAGAATGATGTTAATATTGTATTTATATTAAACTAGGGTTTCTACCCGTCGTCCCAATGGGGAGAGCGGAGGGTGGTGTGTTAAATTTACGTTTGTATGTTTTGTATTTTAAAGCCTATAAGCTAAAATCGAATCTAAATGGAAAAATACTTATATATTTTGAGTGCATGTAAACGATACCCTAGTTTAGATCCACTCCAAAAATAAAGTACTTTTGCTTTACATTTGCATTTTCATCGACCCTATGTGCACATAAATATCACTTGCCTAATATAGGAGGAGAAAACCCTTCACATCAAGAGGTCAAAAATCAAGAGTCATTTGGTTCCTACTTAATATCAAGAGTCAAGAAGAGGGCATCACCATGCCCCACCCTTCACATCAAGAGGTCAAAATCAAGAAAGATAGGTCAAATGACCGGGAGCGGTGGATAGACAAACTAACGCCTATTATATATGTAGATGTCTTGCTAAGATAATTAATAGAGATAATCTTATTATTGCTTCTAGAGAGATATTATTTTTTACTTGTTCATATTTGAATTATGAAAAGGTTTTTATTATTATTTATTAACCAATATTTTAAAAGAAGAAGGTTATTTAGCATAGTTTTATATTGATATCTTATTTTACTTTCATAGTCGTCACAATTGTGCATATTTTGGAGCTTGAAATAGTGTTCTAAACAAAATTATGAAACATTACGAAATTATTAAATATCATGAAATATTTTAAAATTATGAAACACATATATGGAATTCATGTCTACGTTAACTTTGTGGCAATGTTAGCTTTGTCTTTTCACCTTTGGAAGTGCCCTTTGGAAGAATTGGTTGAGTAGAACAATTATTACTACTCACCTACGGATGTGCCCTTTGAAGAAATTATTTAATCCCTATAGAACAAAGGCATTTTTGCACCAAAAGCACTTCAAAACTACCTTCTCTAGTGCAATGAGTGAGGACAACAAAAATTATTATTTCTACCTAAAACTGTAGGATCTATATTAAGCCTTACTATTTTACTTCCTCAAGTTTTTAAGAAACTTTGACCACAAGGATTGAAAGATAATAGTGTTTGAAGTAATGTAAACGGTTCATTTCTTCCCTACGTTGAGTGGATCAACAAACTTTGACTTCACTTGGAGTCAAAATTTTGCACTACACAAGGTCTAAATCTATTGCCATTGTGTTAAACATGATGTTAATTCTTTATATTCCAATTTTTAGAGGTGATAGAGGGGTGTAGCATATTTTGAACAAGTGTGGTCAAAGTTGTTCCAAAAATAAGGAAGAAGGTCTTTTGTTTAGTAAAAGTATGGCACCAAAGAAGTTGAAAGGAATACTTAGTGAATAAATTTTGACCAACATTAAGATATCTCTTGATGATATTAGTAATACAAAATGAATCGATGTTAGTGATGCATAATATAGAACAGGTGTGGAATTTCCCTAGTCATGATCGACAAAATGATAACATGTTTCAAGCTCACATGATGATAAAACATACTATGTAATATGGTCTAGTGTATATTTCTATGGTATTATAAGAGTGAAGGACAAAAATCTTGGGGTCTACATCTAATGTCCTTCCTGTGTACAATGATACGTACAGCAATATAAGAATAGTATGGAAGATATCATAGCCTAAAGCTTTGATATGTCAAGAATGTCGTTTTGCCATCCGAAGATATCCAGTTGCAAGTAGAGTACTCAAGATCCGAGGTGCTTGGTTGGTTGAAAACAATAATGCGTTTGTAAGTAGACGGCCCGCCTGTCCGTGTAGACCACCAAAATGAGATATCCAAGTTTTTAGCAAGTACCTAATATATCCAACAATCCCGTCAAGGGGATGAGCATGTGAACCCACACCACTAATAGAGTATAGTAAAAGCCATGGCCCCTATGATAAAAGCTAAGTGCAAGTCGATTGTTCTGGTGAATATTCATCCGGAGATCTTTGTGAGGCAGTGGACGAAATAGTGAACAAGAGAGGTTGGACTGTAGTAGAGTCTAAACAAAGATCTCCATATACCATAATCACTTCATTTCTAATAAAAAATTTGCTCCTAACATTTGCAATGGAGAAAGGACGGACCATTGGTTTCTCTAAACCATCAAAATGAAGAGGCGGAGAGTCTCACTATGTGGTATATGCCACAATGTCGTCCAAAAAAATGTCAAGTAGCATCACTCCAGGATCGTCCTCATCTAATCGTTCACTACAGAGCTTTTCAATCTAGTGCATTTGGAATACGATGAATAGTCACAATATCTAATTTCTTGTTGTATAGTAGTTGAATCTTGAAAAGTCATCCACGTCTTGGCGGAAGTGGACCGGAGATCTCCGGCTGCAAATACAACTCAAGATCGGCTCCAAGTGCGACAACACTTCCTTGAACTCTTGCCAACCATCTTCAATAGAAGCGGAGCAGAGCTCTAGCATTCACTGCCATTAAGATACATAGAGTAGTGACAATGTCACAGTTGTCTTTTGCATGGCAGTGGAATATAAAAAGTCCCGCACCTCCTACCGGAAGGTCACTGGAGATCTCCGGCAGTTCCTTCCTTAGAAATTCTGCTTCTTTCCGACTTGATAGCTATTAGCGATTGCCATCAGTTGAACATGCCGCCAAAAATCTTCAAAAAAGCAGAGGGAAGGACTTTCATATACTGTGATGTACGTACCGTGAAGATAGGATTGAAGATCTCCGGATAGGATAATCACATCTACCGTTCTCTAAAATAGGGTCTGTAGTAGAAAGTGAGCCTAGGTATATGACAGTACCTTGGCAAAATGAAGAGCACATATTCAAATCTGGAGATCTCCACTAAGTAAGAAACTGCAATTCATTCATAGATGGTACTTTGACCCGATTACAGTGAGTAGCTACGAAATTTGCCTTGCTCAAGTCCACCAAGGATTGCCTCCTTCATTGCCTACGGAATAGTCCACTTATTAGATAGAGAACTTTTCACATAGTCGCATATAAAAAAAAATTGAGACCAGTGCGGCTTGCTCCTGACAGGTTTCGTTGCAAATTAAAAACAAGCTACCGTTGAAATGAAAAGGGAAGATCACTGACTAAGTACATACCAATCATCCAAGAATCCCCTTATCATTTAAGTGATGTTGTAAGGGTGGCAACGGAATTAATACTCCCTCTAGGACATTTAGAGAGGACACGTCACGGATGGCTAGCCATGCTCAATTCTCCATAATGTTGAATTATGACTGTCAAATCTACTTTGAAATATTCCAATCTTGGTGTAATGGCGACTAAATTCAATGATGGATCTTCTACCTACGACCGAGGAGTGTAATGAATAGGTGGGTGGGGAGGATAATTTAAGAAGGGATAGGGGATTGCAATCCTCAATGTGTTTTGTGGTATAACTTGTAGTTGTTAGAGATTAGAATTGCTTGTTGTTATTATGATATTGTAAATAGTGAGGTAGATTTCAAAGGGAAAGTACAGGAGAGAAAATGGAAAGAGGTGAAACGAACTTAAATTAGTTCCATATGTATTGGCAAAGGTTGTTACCAATTGGTACTATAAGTAAAGGCCTTCGAAAGAAGGCCATATCTCACTCCAAGCATTGTTTGTAATACCTTGTGTGTTTCATTTGCTTGTGCAATCATTTCTTTACTTCTTTTGAACCTCAATAGGTTATTGGCCCACTCATGTGAGTTGTGTGTGTAGAGTTTTGGTGCTAATTGGTAAAAGGAGATCTTAAGAGTCTTTGAGTGTTGGAAGTGCACAAGATCCAATTTGGAGCATTGAAAAAATACAAGAGTTGACTCAAGGTTGTTAGAGCATTGGAGGTGCACAAGGTTCAATTTGAAGCATTGGAAGTGCACAAGTATTGATTCAAGGCCGTTGTAAGCATTGGAGGTGGTTGAAGTTGACCCAAAGAGTTTCTAATGGCATTGGAGGTCATTGATGACGACTCAGAGAGTTTCTAGGAGCATTGGAGGTGCACATTCAGGGGTGTCGACTTTGTAAGTGTTTTGTGAGGGCCTAAAAGCGCCACAATCTTAGTTAGTCTTAATTAGTGGAGAACCAATTATGTTAACTGCAAATTAGGTTAGATTAGTGGTTAGTAGTACCACCTAGTGTTAATTGGTATTTATTGGTAAAACCAGATTACACGTGGCCATGAATTAATGTGAAGGATAAAATTAGATTTAGAAGTGTTCAAAGAGACCAATTTGATTATTGATTGATTTAGTTGAAGACAATTTAGTAGATTAGGGTTTAGTCAGTAAAAGAATCGTAGTCACTTATTTATATGAGTAAGAAAAAGAAGAAGAAATGAAGAAGGAGAAGAAAATGTTCAAGAAGATGGTCAATATGGCTTCCATGGGAAGAATCCTTGAGATTCCTTCTTTAGATTAGTTAGAATTAGATTTTCCAAAAAAAAATAACAATAACATTGAAGAATTATTGATTTTTAATGATCTGCAACTTAGATTTGGGCGTATGAATAGTCAATCTTGGGATTAAAATGTGTTTTGAACACATCGGTGATGTTTGTTTTGTTCAAATCCCATTAGTTTGGTACTTATAGGCATGTCCAACCCTAAAATCAAGTTGAGGGTCTAGGTTGATTGTGGGGCCATTATCTTGATTACGAATTGTTAATTTCAATGGTGGAGATGTGGCCGCCACCCTTGAGCGTCCTCCGACTTGGATAAAAGGGGGTCGGTGCCCCCTCTCCCTCTCTCTCTTCTTTTGGCAAAGCCATGTCAATATGGTTCACCATTTTCTCTATAGTTGTTGAGCCTTGATTGTTGCAGCATTGTGACCTAGTTACTTGTATTAAGAACTTGAAACTTCAAATCAGGTTAGATCTTCTTGTAGATTCTCCAAGCACGCTTGATTTTAAAGTAAGCACAACGAAGTTGTAATGATTTATGTGACAAAGGGTTCTACCACCGGCAAGTCCAAGCATTGATTTTCACGGGCAACAGCGGGCGGACTACAACGAGGGTGAACTTAAATTTCAATATTTGAGTAGATATGCAAGTCAGTTATTTAAGCACGCTTTAATATGGAAAAATGACAAAGATGTTGTGGTCCATTTTGTAGCAAGGGGTCTGCTAAAGGCCAGATTCTGAGCAACAACTTTGACGGCTGATTGCTGACAATCTTTAAAATCATTGAAGCTATATCTTAAGATTTACATAGATTAAGTTGTTGGATTTTGATAGGTTTCAAGCACGCTCAAGTTCAAGTAAGGACGAGGAGGTTGTGACCCAATTTTTAACGAGGGATCTACGAGAGGATAGATTTGGAGCATCACTTTTGACAACTAGCTGCAGACAACTCTCAAGCCTTTTGATGCTGAATTTTTGAGAGCGCAGAGACCAAGTTGCTGGTTTTTTAGGATATATAAGCGCGCTTCAATATGAATTTTACTTCAGGAGTAACAACCCTTTTAGTGAAAAAGGATCTGCTGCCTTGAATGGAGCCCTCTTTTCTTACTTTTTACTTGTACCTCAATGTTCACCTTGTGTTTTTGACTTGATATTTTTACCTTTGACTTTATTTGCCTCACTTGCTTTCACTTCTACATCTACATTTTACTTTTACCTCACCTTATTTGGTTAGGATCTTGTAACTTAACTTCATCTAATGAGCTTCATCCATTAGAGTTAGGGTTCATTCTTTGAAGTGAATTTCATCCATTAGGATTAGGGTTCATCTATAAGATTTGAATTAATCCATTAGGATTAGGGCAATTTTATATTCACATGTTTACATTTGCACTTTTGTATCATTAGACTTCGCCCATACACATAGTACACAATTCATATGAATAGCCCTAAAATGAAGTGTTCAAGATGAGTGTGTACGTTGCCCATACACATAATACATAACCCGTATGGGTAGCCTTGAAATTTGAGTGTTCTAGGTGTATCTGCACGTTGCCCATACACGTAATACATAATACGTATGGATAGTTCTAAAATTTGGACTGTTGTAGGTGCAAAAGTGCACGTTGGAGCCTAAAAAAGGCTCATTTGAGTGATTGATGTGCACTAGTGCATATTGGAAGGTAAGGTTACTGTTAGAGTTCATATGTGACAACATATGATGGCGAGAGTGCTAGAGTCATTGACAAGTTCAAAGGTGAGAATTTCAATCTTTGGAAGTTCAAGATGGACATGGTGTTGGCATCCATGGACCTTTGAGAGATTCTGGATGACTCCAAAGAGCCTCCATCTGAAGACAATGATCCAAAAGTGAAGGACTATGATCACCATGTGAAGAAGGCCATGTCTGTCATTGGCTTCAACTTTGTGGACAACCAACTTGCCCACATCAAAAGTTCCAAAGGACCTATGGAAGCATGGAAGACTTTGTGCAACATCCACGAAACGAGGAGCTTGTCCAACAACCTCTTCATTCGCCGCACGTTCTTCACAATCAAAATGCAAGAGGAAGATGATTTATTAAATCATGTCAACAAAGTGAAGGCACTTGCGGATCAAAGCTTGGATGTCCCGATGAGAGATGAAGATGTGGTCATGACCTTGCTGGAGAGTTTGCAGCCTTCATATGAACACTTGATTACTGCCTCGGAGACCTTGGCAATGAAGGAGCTCACCATGGAGTTTGTGACGGCGTGGTTGATGCACAAAATATCCAAGCGCAAAGAGAAGGAGCCCAATGGCAATGATGTGGCCTTGACGTCAGAACAAAACAAGTGGGGAGGCTCTTCTTCATCACGTAGCAAGCCCAAGGTATATTAAAATTGTGGCAAACCGGGCCACATTGCACGAAATTGCTTCGAGCCTTAAAAGTAAGAGCGAGATAATGCAAACCAAACAAAGGAGAAGGAAAATGCCAATCATGCAAAAGAGGAAGATGACTATGCATTTGTAACTCAAGGTGGACCACATTCCAAGTCCATGTGTAAGCGGATCATGGATTCGGGCGCCACAAAACACATGACACCTCATTAGGGGGCATTTGACACGTATGAGGTAATTACTCTACAGAATGTGCATTTGAGTGATGATAGTGTTGTGGAGACCGTTGGCGTTGGATCAATTGTTGTCATAGTACTTGTGAGGGGTTGCTCAATGAGGTTTAGAATCAAGGACGTTGTCCATGTGCCCAAGTTGCAAGCGACCTTGCTCTCGATGAACAAACTTGTGACAAGTGGTATAAGGGTACAATTCAACGTTCATGGATGTGTCTTGAGGGCACCAAACAAAGATGTTCTTGTGGTAGCACCTCGTGAAGGAAATTTGTATCAAACAACTTACATGAAAGTGTTTAAGGCGGATGCGGCCAACGTCGTACAATCATCAACAAAGAGCGGTGCATTGGAGCTTTGGTGAGTTGTCTTGGTCATTTGAACGTGAGAAGTGTGCATTTACTTGAAAGCATGGTAAGTGGCATGAGTCTTGGTAAAGATGAATTATCAATGTCATTTTGTGAACGATGTGTGCAAGACAAACAACACAACGTACCATTTCCGAAGGATGGAGCGATACGTGCAACAAAGCCTTCGGAGACTGTGCATTCAGATGTGTGCGGCCCTATGAGGGCCACTTCCATACGTGGTGTAAGGTATTTTGTGACCTTCATTGATGACTTTTCAAGGAGTGTGTGGATCTACATCTTGAAGATAGAGGGGAAATGCCTTAAGAAGTTCAAGAAGTTTAAGGCCCTTGTAGAGAAGCAATCAAAGCACAAGATTAAGGGCTCTCATCACCATCACACCCCAAGAAGCTTTGAATGGCCGTAAGCCATGTATTGCACATATGCGTGTGTTTGGATCCATTGCATATATGACGGTGCCGGATACAAAGAATGGTAAGCTTAATGCAAAAGGCACAAAGTGTTTGTTTTTTGGCTATTGTCAAGGCACTAAGGCATATTGGCTCATGTGCATTGAGACGAAGAAGATTATTAAGAGTTGTGATGTAGTATTTGTTGAAGATACTCTTAGTATTGATGATGCTTTGGAGATGAGTCCAAGTGGGAGAAGTGAGATCACTACCTTGGTGGACAAATCTTCCAAACCACCACCCTTGAAGGATTGCGATGGCAGTATCAAGAAAGAAGAGAGATTGGATGCCAATGAAGGAGGTGTAGCATCATCATCAACACCTTCACCAAGCAATGACAACTTTGGGAACTTACAAGAGCCGCGGTATCTAAGAAGAGAACGTGGCCCGTGCGATGAATAGTGGAAGAGCCACATTTTGCCTCAACATGAGATAGAGCATGCCAATGTGGCATCATTGGAGGATCCTTTAAACATGTGTGAGGCTATGCAATCGCAAGATGCGAATAAGTGGAAGTCGGCCATGCAAGAGGAGTACAACTCGCTCATGGAGAATGGCACGTGGAAGTTGGCTCCTCTTCCAAAGGATCGCAAGAGGGTTGGATGCAAGTTGGTGTTTCGTAAAAAGAAAGATGCTTCGGGTCGAGTGGTGTGCCACAAGGCAAGATTAGTTGCCAAGGGGTACTCTCAAGTTGCAGGAGTAGACTTTTTTGAGAAGTTTGCTCCCGTTGCCAAGTTCACCACCATTTGGTGCATTCTTGCACTTGGGGCGGCCTTCGATTTGGAGATCCACACACTATTAAAAAAATGGTGTTTTAGGTGGCGTCAAGGTTGCAACGTGTTGTGTTTTTTGAGATGTCAGACGTTTGTCTAACAATGGCCGTTGAACCTGAAAGTTTTTTGACGTTGCATAAAACGTATTCGTGTTAGAGGCGAAATGCATAGATGTCAGCGTGGACAGACACGTTTTGGAGGACGTCGGTAACAACATGGTCACCTCTGACTCTTTGAGTGTAACGTCATGGAAAACGCGGGAGGTCCACGTCAGCCACTGCATTCATTTTCACTATGGCATGACTGCAGGTTGTTGCCCGAAAGTAAAAAAACCTGAGCAAAATGGGCAGCTTCTCTACATAGATAGACAAAACTTATTTGTATGGAAACATTGGCTTTGCTTACATGGGATAAATTATTCTGATGGACTAACATGATCACATAAATCTAAAAATTTATTAGTGGCTCAACTTAGATGCACATGTAACATTATACATATATTTAATATACATAATATTTTTAAGTTGATAAAATATGGGATTATTAGCTCATCAATTTAAATTGGATCATACAACATGCTTGTTAATATAGCAATTCTAGTCATTCATTCTTTAAATTCATTTTTTCAAAAGAATGAATTCCAAAAAATGACAAATATTTAAGTGGTCTTGGGTTGTTAAAAAATTATGAAAGTGGAGAAAAGAAATGAGGAAGGTGTAAGTGGTCTTGTGGTGTTTCAAATTCTAAGAGTAATTAACAAAAATTGGAAATGGACGAACTATTGTAAGTTTGTTCAAAAAATTGCAAGAGCGACTAAGAAAATGGGATAGGTGAAAGTAGTCTTTGGCTATAGGAAAATTGAAAAGAGTGAATTAAAAAAAATGGGTAAGATTTATAGTTGTTGGGTTGTTTTAAAAATTTGAAGAATTTGACAAAAAATCTACGAAAATGAATGAAGTGGAATATAAATGATTTTAAAATATCCCTACCTTCAATAGAAA
Organism: Bryoerythrophyllum caledonicum; assembly: GCA_963971425.1. Classification (NCBI taxonomy): domain Eukaryota; kingdom Viridiplantae; phylum Streptophyta; class Bryopsida; order Pottiales; family Pottiaceae; genus Bryoerythrophyllum; species Bryoerythrophyllum caledonicum. The sequence goes on along the minus strand of OZ020514.1, from coordinate 35,715,695 downwards.
AAAATTATAAATTTACAAGTAGTCTTCAATTTTAGGGTAGCTCAAAAGAGTGAATAAAAAACTTAAGGAATGGTTGAAGGGGTCTTGGGATCTTCTAACAATTCCAAGAGTAAATGAGTAAATTGGGAAAGCTGTAAGTGGTCTTCGAGTTTTTAAAAATTCACAAGAAAGGATAAATTTTATTCAAAAAGGCTCCGTAGGTTTTCTTCGGGTACATGTTTACAAGTTACAATACTTAAAAGAGTAAATACAGAAATGAACCAAGTGGCAATGGGTCTTGGAGCGATCTGTATGTAAATTGAGTGATTATAGACAATGGAAAGGTGAAAGTGGTTTTTGGATATCTTAAAACTTCCAAAAATAAATAAATACAATTAGGTAAGGTATAAGTTGTCTTCTGGATAAATTATTTAATGGACTTACAAGAACACTTGAAACTAAAAATATGATAATGGCTCAACTCAAATGCACATGTTAATGTATTTTGTATACATAATATTTTTAAGTTGATTAAATATGGGATTATCTGCTCATTAATTTAAATAATATCATAGAACATGCTTGTTTATATAGTAGTTCTAGTAATTCTTTCTTTGAATTCATGAACTTAGTGGCAAATGTTTGAGTGGTTGTTAAAAAATTGCGAAAGTGGAGAAAAAATGAAGAAGGTGAAAGTAGACTATAAATTTAGGAAACTAAGAAGAGTGTATTAAAAAAATGGGTAAGGTTCAGAGGTGTTGGATTGTTCTAAAAATTTGATGACAAACATAAATGACAGCCTACTGCCTTAAAAAAAATATATTTTAACGGAATGAATGAATTGGTCTTGGGCTTCTCTTAAAATTACAAGAGTGAATGAAAAAAAAATGGAGAATGAATAAGTAGCCTTTGGTTCAGGAAAAACTCAAAAGACTGAATAAAAAACATAAGAAATGGTTGAATTGGTCATAAAGTGTTTCTTTCATCTAAAGATTGTAAAAGAAGTAAAAATGTGTGAGTGCATATTGGGTGTTTTTTAAATATAAACCCATTGAAGAAACGATTGAGAAATGCTGAAGTGCTTTTCATATGTTTAGAAACTTGGAAGGTTAAAAAAAATATAAGGGGAATGCATGAGTGGTCTTGGGTAGTTAGAGAAATTACAAGAGTGACTAGAAAAAATTGGAAAATCAAAAAATGGTCTTCTGTTTAGTCAAAACTAAAAAGAGTGAATAGAAAAAATGGAAATTGGATGAAGTGTTCTTGAAGGGTTTCAAAGATTTGAATATTGAAAAGAAATTTGGAAATGGGTAAGTGTTTTTTGGGTCTTTTAAATTTCGCCAAGTTTGAAGAAAAAAATGGAAAAACTTAAAGTTGTTTTAGGGGGTTTTAGGAGTGAATTAATAAAATAGGAAAGGTTGAAGTGATCTTGGTTGAAGTGCTTCTCATTTTTTTTACAAGTGAAAAGACTGAAAAAAATGGAAATACTTGAAGGTGTTTGGAAATTTAGAAGGTTAAAACCAAAATAATGCACATAGATGAAGTGGTCTTGGGCTATTATCAAATTTGCAAGACCGAATGACAAAAATTGGAAAATTGTCAAGTGGTTTACCGTTTACACAAAACTTGAAACAATGAATAAAAAGAATGGAAAATGGTTGAATTTCTCATGGGTTTAGGCATAATTCTCAATATTATATTAAAAATGGGAAATTGTGTACATGCTCATTGGGTGTTTTAAAACTAAAAACATTGATTAAAAAAAGGCAAAGGTTACGGGAAAAATGGGGTGTTTATAAAGTTGAAATAGTAAATGCAGAAGTTCTACATGAGTCTACTTAACCGAGGAACATATTTTGCACTTCCTTATCACATTGTTTGTTTTCTTTGGCCTAGCCACTTCTTTATAGTTTTCATTTTCCGTACAAACATTTCAATTTGCTGATGAATAGAGCTATGTATATTCCTCAATTACAGATTGAATAAACTTAAATAAGATTAAAAGAGCGGCCAAAGATGCAACGACTTGAAGAGAATAGATAACCACACATGTTGTATTAATGGCTTTCCTATATTGCAAAATACACCATAATCAATGATATTCAAATCATTCACTTACAACTTGAAATTTGTCAACTACAATTGCCGTTACAATTGCCATCATTTAAGGCTAGACATCATAATGACGTCGTCCATGACATTGGTGTTGACATCCTCAACGGAACTACGTCATCCTCAACAAAATTACGTCACCATCAACGGAACTACGTCATCCTCAACGGAATTGCTGTAGAAGACCGCTTAGAGCAGAAATATTTAATTAGGAAGATGAATATCATCTAAGGCTGGATCACCTTTCATCCATAGTGGATGAAAAATGTCGCATGGAGGGAAGAGCCGAAGGGCGACTTACACAAAAGCAACCTCCACATCACCGACACATTACTTTTGGATATGTGGGTGAGAGCAAACTGAACTTATGTGATAGCAATGGCAGGTGGGGAGCGGCGAAGCTCACTACAATGCTAACAGGAGGAAGATTAGGAGAACAACAAGGCGTAGAGAGAGGTGACTTGAAGGTCAGTCAAAGCAATGGCGGCTATGGCGGCGGCTATGGCTAGAGCCATGGAGCGATGAGGACGAAACTAGCTCGAAGCAAGGAAGCAATTTGCGGTAGATCAAGACGACAAGGAGAGTGCTCAAAGGGAAGAAGAACGAGGGCAAGAGGAGGTTTGGCCATAGCCAGCTAACCTCAACCATAGTTGACCTCAAATATGGCTAGGAAATCCTAGCCATAGCCAAGTTCAATGATTGCCACCACGGAGAGGTTGCAGCTAGGGTGAGCTCAAGTATTTGTAAGTTTACACGTTAGTACCTCCTTCTCCCGTGCTTTTTTTATGCTCACAAATGAATTATTGACGTCCTTTCTTGATGTGCATGTGTGTGCTTTGTCACGTAGACGATGGTACTAGGGAGTCTACCGTTCGACCCCAAGGTAGATGTGGAAGTGGCAAAGGAGTACTAGCGGCAGCAAATGGACAAGCGCAAGGTCATCCTGATTACGCAAGAGAGATTGATAAGGTACGTAGTTGTATTGCCGAGATCAAGTATATCAAGCTGTGAAAACGGGCAATCAAGTGGTGGGTGAAGAAAACATAAAGGAGCAAGAGGCGGTTGAACCCCTTTCCAGCAATCAGGCAAACGTCCATGTACGCACAAAGCCCATGAATCCCTTCTTTGGAAATTCTTTGAATGCTCTTGCCGTTGAAGATGATGTACTTTGCTACTTGAACGCGGTAGACATGACATCTTCATGTGAGTTGTGACGTCCTAGTTGACATCGCAAATATCATAGTGTTATGTCATTGAAGACAAGGGCAGTTCCTCTAATTTACATGGAGCGCTGTTGTGAAATTATAGATTGTCATTTGCATTTTAATATGTCATCTCTATGAACTTTTGCAGGAAGAGACTGAAGCACAAGGTGAGCCATCAAGCGGCCCATGACGTGCTACAAAGATAGCAAAGCAGACAGCTACTGCGGAAGGAAACAATGGTTCAACACCAAAGCGAGCCAATCTACCCAAACCTCTAAAGGTTCTGTTAAAGAAGTGATGCTAGCATGACTTCATTGATGTTACAATGTACGGGCGGTGTCTTTTGGAATGTTTAAAACAACATCTCTCATTTTCTATTGTGTTAGATGAGACATGATGTATAACTCATTGTTGGATTTAGTGGAACATGAAGATGTATTGTTTATCGATGTTATAGACGACGAATGCAACAACGGCGTTGCTAGGTTCACCATTGTGCATGTTACTAGAAATGTCAAAGCCAACAACCGATGTTGATGGCATGTTCATCTTTCACATGAGCGCTAACATCATGGCTTCTCCGTACTCATGTTTAGTCCGCGCTAAAGTGGACACCACATATTTAGCCATACTTGTTGTGCATGTAAAAATAAATTTTGAAATAAACAAAGAGAATGTGCAAGTGAACATGGACTCTAGCATGGCAAATGTCAATGTGAACATATTGCCGGACGAGTTGTTGACGTTCAGTAGCAGCTTGCAATGTTCGATGCCATGTCGTAAGAAACGTGCAATCATCAAGGAAAACGTATTCTATAATATGGACATGTTCGCTTTAACGTCAATTCTAACAACCCTGGGTGGAGATAAAATGCCTAAAAATTGATGACGTCAACTCTCGTGGACTATACATGTCATGCCAAAAGGATCCACGTCAGTAAAGTACAAAGTTTTATGCCATTGTCCTGTCAAATTGGTGTTGGATGAAAAAAGTCCCACGTGGCTACACCTAACCAAAATCATTGCTTATGTGGACATGTACATTCGTCCACGTGGAGCCTTTTCCAAAGCAATTCAAACCTCATTTTTTTGGACGTCATGATGTTGAAAACCCAAAATCACCCCTCTCATGTAAAATTTGGCGTGTTTTTTGCTTGTCTAGGTAGACGGATTTAAGATGACATCAACAGTAACGTTAGACCATGTTTTTTCTGACTTTCATATATGTTTATGGGCGCGTCACATAAAACGCGGTTCTCTTATAGTGACCAAATTGATGTGAAGATCGCATTCTGAAATGGTGAAGTTAAGGAGGACATTTACATGGACCAGCTCCAAGGTTTTGAACAAGAAGGCTTTGATCATCTTGTGTGCAAGTTCAAGAAGTCATTGTATGGACTGAAGCAATCATCAAGGGCATGGTACCAACGCATTGATGTTTTCTTCACCAAGGAAGGTCTCACAAGGAGCCAAGCGGACCATTCCTTGTACATTAAGTAATGGAGTGAGTACTTGGTGATAGTCTTCATCTATGTGGATGACTTGATCATCATGGCTAGCCTTTTGTCTAAGTTGGAGTGGCTTAAAGGTAAGCTCAACACGGAGTTTGAGATGTGCGATCTTGGTGAGTTGAAGTATTGTCTTGGTGTGGAATTTGTGAGAGACTGCAAGGCACGTACCATTACCGTGAACCAAAAGAAGTATGTTGTGGAGGTGCTCAAGCGCTTCAACATGGAGGAGTGCAAGCCCATTGGTATCCTCTTGATGTGAATGTCACGTTGTTGAAGCTTTCGGAGGAAGAGTTTCAAGCCATTTAAGGTGAGATGGAAGGCGTGCCATACAAGAGTCGAATCGGATCCTTGATGTATGCCATGGTAGGCACACTCCCTGACCTTGCTTTTAAGTTGAGCATGGTGAGCAAATTCATGTCTAGAACTGATCGAACACACTGGAGCTCCATGAAGCGCCTCATGCGGTACTTGCAAGGTACTATAGACCACAAATTGTGCCTTGGTGGTAAGGACATTGTTTTGAGGAAATATTGCAATGTGGATTGGGCCGGAGATGCAAACGAGCGTCATTCAACAACAGGGTATGTGTTTTTGTAAGAGTTGGTGCCATCTTGTGGAATTGGAAGAGCCAACCAACCATTGTCTAGTCTACGATGGAGACGGTGTACATGGCAATAAGCCAAAGTACAAAGGACGTCATTTGGATTGGCAAGCTCTTGGCGGATGTGCGGTTTGTTCAAGAAGGAGCAACGATCATCATGCACGACAACCAAGGGTGAATAGCTCTTGCAAAGAACCCAACATACCACTCACGCACGAAGCACATTGGTGTGCAACATCACTTCATTCGCAAGAAGTTGGAGAGTGGCGAGATAAGCTTGAAGTATAGTTCAACAAAAGACATGGTGGCGGATGTATTGACAAAAGCACTTGCAAAAGAGCGGCATCATAGGTTAGCAAAGGCGATGGGATTGCGAGAAGGAAACAACTTGCAAATTGAGAGAGTTCGAGATTAGAGTTGCTCGTTGTTATTATAATATTGTAAATAATTGAGGTAGATTTAGAAGGGAAAGTAAAGGAGAGAAAATGGAGAGAGCTGCTACAAACTTAAAGTAGTCCCATATGTATTAGCAAAGGTTGTTATCAATTGGTACTACAAGTAAAGGCCTTTGAAAGAAGGTCATATCTCACTTCAAGCATTGTTTGTAATACCTAAGTTTTTTCATTTGCTTGTGCAATCATTTCTCTACTTCTTTTGAACTTCAGTAGTAGTCTGTATAGTCTAGAGCTAGGTTGTAGACAGAATGCGCGGAATGGATGCCGTAAATTGGGTAACTTTGCTTGACCAAGTTGCAAACAACACAAACCTGACATAACACCATACGGACTTCTCTTGGTCCAAAACCCATGTGGCTTTCCACGAGCCATGGTACTTCCTTTTTAGATTCTTCTGCTTATTATGTGGCTCCTAGTACTTAACTAGAAACTAGTTGTGGTTGGCGTTTCCTTCATCCATGATAACGTTAGAAAGTGCTCTACCTTGCAAGATAAGGTAGATGTCCGGATCACTAGGTCTTACTAAAACCCAAGACCCCTTACAAATGTCACGCCAGGGATTAGAAGTGGACTTCGGCGCTTCATTGGCGGGTCCGCAGTAAGGCTCAAGTACCTCATCTTTGGGAGTGACATCCGATGGTTGTGGAAGCAATCCTAGAGGATCCCCACCTCCCTCGTAAAGGCTTGTTCAATCATGGCAAGGCCAGAATCTATCTTTGATTCCAAAGGGCGTTTCAGGAAGTGGCTTGTCAAGCTCGTCAATGACATTCTTTAAACACTACAATTCAAGGTAGATTGACTCTGCATACCCTATGCACATAGACATTCCGAATGCCGAGTAGTTGATGTACTTTTGGAGCCCAAACTTTATGAATTTTTTGTTATCCATCGCTTTTTTGTCCTTGTCTCTAGCAACATCTTGGTTTCCGACCGAGAATTTCCTCATTACCTTATATGGGCTTGAAGGGAACGGGCTTCGAATATCCTAATGGGAGCTTGGTCCGTCTGCATTCATCTACTTTCTAGAGTTTTATCGATTGTTTGTTCATAGATAGCCACTCTGCGTCAACGATAGATTTCTTGAACTTCATGGCAAGAACACCGTCATTGTCAACGTAGAACTTGAAAATATGCATGTCACTTATTTCCACTAGACTTGACGCCTTGCTGCATATGTAGCCTTGGAAGTCTGATTTAAATTCGGCCACCTGTAAGATGACTTTGGGCATAAAGGCTAGTTTCTGTGACTTCTTGAAAGCCTTTTGAGATTTGCTAGAATATATGTATTACTTTTCTTGAGTTCTGTTGATTGATTCTGAAGTAAGCATTAATATCTTCATGCATATGTCTGACCACCAAGAAGCCGACCTAAATCTCCTCAAAAACACCTCGAGCAGCTAACAATGATAAGAATGCCATCAAGTATTGGTTCTTGTTGTCCTTTGTTGGGTTGTCAAGCTGCAGAAACAATTTTGGTAACAAGGGTTTCGGTCGCCTAAAAGCACTCGGCTCCAGAAGTTCTAAAGCATCGATGCTACTACTCATTCTCCTCATGAGCACTTTGAACATTGAGTTTGTACATAGCTCTTCAAAGATCATGCGCATCTCATATAATGGTACTCCCTCAAGTTGCCTAAAAAATTTAGCGAGAGAAGAGATGGTGGGGTTCAAATCGCCAGGCCATAAAACAAGAGTGTAGTCTACATACGCTATGTTGATGTGACCATGCGCCACCATTACGGTGACATTCATGGTAAGTTGTCCAAGACCAAATGTTGCTTTAGTGGTCCTCTACATACGCTGAAGAGCCATCTTTGCACTGTCCATCATGCCATGAATGATTGAGAGATTGGTCAGCGGCTTGGCCTTCGACTCCTCTCTCCATTTTGCGCAAAGCTTCCGGCATGATTTTTGGTGATTCAAGTGTGTTTGCCTATTGTTATAGAATATCTCCTACGCCGGCGTTCTCTTTTGAGTTGTAAGTAAGAATTGGTTGAACTCATTGCAAGCACTATATCTTGCAAAGGTGCTTTGAGATAGCTTGATAGCAACATTTCCAAAGAATTTTTTTCTCCCTCTGCTGAGTGTGGACTTACTTACAGGCGAGAGTCCATAGGAGTTGTTTGTCTACAAAATAAAACAATAACCAAATGAGAGGCTATGTATAAAAGGAGTAGTGCAGAAGAGCAATCCAACAAAGAGTAGGCAATACAGAGGTAATCACCTACTGGTCCATGCATGTCAGCGAAGATCCATCCAAAGATCTTTGGTTGGGTTACCAGGACATTGAACGATTGAGGATGGAGATTAGTAGTCCAAATTAATATGCGAGGAATGATTGAGTATATATTTGCTTCTAGTTATTTTTAGCCGGAAGCTTGTATATATTTGCTTCTAGTTATTTTTAGCTGGAAGATATGTGAGAGTGTTAATCCGACCATTTTTTACACTCCGCATTTGATGAGGCTTTTGATCTACGTTGACATTAATGATGGACCTCATTGATCCGAGGGCTTGTACAGTGGCAAGCCGTAGGCCCTAGATGCCCTTTCTACCATGAGTTGCATAAATAATTCCCCTATTGAATTGTCCCATATACGTGTGAAACGTGGATTTTTATAATCCATGAATAATGTATTATGCTACAGAGCAAACCTCCATTTCCAAAAGCGTGACATATTTTCTCTTTCGGTCCCCTTTAGTGGAGTGAAACTAAACGCCAACCAAGATCACATATTCCTTTCTGTCCTCAAAGGATTTTTCATAGAATTTTTGCGTAAGAGATAGAGTTCTAGATTGTAGAAAATGTGGCAACAACAATTTGGACAATACCTTTCCAAAGAGACCTTGCAAATTTTGTCCTTGCTAGTCTTCTTGGTGTACATGGAGTCCTTCTATACGTCCTTTTATCGAAAAATGAAGCGAAATGAAGCGGTATGACTCCTTCTGACCCTCCATATGAGCGTTAGAATCTTGTTGAACGTCGAGATGCAAAATGATCATTTGTGCTTTTCAACGACCGACCAGAAGGAAAACAACAATCCTAAATGGGCTACGATTTATGACTCAAAATTCTCTCTACGTCCCCAATAAAAACATCTAGGATCGTCACTCTGATGTTATCTTCATCCAACCAACCACTGTAAAATTGATATGTTGGGAACGTGACCATGATTCTCCGAGAGCAAAGCAGCAACCCATTTCCGCTAAACCGCTGCAATTCAAGTCCAACTCACCGCTTTTGCGATACAAATGGTGAATTGTCTGATCAAAGATCTCCGGATGGAATCATAGCATCTGCCTTTTTCTATAAGACGGTCCATTGGAGTGTATGAACAAGTGAATCTTACCCGCCTTAAAAGGGTATGAGTGGTAAATCTTCGGCTATGGAAATTACGGCCGTAGGTCTAGGTAACAAGAACTGCCTCGAACCAATTGATATGTCAACTCAAAGCCAATTTCCTACTGGATGCACCTCAACAATGGACGCTTCTCCAATTTTGCCACAACCGGACTCATAAGGTTCATAGACATTCTTGATTGTAGAAGCACCGAACTTTCTACAGAATCTTAGGATGGTTCATCGTCTTTTGTCTAATTCACAATGTGTCCATAATCAAGGCACTTAGCTACAACCATGGCAAGGTCCTCCGAGTGATGCTCCCACAACTGAGAGTCATACATACTTTTGTATTGCATCGGTGGATTCTTGGGTGGTGCTAGATGCCCTCAGTGGAAATATGTGTGATGTAGATACAAACTTAATGTTCAAGCTCAATGTTGAAGGCGGGACTAACTAAAGATCTCCGGATGACCAGAGAAAGACGGACAAACACGCCCTCTAGTTCGGCAACAACAGAGTAGGGTGGAGCTGAAACTGCCAGGCATAGCCATTGGGAGATCTCCAATTGAGCGGAATTAGGTTGCCACTCACACCTTTAAGCTTGAAGCTGAAGCAGCGGGGCTCAGACAAGATTATCCATACTAGTGTAGGCGGAGTCCACCGATTCACGTGCGCCAATCTCAAATGACAGCCGACAGTTACAAGGAGAACAACCGTAGATAGCTGAGAAACTAAGAGAGAAGCCAGACGTGAATGGTTTAAACAACCAAAGATCTCAGGATTGCTTTCTCTAGTACGTCGAGGTTGTACAAGAAGCACCTGCCATACGGAATATTTGTGATTTAGGCACTGAGGTTCACTTACAAATGCGCGGACAATAGTACGAACGCAAAAACCAAGCAGTTACACCAACTTAAATCCGGAGTGGATAAAGTTAGGGCTTCCAGGCTATGATATTCCAAATCGCTAGAGCAAAAAAGGATGAGAGATGAGTTGAAGGATACTCCTAGCCAACCTTCTCTCCACCTCTTGAAGGAAACATCTAGAAGCTTAAGTTTGAAAGGGATCTTGGGCATGCATGTACGTTCAAACTAACTCATGTATACAATCATGATTGTACACATTCTTCGACGTGCCCATAACCAAGGCCACATTACACTCATGATACCAAAAGGCTTGTACTCTTGGGATGATTGTTTTGTAAGAAAACCATGTTATTTCCACACTGGTGCTCATTAAGAAATCAATAATGAATTAAGAAATTTGTTGTATTACTATAAAAACTAGAACCGTAAAACGTCTTAGAGTATAAGACAATATAATGTTATCGTACTGGACTTATGGTATTCACCTTTGTCAATGAAATAATACCGTATCCCAGGAAAAGTGTCGGCCTTCTTCTGCCCACTAATTTGATTCATCTGAAATAATAAGAACTTTGCCATTTGTCAATATTCCCTACTTTCATAAGAGAGATATGGATGCTTGAGAAAATAAGTTCACAAATTTTTGAGCAGGTACTTTTAAAACTACAATTAGTCGGTAACATAAATTTGGATTCAACTTTCAAATTCAGGTTAAATTACGCATCACGATTTAGAGTTTAGGATTTGGATTTGGAATTTGGAAATTTGGTGTAGAGTTTTCAATTTAGGTCTAGAGTATAAGGTTAAAGGATTTTGATTTAGAGTACAAGATTCATGGGTTTTGATTTAGGGTTGAGGAGATGGGATTTGGGGTTTAGGATTTTGGGTTTCACGATTCAAGCCTCATGCCTTAGGGTTCATGATTTAGGATGTAGAGTTTGGGTTTAAAGTTGATACTATACCTATAATATATCACCTTTATTACTATAAATATATAATTTATGAATAAAATACTATAACTACAAATTTTACAATATCTATAACCTATAATCTTTAATTGATTATATTATTGTTCCAAAATCTATAAATAAAAAATAAACAATAACTATAAACTATAACCTTGACTTTAATGATAATCATAATTTTAACTATAAACTTGATACGTTATTGTAATTCAAACACAAAAACAACATACATAATATTTGTTTGTTGGAGATCTACCGTTGATAGAAAATCAATTTTAAAAAAAAGTGGTTATGGGTAATCCATATAATGGTAGATGGGAATAATGAATGAAAGAGGTAGCAGAAAGACGGTAGATGAGGTAGTGTGGGACAATGAAATAAAAATCATAAATAAGCGGGAGAGTATATGTGATACTGAGGGATACTTTTAAAAAATTATTTAGAGGAGGAAGATTAGATTTGATTTAGCGACAATTGAACGATAACTATTTAAAACTTGATACATTATAATATATTGAAAACGGAAACAACATATCTAATATTTCTCTAGAGGAGATCTCCGGTTTATGGATAATAAATAAGAAGAATATGGTTGTCATGGACAATCTATTAAAATTTATGGTAAATATATGGGATAAAATGATATTTGGTGTTAAATACATCTGTTTGGATGAATAAGATAGATGACTTGATAAATAGAAATGCCAAATATAGATAAGTAGTGTAGATGAAAAATATCCACATGGCATGGAATTACAAATGATACTAATTACGTATGCAAATTTATTGTGTGGTATAGGTTTCAACTCTTTAATTTGTGTTACTATAGTTTTTTCACTTATATTGTTTTAAATTCAAATAAAGTGATTACTTTTATACCCAAATAACCTCAATATCTAGTATAGTCATTTTTATAATATCCGTTAAAGTCAGGTAACAATACGTCTTGTCATGCATGCTCATGACATTGACAATGTCATGATTGTGAAATCTACACGTTGTATGTACGTGATTTCAGCTGATTGTGACGTCTTCTTCTTTCATCATGAGCTGTCATTCCCTTCAGCACTCCAGCATGTCTACTCTAGAATTTTGAAACCTAGTCATCATCCCTTGCTTTTTTGTAAGATTATGTTTCTTTGTACTTTGGTTCTCGTGAGCGGAAGTAGCAAAAGTTGTTTTTATTTTGTGCGCTTGCCAAGACGTTGATGGAGGCTTTGAGCACAAGCTGTGAGCAGTGAAAGAGGAGTTTAGCGCGGGCTCTAAACATGGTCTGTAGGTAATGAGGGAAGTTTTGAGCGCAACGCCGAGAGATTGTTGTGGTGAGTTGTGAGAGAGTTTGAAGAAGCGTTTGCAGTGGTTGTGAGTGGATAAGCAGAATGGTAGGATTTTGCGTCATTAGATTTCTCATTTGCTCCGGAGTGCTTAGAGAAGTCACAAAAGAGGTTGTAGAGTTTGGTGGGCTCTATTAGGATTTGCTAGACTCGATTAAAACAGATGTTGCTTGTCGTTTGATTAAATTTGTAGGGTTTAGATTGTAGGGTTTAGGTATTATATATATTCAATTCTGTAGGACTACATATAAACATTTTATGTTGTTCTATGATTCATTCCGAAGGTTTTATTTTAACAAGATTTGTAGCTCAAATGTTAGGTGGTCAGAGTTACTATTGAAATTGTAGTGGTGAGTTGTGGAATTTTTGATGTAATGCCGAGTCTCTTGGGCGCTATTGCAGAGCTATCGGAAGATGCGGAGGAGAAAGGACTACTTCTACAAGGACGTCAAGTGGGTCGTCATGGCAAAGTAAGCAATACATAGTCCGATCACAATTGTTTATGCACATTTTGTGCGACCGTGTGCGGTTTCTTGTCTTGTGTCAATTTATAATTGGTTCTGCTGTTGATGATCGGCTGTATGACATTGTTGAACACTTGCATGAATAAGAAGAAACCTCAAAAAAACTGTATACTACAAAAGATTGGTCTATGTCTACTCAATTGGTTTCTCGTGTCCCATAATTATTTTTGCAAATTTACCAATGTAGAGGCCTTTGATTTCGGCTTTTCCCTAAATTTTTTAAAAGATTTCTCCATGCTAAGTCCTTTAGTTCCGGTCCACTCTGAATGTGTCAATAGAGTTATCCATGCATAATCATTACATTTTGACATTTCATTGAATCATATGTCGAAGTTCAGTGAAAATGGTTGTGTGTTTATGCTTGATGGTATGATGTTTCTCCTTGAACATTCGAATAGAGAACGGCCTTTGAATCCAGTGTATTTCTAAATGTGTCAATAGAGTAAACCATGAAGAGTCGTTGCATTTTGTCTTCTCAATAAATCATATGTAGACGATCTTTGTGAAAGGTTATGATTTCACGCTTAATGGTTTGAAGTAGTTCTAGCAATGTAACGCCGATCACGTTGCAATTAGAAGTCTCCGATAGCAGCCTAAATAAGATCTTTCTGGTGATTAAAGATATTCATTAGGACGAGTTCCAGTAGATCTACAAATCAACGAGAGATCTCCGGGTGTTGTCGATGCCTGGTGGAACTAAATGCCCCTTCCATGATGTATTGATTCTCAAACATAGCCGGAGATCTCAGGACATTACAATGTAGTGGCAATACACACTAATGACATGATCAGAGAACTCTTCATCCTGACAGTGGTGCCAAGTATTTTTTGACAAGCAAACCTAGTCCGGATGCAGAAATGTGTCCTTCTTAAAAAGAAACGAGTTTGCACTTGGATGGGCAGCATTTGCGAGCGCAAGAATTCCTCGATGAAACGGCAATTTCCGATCCGATGAACTTGGACAACTGCCACTGAATAACCAAAGATCTCTCGCTGGGCCTGCCTATAATGTCAGCTAATGGACAGGAGGCCGTGTTCAAGAGTATCGAGGACCTAACAAAGCTTAAATTACAAGGCATGAGCTCTCTGTACAACAGAAAAGATGGTCGCCAAGGACAGCTGTCTAAAAAAAAAAAAAAACAATCTCGAGGAATCTGGGGTCTAAAAGACCTCCACTTCCGGTTGCTATTCAGACAAGGGCCCAAAAAGATAAGGTGGAGAAATACTTGTCGATCAAAGCTTCTTGCTTGTTCTTAAGACAATTCACTCTATGCAGACTGTATTCTGACTACTTCATTATTGGTATTCAGGTTATGGCAGGGTCAGTAGAGTTGAAGGATGGCAATCACCAATACTCCACACAGGCTGTTGAAGTCGCTGGCGTAGCTCAAACCTCTAGGAATAGTCCACCTACTATTCCAAGTGTCTGATGTGTACAAACGAACTTACTTGCCATCGTGTATATATTATTGAGTCTTCCACTTAGCATTTTAGGATTGTCAGTGCGGAACACTTTTGTATGTAAATTTGGAGTTCTTCTAAGCTGTACAAGTTCCTCATTTTAGACTACGTACTCGTATTTTGGATTGAGGTCCGAAGATGCTTACTAGCAACGTCCGAGAGCCTAAAAAGGTGGATTGGGTAACAACACAATGGGTTTATTATGTCGTGTTTAACTTAAATGGAGTTCATGTGCACTGGAAGAATTTAAACGGGGACAACAAAGTAAGGCGTGGTTGCACAAACCTTCTCAACTTGGTAGGTCAAATGGCTACTCTCTCATTCTGGAGCACTGTAATGGAGAAAAATATGGTGGATATTTTAAAGGAGTTGCGCGGAACGATGCTCTTATACTGGAAGATATGATAATCCTGACGAAGGCCACATGCTATGAATCATTGTTTGTGCACCTAAACCATTGGAAGAAGCCAATTTTTGTGATGGACCTTCAACTTTATAACAATAAGGCGATGCCACGTCTTAAAAGATGTCTTTCTTGTGGACAATTTCTCAATGAAGAACGTCTTTAACGTTTCCGTTAGCGTAGTTCATCCACCATCTTTGACTGGGCTCTTGAATGACACTTACTTGGACACCACGTTATAGCCTTGGCTTGCCAAACTGCTAGCGTCAAATGAGGATGCTTCCAACTATATTAGACGGAATTTCCTTTTGGGTCGGTATGTGGTAGTGGTAAAGTCTACCCCTATAGCCCTCGCCGTGGTGGCGAGCAAAATTTTGGCGGATGAGATTAGAACATTGAATTAACTTGGATATTCTACACCATATGTTTTGTGAATGTCAATTCATAACTGTTTGTGGAATAATGATGTTTTAATTTTGTAGATAAATAATTTTGTGAATAGCGTAATTTGTTGAGGTCTTTCCTTTGAATTTTTATTGCTAGTGTTTTGCCCCCAAACTTCATACTTTAGTATCCTTGGATACTATTGATTATTCACATGACCTTTAAGAGTGCAGAACGTTTGTCTGGGAGGTTACGCTTCGTCATTGTTTTTTTGGAGATCTCTCATTGAACCCATTCAATGTTGCGCAACCTCCAAGGCATCCGGAGATCTCCACTCTAATTCCTTTCATTTGCCAATCCCACACGAGTTTTTGCCTTCATTTCCATCTTCAATGTCTAATTTAATAGTCGTGGCTTGCAATTTGCTGGTCAAAATCATATCTCTCTGCGGTCCTCTCCACTCTGACAAGGTTCTAGATTTGGCCAAGTCCGACTTTGCGCAACTGCCTTCCTTTGATGACACGACAGATGTTATTCGAGTACTACTGTAGTATTTCAATGTCAGGATATGGTGCTCTAAGCGTCCTCAATGGCTGATAGAGGTCGTCGAACTGTTATTGCCTCCAGCCATCTTATCACAAATTATTTTTGTTTGTGCCAACAACAAGGGTCCAAGGCCTAGCTTTTGTCGCTTTTTGAACATTTTTAAAAGGCCTCAATCAATAGAACAGTGCAATATTTGTGGCCTTAAATGTGTCATTGTTGTTCATCTAGATCCATTCAAGAATCCTAGAAAGGCTATAGTCTATTATCTAAAATATCAATTCCATAAAATTAGACGGGTAGCGAGCATCTGTAAAGCATTCAGATTGAAATAGTTCTACCACTTCACCGTAGCATTCATGCGGCTGTCAAAAATGACAATCCTATATTTGTTGTATGTCACTTTTTATTATCAGACGGCTAACTATTGAACTCATAATCTGCATTCAAGTAGATATATCTGGATGCATGTTGCGGACTCAAGTATAGTCTAACCTTTGATTTGGTTGTTCTAACCATTTTTTCATCCTTAACAGTCATTAGTAATGCATTTAATGCTTGAAAAATACTCTATATTCATCGTGTTTTATACTATGCTATTTTTTATCCGAAAAATCTCCCTTTCTTTATTTTAGCCTACAATCCATAATTCAGTTCATAGTCTAGAAATATTTAAATATAGCATAAAGGTTCACACCAAATATTTTTTAAAATAAAAGATAAAAAATATGAAGATTACTAAATTCCAAATAGAAAGGAAGATGTTTTTTGGTACCTTGCCTAGCTATGTGTAATAATGTGTGAAAATGTTTGACTTGGATTTATTTGCTATTATTCACTAAAGATAAGAATTTTTTTTTAGTAATATCAAATGAAATAATATCATTTGCTGATATTGAAAATCTCACATTCAATAGAGTGTCTTAGCAAAAGTTTTAAGAGGTGCCTGATAAGCCCGTTCTCCCTGTTTGATATTCAATACTATATAACTTTTTCAATAAATGTCGGATTTAGGATAAAATTGTTTTACCACTAAGGTTTTAATAATGCGCATCTACGGTAAAAATTTCAAAGAAGAATGTTAGAAATTGACACTAAAGAAACTCGACTAAAGCATCAAATTGCACACTTGGTCTTGTAGGAGTTAAGTAAGAAAGTGAATGCTATGCACCTTCGAATGTACCCAATAGAGTAAGTAACTAATTATTATAATCATTGCAGGCATACATTTTTAGATGAATTCATTTTATACATGTTTTATTAAGTTTGATTTAGAATTAATTTTTAATATCTACTATTTTCTATAAAATTACTGATATTTATTAAAGATATGAAATAAAATATCTAAAAATGATTTTTTAAATATGACTCGTACATATTGATCTTTTGAATAAACAAATTTCTTTTGCAAGATGGCACAGTGAGCTCTGTAATATTTGGTGGGGGCACATGAGGACTTAGTCTTGAACAAAAGTCACAAGCAACAAGCGGTAGCTAGACCTTGTTGAGAGCCCCTATAACCTCTAAGATCTAAGGAAAATAATAGGTTTGTGATGCAAATGTGTTGGAAAAGGCTTATAAGTACTTGATCTAGAGTTTGAAAAGTTAAATAGAGTATTTTGATGATTAGATTTATATAGTGTTCGAAGTAAGAAGCATGGGAGCAAGTGTTGGCATATAAATCTACTCAACTCTACCTCTTAGATGCCTGATCTGCCCCATACATGAGTATTGGATACTAGACCCACAAACTTGCTTACAAGTCTCCACACCTTTTCCGATCTAAGATCTCAACATACAATCACTAGAGAAAAGGCAAGCGCAACCAAGTTTGAGAACTAGAACGGCAACAACTTATTCCTGTGGGCTACTTTTTATCCATACACTACATTTTCACTCTTTCATTTCTTTGCTTTCGTTGCGTTAGTATTCACCGCTTGCACAATATACATACTCACTCAGCATAATATGGATAGACTTAGCAAACACACACATCACACTTTGACGCTCTCCACACTCCTTGTAAACACATCAAACATACCACACATCTATTATACATAGGCACTCACGACACACTCACTGCCCAAATCATATTATCTGATTGCACATCTAGATTCAAGTATCCCTATCGTAGATTGTTGCTCTCTTCATACAAAATCTCCCTTTCAAACCAACGCCACACCTTGCAAAGAGTTGTAGCTTGTAGAGCTGAAGACCTTGTCCATCAACTGGTAAGATAGAGTGAGTCGTGCATCCTACATAACAACATAAGTTAGTGAATACAGAAGAGCCCCGCAGCTAATAGAACAACATCTACTAGTGAGCACTAAAAGAGACATGCAGACTGTAGAACAACATTAGTTGTGGTTCCTGCTATAGAGTAGAACTTCCCATAGTACATTCAAAAGGAAGAAGGCTATCCATCACATTGCTCGTTACTATCTACATACTCAAGAAATTAATATACGATGTTGTAGACAACAGCGCGACAACATAGTTGCAACCTTCCAACCCTACTCCAACGACTTCTTTCGATTACCCAAAAACCACACAAAAATATATACAAGAGAACACACAAACGATACACAAAAAATTACAAAAAAACAAAACACACAAGGAAAGGAGCAAAAAGTCACAAAATATACAAAAACAATACACACTCAAACATACAAAAATTCTTCCAAAAAACAAAGTAAACACCTCTTATACTAGGAAAAATACCCAATCCATACAATAAACAATTCAACCTCCACCCAAACAACAAAACAAATTAAATTAAAGACAATAACAACTCGAGATATAACTAGAATAAATCCCAAAACAAAATCCAAAACAAATATTGTTTAAAAGTAGAACAATCATGAACACGGTAACAAAAACAAATAAAAAATCAACTTACAATAACAAAACCACAAACAAAATCAAGGCCGTGATCTCCATCAATAACACAAACCACACCTCCACCAACAATAACAACAAAAATCTCCTCATCAAAACCAACAACAATAACCACATCCAAAACAACCACAATTCCATACAAAACAAAATAATTACTTCCAAATCTATAAACAAATCCAAACAAATACTACTATATGGCGACACTGAATTCAATCCAAGATCCATACTAGATATATTCAAAAACCAATCACCACCACATACAAACCTGACCAATATATACTTAAATACAAAGTACAAACCAAATGAGAACCTATTACAATAAAAAGACATTACCACAACATCCATCACCACAAACAATACACACCTAAATAAATATTAAAAAACAACCTACCCAGATCCAAAAACTATAACAAAAATAAAATATTAATATTAATACTTAAAATAATAATAAAAGACCAAATAATACGTCACACACTCCTCCAAAAACCAAAAAAAAAACCAAAACAGTAAGAAAACTTCAAGCTAAATAAAAGAATCATAAATTTAAAACCAAAACATAACATATACTTTACCCAACCATAATCATAAATTGCAGAATTCTGCTTCTATTTAGTGGAGATATTGAAACAGACCGTGACAAACCTAATTAAAACACTCACCGCAACACATAAGAAAAGGGCAAAAATATAGTTTATTCCAAGTACCATAAAATTGCACCCTGACTATCAACACATCTCTAACACATTTCCACCTCTCCTAAAGTACCCACACGCGCTACACAACACACATAATATCACATTGCCCAATATATCCACCAAAAAAATGAACATCCACTAATAGGTCTGCTATAAGCATTGATAATTACTACCCACCCGTGTCTCAAAGAATGTAATTATCTTTGTTTTCCACAAAACTCAAATACTAGACATTAGACTGACAACCTTCTTGACAAATTAGCCACCTTACACAATTCACCAGAGCAACACATAAACACAAAACATCCATACATTCAATTCATAGAAGTAAACCAAGATATTGTGCGCCACACAAATATGATACATGAAAAATTATATGACTTCATTCATAGTTAAAATCCACCTCCAACACAAATTACAATTCATCAAAAACTTCCCATTTTTTCTTTTTGAACTAATCAACGAAGCATTGAGATGCCTTGAACCTATACCTGAATACACACACCAACCTCCACCACCACCACATATCCGGCCATGTATTCAAAACACAAATGCATAAGACAACTACATATATATTCTTACATGAAACGCCTCATCTTTTAATACAG
This sequence comes from Bryoerythrophyllum caledonicum, assembly GCA_963971425.1. Taxonomy (NCBI): domain Eukaryota; kingdom Viridiplantae; phylum Streptophyta; class Bryopsida; order Pottiales; family Pottiaceae; genus Bryoerythrophyllum; species Bryoerythrophyllum caledonicum. Next base: position 35,695,808 of record OZ020514.1, on the reverse strand, counting down.
CCCTTCCATGTATCCAAAACCTTACAACATATAAAAACACCTTCCTCGGTTATAATTGCCATCCAAAAAACCAAACTCATAGCCATAGAGTCTACCAAAAACATACAACAAATCTTTTCTATTTATAAACTTGTATTTAATAATACCTACGTATTTACACAATGAATCCAACAATGCCGCCCATACACACTAAACCTAGGCGGCCTTCTCATATGTTCATAACATGGTCAAAACTCCCACATTGACGTACAAATTTCCATACCTACAAATTTTAAAAATCAACAACCAACTTTCTTCAACCATGGCTAATTCTGCACATTTACATGCCATCCAACTTAAAAGACATCAAATTCATTATTGACATCAAAAATACTATTACTACCCATATCAACAACAACCCAAACCACATATACTTTTTATTAGGAGATTTTAATAGAGACGTTGCACCAATCGGCAGGCACCACGGAGACTAATTATCCCCACCACAATCCATTGACTAATAGTGGCGCAATTTCACCAATACCCTAAACTTCAAATATATCTCTATATATACACAATACTCCAAATAAGGTGGCTATGGCTGTAAAGATTGAAACTCAATAGATGGCTTTTATATACTAAGTCCTAATCACGCACAATTCACCTACACAACAAAAACAAAAATTATTCTATACTTAGATCACTCACCAATCCAACTAAATGTCCCACATTTGACATTTATGAGTAGAACGTCCACAACAACAATCAAAGAATATGTTTGAATACTTAATCCCATCACTACAACTAATGCACATGATTTCAACACAATGTTTTTTAAAGATAACTATATACAAATTGGCTCCTTTATTAAGTGTCTAAAAAACAATAACCAACTCTCTCAAAATCAATGGTTTGAAGCTTGTAACACCCTGGATACATTAATTAATAATATCTCTAACACCCTAGAGAAAACATATAAAGCCCCACCCATACCTTAATCAACATCCAAAACATCTAAACAAGGAGGATATTTACTACGAAAACTCTCAAAAACCTGGAAAGAACATATAAAACACCTACCATATCATTTGAAAAACACTTCAAATTGTTAAAAATATTCCACAATGGTTTAATCACCCCATCCGTCAAATAATACAAACTATCCAACCTATCCAAATTCCAACCCCGCCACTCCCTCACATATTACCAAATGAATGGTTACATGATATTGCATTAATTATAAAAGAAGCCAACAAACAAGCCAGGAAAATAACTATCAAGTATACCAGAGAAAATGTCAAAAAATCCATCTCTAAATATAGACAATTATATGAAACAAGCTCCAAATGAATCAACAGAAGAATCTTCAAAAACTATGAAACTCTACCACTAGATTGCATCACCAACCAACATACTGATATCCTAACTAATCCTAAAGACATTGCCAATGAGAAACATAACCAACTAACAAAAAACAATAGGCCTAGCGTACTTACATGTAATTATTTTTCAAATCACCAATCTTCATGTACTTCTGCAGTAAGACAATACCCATGGCATGACCTTGACAACTTTACTATAGATAAATAAAAGGAACCATAAATCTTGCTACACACATATTTTAACCAAGCTACATATGATACATGCCTCAAAAATATAGGAAATAATAAAGCTCTAGGGCCAGACTGCATCAAACTCCATATTAAGACTAATGTCCCCAAGATTCCATGAACTTCTCTTCCTATTTTCTCTCACTACTACAAACAAAAAAATTCCTATTTCATGGAAAACTAGTTCTACTATATTAGTAACTATATAAAAAGGTAACTCCTTAATGCATCCAAACCATAGATCAATTGCCTTAGCCAACACTATCTACAAAGTCTTCACAAGCACATTCACAACAATAGTATCCCCATAGGGTGAAAAACACCACATCTTACATGACAGCAAAGAAGGATTCCGTGTGGAAAGAAGTACCGCTAGAAAATTCCAAACCATTATAGCCGCACTTGAAGACACACAATTTATAGACCAAGACATATATATTTGATATTTTGATTTCAAAAATGCATTCAACTCTATTGACCACACATGATTATAAGCAATAATGTTTGACCTCGGATACCCTACCAATGCAATTGCACTAGTCGGAAACATATACTCCCATCCACTTCATATGTTGGAGGATATCTTGGAACAACCTTACCCATCCCCATACAATGCAAAACCATACAAGGTGATAGACTAAGCCCATATTTATTTATTATCTTCTTAGAACCACTACCAAGATGGATGCAAAGGAGAAAAAATGGTTACACCTTTGGAACATCACAAGTCACCAATAACTCGGCTGCCTATGCCGATGACCTTGCCGCCATATCTAGAAAACTCAAATCACTACAAATCCAACTCAATAAAATTGGAAAATTTTGGGCTTCGTCCGGAATGGATTTTGGCACCCAAAAATGTGCTGCCATAAGATGTCCAAACAAATCCAAAATGAATCCCACCGCATTCAAAGCATTTATGCAAATTGCCAATATATACTACCGTAACTTCTTCATTCCCATATTACATCAAATTAAACCAGATGTGTATCTAGGTACAAAGCTTGTGCCATGACTAAAATGGAAGACACAAATCCACACTACTACCTTAAAATTTACTAAACAATGCAAAGAACCAACAATATTTGGCCACTCTAAAACAAAAAATATAAATGGTAGACACATCTCTTAGAACCGAAATAGCATACAGTTTCTACAAAGTTCCATACTCTATGCTTGCTATCAAAATATTAAACAATAAAAATCATAGCCATACAAAAATCCATTTGCAACCTCCCCAAATGTATGTCAAATGTCATGATCCAACTCCCACAAAACTTATATGGACAACAGGTTTTTTTTCTTAAAAATGCTTATCTTCCATGTATTGGAGAACAACTTCAATATGCACTCAACAACAAAAGTAGACTTGGAAAAATTAATAAAAGGCTCATCCACTCTATCCTCGCAAAATATGTTGGTGCTAGAAACATTCCTAGAATCAACAAAGCCGGTTGCATGGAATCATTGATCACCCGAACATTTTTTCTTCTAAAAAATGAAATAAAAGTCTACTTAAAAAGCACACTCAAAGATGTTCTTCTAGATCCTGCACCCTTGGAAAAAATGTAGCTGAAAGAAACCAAAAACAACACAAGAATTAACCAACATCACTCCCAAAAACTTCTACAAAATTTTTTGTCAGTAAATATTACCAATTTAAAAAAAATTACACTACCAAACGGAATTCACATTGTAAACCACAAAAAATTCAATACATTTCATGCCACTCTATCCAAAATAATAAAAAAGAGTCCTTAAAGTTGCCCAAGGATTAATTTGCTACCCCCTATGCCCTAATACATGCGCCTCACCATGCTTCACAAACCCAAACCCCTACACACTTAGAGACGCATATATCACCACCATCAACAACATCCAAACTATAAACAACACCCTATCAATTCTTGCCACAATCCAATCCACCCACACTTGCCCCTCTTCTCAATATACATCCTCAAATATCCATCCACATCTTCCATAAATCTCATTATTGACCACAAACATAGAAAACATATTGACTCAAACAATATTATAAAGAATAATACCAAATATTTATGTCAATGGCAACAAAATAACATTACCTACAATAAATGCTTATCTAAAAAGAACCTCTTTTCATGGCATGACCAAAGCACTTCTAGCAATTACTCCACAAAATTTACACTATATTATCAAAACACCCAAAACAAAGTCTTCGTAGAAATCATCCAAAGCCACTATCCTCAAGAACAATTTGTGTCTCAAGACCGATAACTCCACCAATAATCAATCTTGTCTTCAATATATACACAACCACATGGAACCTTGAAAAAGACATTCCCACATCACGCAATACAATTAGAATTATTAATGACCATATATACAAAAACAACAAGAGACATCTAATCAACATTCTCATCACTAGACTTTGATGGCTATAGAACCAATACCATAACAAACTACAAACTCCTACAAACATAGCGCCAATAATCCTACCATTCCAAATTGAAATAATATAGTTATACTATAGATAAAAATACCGCATCCCTATAAACATCCCCCTTAAACATGTACAATACATAATACCCACGCCCATTCTAGACTTATCTCATCCTTCACCATTCAACACTTGTACTTTTCAACCTCCATCACATGCTCTATTGAACTTATTACTGAATTCTACTTATTAATGATAAAAGAAGTAGAGAGATGGTTGCACCAGAAAATGAAAGACACACAAGTTATTACAAACAATGCTTAGAGAGAGATGATGCCTTCTTTCAAAGGCCTATATTTATTCTACCACTTAGTGCCTTCTCAAGCAACTTACAAGTGGCTTCTCAAGCAACTTGCAAGTCCCTCTATGCCAACTCATGGCCACCCACTTGTCCTTGCTTATCCCATGCAAGACATGTGGGTTGGTCCTACATCTTTCACGTCTGATGAGATAATAAGAATATACATGTACCTCTTAAGTTCCTTTCACCTCTCCTTTTCTTCTCCCCATTTACTTTCTTCTCTAAATCTACCTCAATAACTATTTACTATGCCGCAACAACTACGAGCAATTCTTAACTCCAACACTCCTATTTGCCAGTAGTTACCATCACGCAATTGCAACACCATAGCTAAACTTTGATGTCGCTCTCTTGCAAGTACCTCTGTCAACACATCGGCCACCATATCTTCGGTTAGGCAATCCTTCAAGCTAATCTCGCCGTTCTCCAACTTCTTGTAAATGAAGTGATGTTGCATATCAATGTGCTTCGTGCGTGAGTGATGTATAGAGTTCTTTGCAAAGGCTATGCACCCTTGGTTGTAAGACATGATGGTTGTTGCTCCTTCTTGAACAAACCCCACATCCGCCAAGAGCTTGTAAAGCCAAATGGCTTCCTTTGTACTTTGGCTCCCGGGGGGAGCTCTCCCATTTTTTTTAGTGTTTAGGTGCAATCAAATGAAGGGTTATTTTTATTACCTTGCACCTAAAATTTATAAAAGAATTTGAAATAAAATAGCTTCACTAGAAAATGGAAAAAAAAGTATAATGAATGAAGGCTATAGAAAAATAGTGAAATTTGTAGATTTTTTAAATATAACATAGCATTGCTGAAAATAAAAAAGCTCAACAAGAGTAATAAATGGAGCAGTAAGATTATAGGCTGTATGTGTACAGATGAAGGATCCTAAGTGTATATAGAGACCCAAGCACCTTTTTCTATTCCTGAAGCGTATTATTTGTAGAAAAACTCAATGGTATGATGACCTGTATGGTTGTATCGGTCACAGATGAATATCTATGGATGAACTTCGGAGCTTCGGCAACATTCGTTATAGGTCAAGTCGTTCTGAGCTTAGGGTTTGAAGTTTTTGTGGCGTGCACAATTTCTGGATCAGATCTGTGATGTGTGTCGTTGCTGCGATTTTGGGTTTTCCTCGACATTCTCAAAGCTTGGAAGATTTAGTAGCTACGATTCTGGTTTGACGGGATTAGGTTGTTGTAATATTTGCAGAAATCAAGTTGTTGGATTTCTTGCTAGGGGCGCTGTGTCTGTTTTTTGGGCTAACCTATTCGTTCTATGAAACAACGATGCAAGCATTTCGAAGTCCGTTAGGGTTTTGCAATGCCTTAGCAAGTTCGTTAGGGTTTTGCAAGGACTGCATTTCTTGAACCTCGGGTTGTGGTTGTAGTTTCAGACTTTTTAGGTATGGCTGTCATACCTCCGAATAGAATCACACTATGGACGTTGGAGGAAGACGAAGCAGACCCGGAGTACTTCGGAAAAGTTGACATTGAAGAGGCTTCTACGTTGGAGACCCTGCGGATTACTCTAGAAATCAACGACATTCTGGAGTGGCCATTTGAGTTTTGGGACCCTGAAGTCCACCGACGCGTTCGGAAGAAATTGGAGCGTTTTACTACCATCTCTGCGGAGGTTCATGTGATTCGGGTCAGTGAAGGAGAGATTGAGTCTCACAAGAGACGCCGGCTGCAAGATGGTTCTTCTACTAAGACCGCCGAGAATGTGGTTCCAGTTGTTGAAGTTGTCACTGCTGTTGAATTTCCAACCGAAGATCCTACACTTCTGGCTGTTGGTTCATCTAGGGTGAGCAGCAGCGGAGATTGTAGCGAAATTGACGACATCCCTCTCAAGTCAGTTCTCTTGCCCAAAGAGGTCATGGACCGATATCTGGAGCGAGCCAAGAAACTGCGAGCAGAGTTAAAGAAGGTTGCCATGTCTGACCATGACTGGTGGCTGAAGACCTTCGACCTCAATGGCAATGGAGTGGTCAAATTATGGTGCGGAGAATGCAAAAAAGATTGTGGTGGTGGTAGCAAGGATCACACAAAGGCGCATATCGACAATTTGTTCAACAACTTCAGCAGATCTCACATTGTTAGTGCCGGGCATGTGAGGAATTTCTGTGCAGCCAAAACGTGGACTTCGATAATCATCCGCTGTCTGAGTCCAAAAATGGGAGGTGTGCCATAGTGACGCCGGAGGATCACAAGCGGTTGATTGCCGAAGGTGTTGACATTGTCCGATCAGTGAATGCCACTCTTCCAAGCGGACACAAACATTTCACAATCCTCGGAAATCTTGAAGTAGAAGATACGAGGTGTGACTGGTTTAGGGTGAAGTGCCAATACTGTCGAGATTTGATCGTGTTGTGCCCACTGAAGCTGAACCTTGAAGTGAACTTGACGAACCATGTTACGGCTCCAAAGCATAAGAAGGCTGTTGAAGACGCTGAGAAACTTCACAGGGAGCCAACCAGATCTGGGCGTCCAGGTCGACCAAGTAGATCCAGCACCACGAGCTGTCACTCCAATCAAGGTGATCTCCATACATGGTTGTTGCGGGGTGCATAAAATAATGTGGAAGGTATGTTCCAATCCATGGGTAAGGAAATTGGTGCTCGATTGATGTGTTATGGCTTTAGAGGTCCAGCTGTTGAATACGGGGGGAACTCATATTTAGTTTCCACGTTACTAAATGATCCTCATTCTGGGAGTCAATGGTACCCTGAGCCACATCTTTCTGCCACAGTTGAAGTGCGGGATTGTGTTGTTCAGGTGAATGGAATGTTTCGGCATAGAGTATGCGCACGTCTGTCTTTGTCTTCGAAGCTGTTCCCAAATTTGACATGCCCTCTTTGTGGCCAGATTCCCCGTTAGAACGATTTCAGAATGAGAATTCGGAGAGAGGACCAGGCAGTGGTCAAGAGGGGCCATAGAAGCACTGTTGGAGGGATCCGCTTAGGCTATTTATCTATACACGAGCTGTCGAAATTTGCAAGGGAACTGAGTAGGAAGTACCCGCTAGAAAAATTACACAATTGGCATGCTAAAGTAAGGATTGTACAACTAAAGGTTAAAAGGCCTACTTTGCGTGAGAGTGCTAGAAATGCCACAGCTGATAACAATGTAATCAAATTCTGTAATGACATTATTTGTGCCCACAGGACAGGTGCATTCGGGGGCAAACCTAGATTGTGGGACTTCATGAAGGACGTGGGAGCGAATTTGAATAAGGATGACCATGGGAATTGTTATAGCGAGAATACTAAATGTTTTGCTCGAGCTATGCGCATCTATGGGGGACGCCGTCTCTGTGATCTCTTTGCCTTAAACTTTGTAGGGCCAAGTTACGATACAATTCGCAGAGAATGTAGGAAAGGGGTGCAATTCATAGCGGGTGAACATGCCGATATTTTTAAGTCCATAGCTTCGATTTATTCTGATGCCAAGGCTGCACATGGGATTATTGGCCCTCTCCCGGTTATATTGGCCGAGGACGAGACCAAAGTCAGGGGTCGAGTCTCCTGGGAGGCAAGATCGGATACTATGATTGGGTTCTGTGGCCTAAGGGAGAATCACATCTGCATCCCGCATTATAAACCCGCTGTAGGTATTGGAGATGTGGGGTACAACAAAATGGTTGAATCTTTCAAGTCTGATAAGGTAGGGGGCTTCGCTAGAGTAATTATGGTGAATCCCTTGCATGAGAAACTGGCTCGATTAGTGCTTGTTGCATGTTGTACGTGTGGATGCTTCAATTCTGAATGGGTTAGACAATAGTGGGAGAGAATTGATGCGTTATGGATGACTCATTGCTACGCTGATGTGGGACCAATTATTGGCCATGCTAGCGATGGTGACTCTCGGAGGCAACTGATGTTACAAGATTTCAGGGGGTCAGATGGATCAAGACTAACAATTGACTGGGAGGGTTGGATATTCAGTTCTGCTTTGAATGTGCAAGGTGAAGCTACAGGTCTACACGATCAAGACTACATCCACAATGGTAAGAAACTATTGAATCCTATTGACAGCAATGTTCGGACTTTGAGGTTAGGAGGGATCTAGCCCTCCACCAACATATTTGTCAAGATTTCAATCGCTTCACGGTTGATGAGCATGGGCTACTTCAAGAGGATTTCGACAGAAAAGACCGCCAAAATTGGGCTAGCGCGTAGCGCCTATGTTCTCAGAAGGTACGAGATTGCTTGCGGTCTCTTAGATTGTCAAAAGATGTGCATCGTGAACGCACTCTTGATACTGAGGTTTATTTGGAGATATGTGCAGATTACATAGACATATTCCTCTCTCCCAGGCATGACTTACGTGAACGAATTGTGAAAGCTGCGAAGGTTTCTTTTATTTTCAGGATTTGAAAACTGTGGATGAAGCATGGTAATCACGCGGTAATGGGAAACACTGAACCTATTAATCCAAAAGTGAATTTTAATAGTCAGCAATGCTTCATAGACATACAATTGTCATGTCATTCCATTGTTCTACTTGTGTGTCATTTCCGAGATAAGTACCCTCACCTGACTGTTCCATTCCATTTAACCGGCAGCGATTCCTGCGAAATCTTTTTCAGTAAAGTAGGGGGGATGATTGGCATGGAGAGAGCATATGATTTTCACAAACTTGTGTCATGTACAAACGCTGTGAATCACTTGTGCCAGATAGAGTATGTGGGAATGGCATCAAGTTTGGTAGGGCACATAACAAGATGAATAACATTTGGGCTAAGTTGCATGGATTACAAGAGAATGAACCCGAACCTGATCTTGGAGACTACACCAATGTAGCAACCGACAATCTTGTCATCGAGGCCTTGAAGGAGGGACTAAAATCGGCACAGAGGCTGCTGAATAGTCTAAACATGGCACCAAGTGCTCAAGCTAGTGCAAATAACAAACAGTGGTTTGAAAAACCTTGGATTAGTGAGTTGGCAGACAAGCACTGTTTTGCATTTGCATCCTCTGCCAAACCAGTGCGTGGCGAGGACGGGGACATGGAGGTTTTGAGTGAAGATTTGCATGCCAAGGAGCTCGAATTGCAGATGCGTGCTGAGGCAGGTTAGTTAGATCTTGACCAAGGTGAAAGTGATGTAGTAGACGATGGAGTGCCACCTCTATCTGTTGTGGAGAGTGAGGCTCGTGATGTCATTTCTGACATGTTAAGCGCCCATGAAAATCAGATTGCAGACGTCTTGGTGCCAGTGAAAGTAGAACCATTTGTTGAGTTTGATGGGCATAAAATCTTCAAGTCTACGCTTGTTGGACAACTGAATGGAAATCCCTTCTTGTCGAAAGACCGCTTAACTCGTGTCAAGAACTCGTTGTACTTTAACAACAGTGATGCATACCTCAGTGTTGCGCAATGTTCGAATACCTGTTTTGTGGGAATCGGGTTGGATGTTGGTGTTTTTTTTGTACAGCGGTCTACTATCACAAGGCCCTCGACAGTTACTGCAGCGAAGAAGAGGGGCAGATCACGAGCTTCAAATTCTGGTACCACTGCTACAGTTTTACATTAGATGTGGGTGACGCAGAAAACCTCAATGAGTACGTGTCGAACAATCCTGTATAGTATTGTAAATTGGCTACTAATCTTTACTCACATGTTCGAGGCATGAATTAACCCATTCTTGCAGCTTGTCGACTTGAAAATTCTCTCAACATTCAGAAACAACACTGACTGTCGACAACTCGAATTAGGTGTGCATGCTAAATTGCCTTGAAAATATTTTAAACCACATAACAAAAGCAAGGGATGTGACACTTACCTCAGTGCAAAATTTTGGATCACGTGCCAAAGTAGTCCGAGCTTGTGGGGTCACGTCTAGGATTTGCAGGATCTGGGCAACTTGAAATATGCCTCTTTGCCACGCCTTAGAATGATTGCGCTTGTACATCAATTCGGGTTCAAACTTGAACTTTAGCATGGCGGCGGAGCTTTCCTCTTCTCCTAAATAGCTCCGCGCATGGTAAGATTTCCGCCATTCCCATTTTGAAATCCATAGTTTGTTTTTTGCTAAACCGCTCTCCTTGTTTGCTGTCATTGCGGGTGCTTAGATCTGATTTCAAGGAGCTTCGTCAATGTGGGGTGGAAGAGCGCAGAGCTTGATCTTACCCTTGCTTTGATTGTATTCGAGATGGAATACGCAGGGCTTGCCGACGATGCCTGGGAGCTCACGGAAGTATTCGTCAGCTTCATCCTCGATGGGTATTGTTTGCCTGCCGATCTTTGGTCGCGATTCGAGCGCAGCGATCTAGATCGGACTGTGTTTTTGCAGATACTTACTGCGATGGCGGCCATAAGCAAGATGACGAAGCTCGTGCTGGGCGACACTGTTCCGTGGGCTGCGCTACGCCTGGCCTCTCACGACTTCAACCTGACGCCGACAGCAGCTCAGTGGTCAAGGCGGAGGAAGAACAGGTATATCCTGAAGCACTTCGATGACAGCGTCGACCTCTTTCGCCGATCCTGGAGGGTGCAGTGCATCCTACCGGAGTACTTGCGCACGAATGCGCTAGACGACCTTGGTGTGAAGGATTTGGCCATCCTTCATACTTTGCTTCGTGGAGGATGGCATCACGAGCTGGAGGTGTGTCGCGGCGAAGGTCTGTCTTCAAACTCCCACATTTGGATGACCCCAGCAAAGCGCAGCTAAGGTACGAAACAAGTGCACATATCCAGTCCCCATTTTAAACATTTCTCAATTCTAGTGCTTGTTAGTTTTCAAGTGCACAAGATTTGTAGGTGAAGATTTGCATGGGTTCCTTTGCCGTACGACTAATTGTGTTACGTCCTGTATGTTTTCTGCAGATTGTCAAGGCAATGTGTGAGCATGGAGGTGGTGCTAAAGTTTTGTTGAAGTTCAGGAATTCAAGAGTAGTTTAGGCTATGACGAGATTATACATGGTCATGCTGACATTTTTATCAAACTGCACAGCTGAACCTTAGACCATGTTCAGGAGCACAATTTGTTTGCAGGGTTTGTGCAATTGCTAGATTGTAAATAGGAGTCAAAGTTTTATGGGGCAAAACAATAGACCCTGAATTCCTAATTTACTTGGTGTTTGTCTAAGACTAACTTTTGTTATGTGTTTCTAAACACATTTCCGAACCTCTTATACATTCTAGTAATCTAAACCCTAAACCCTTGACAATGAGCCTGAATGAGTTCTCAACATCATCTTTGCCAACCCTAAACTATGTCTACTTCCATAGGTTTTAGTATTTATAATTAATGTAGCCTAGATTTATTTGTACTATGTTTTTGTTTAAAATGAAAGATAGGGTATCTTTAATTGCCTCGCTTTTGAAATTTAGGTTAATAAAGCCCTAGGTAAATTGCAAGAATTTACCTACATAGGCCTCATCCAATGAAGCCTTGAACGCACGTGATTATTGAACCTCATGAATAGTGCTCCCCCCGGGCTTTGGCTAGTTGTCATGTACTCCACCTCCGTCGTGGACAATGCAATGGTGGGTTTTCTTGGGCAATTCCAAGAGATGGCACAAACTCCAACAAATAAAACATACCCTGTTGTTGATTGACGCTCGTTCGCATCTCCAGCCCAATCCGCATTGCAAAAGCCCCTCATAGCAATGTCCTTACCGCCAAGCCACAATTTGTGGTCCTTGATACCTTGCAAGTACCGCATGATGCGCTTCATCGCACTCCAATGAAATAGACTAGCCCTAGACATGAATTGGCTGACTATGCTCACCGCAAAAGCAAGGTCAACCCGTGTGGCCACCATGGCATACATCAATGATCCAACTCTACTCTTGTATGGCACGCCTTCCATCTCACCTTGAATGGCTTGAAACTCTTCCTCCAAGATCTTCAACAACTTGACATTCATATCAAGTGGTGTATCGATGCGCTTGCACTCTTCCATATTGAGGAGCTAGAGTACTTTCTCAATGTACTTCTTTTGGCTTGTGGTGATGGAGCGTGCCTTGTGGTCCCTCACAAATTCCACACCAAGACAATATTTCAACTCGTCAAGATCGGTCATGTCAAACTCTGCGTCCAGCTTGCCTTTGAGCAAAGTCAACATGGCCAAAAGGCTAGCAAAGATGATTTATTCATCCACATAGATGAGCATTATCAACAAGTACTCATCCGTGTGTTTGATGTACAAGTGTTGCAACACACTCTGTTTTTTCACTAAAAACATATCCCATGGCCTGATTTAGAATGATGGTGTTGGCATGATAATCATCACATCTCCATGAGATTTTTTGCATCATGGAAGGTGTTCCACACCTTCCACACCTTCATACACCATGCATTTTCTAAATATAAAGAGGCATCCATTGCCATGTGTCTACCAAAATTGCCATCATGCTTAAAAATCTTGGAAAAGGGTACCCTTCTTAATGTGATCACTTCTTCTCTGGGATATCAGATTTTGAGTATGTTTGAGCTTGGGAGGGTCCAGAGATACATATACATGTTTGCAAGTCATCTTGATGGTACACATTTCTTAGAAAAATTGTGTGCAACAAGTCCTGTTTGTCAAACATATCGTTTCTGTGTTGTTGTTAGGACCTTTTTTATCAAAAATTTTGTGGATGTAAGTGTTGTTTGAGGATTGTGTACCCATGACAAGGAGTTATGTATCAAATGATATACCACACATGATAGTTGGTGTGCAGAAAGTTGGCATGTCAGTGAATGAAATTGGAAACATTGTAGGAAGGCCAAAATCGACTAACTCAAGGATTCTCAAGCGATTTAGAATTAGTGGCTCTGTATTGCGAGCAAGTAGGTCCGGTAGGCCGCGAAACATGAGTGATCGAGATAGGAGAAAGCTCCATAGAGATCTTAGTAGTAATCGTCGTGCTCCTCTTGCAGAATTGTGGAGCAATGTGACATCTTCCGTGGGCATGTCAACTATACGTAAAGAGCTTCGTGAGCTTGGTGTTAACAGTTGCATTGCAGTGAAGAAACCATTCTTGAGTGACCTACACAAGGCAAAGAGGTTGGCTTTTGCAAAGGAGCACTTGCATTGGACGATTGACGATTGGAGTAATGTGATTTGGACCGATGAGTCATCCTTTGAAGTTGGAAAACCATCACGCCCAATTCGTGTCTGGCAAAAAGCACATGAACGCTACAACTACAATTGCTTGGCACCTACATTCAAATCTAGAAGGAATTCAATTATGGTATGGGGTGCTATCACTGGCTCTTCTAAGTCTTATTTGGTGTTAATTCCTCCTAATAGACGCACTGCCAAAGACTTTGTAGAGATAGTATCTCAAGGAGCATTAGAGCATTATTATTGGCACCATGACCCATATGAGCACCTCATTTTAATGGAGGATGGTGCTCCAGTACATGGTAGTAATATACAAAAAGATTGGAGAGAGCAACTTGGATTGAAAAAGCTTGAATGGCCACCAAATTCTCCTGACCTTAATCCTATAGAGAATGTCTGGAAGCAAGTTAAAGATCAAGTGCAACAGAGAAATAGACCACGAAACAAAGACGAAATGTGGACATCAGTCAATCTGGCTTGGGAGGATATACCTCAAGAAAGCATCAAGAAGTTGATTTCAACAATGCCAACCCGGATGAAAGCTGTAATAGCAGCTCAAGGTGGTAGCACTCGATGGTAGTAGGTGTTCCATTTTACTGTAGAATATTTGTTAGTGAGTAAGACATATTGTAAACTTCATATCATATTAGGCTTCTATACTACTATAGCTTTGTAATGATACCTTATTTGACTTTATTTGATCAAATTTTGATTTAATATATGAGTTTGATATCCTTAGCCTAGAATATGAATGAATGGAAACTATGAAAATACTTTAGAGCCACATAGAGGAGAATTTTACCTACATAGTGTGCATCTTTGTAATACCAAGAATGTGAACAATGATATATCCTATAAATTGGTGCAATCAAATTTTAATAAATCATCATATATATTTCTCAGTTAATTTTTTTGAAATTAAGTGAATAAGATAAAATAATTCCCCAAAAATAGAGATTTCATTTTTTGACATTGACATTTTATGAACACTTGAAGGGTCCGTAACACAAAAGATTTAATAGGATAAATTTGATAAAATCCTTCTATTTTGAAAATGAATGAGAGAATTTCAAGAGTTCACAAAATGGTTGCAAGACATGTTGGAGGGTACTGTACAATGAGTGATCCGCTTCACTCTTTGCAAAACCCTCTTTGATGAAAAATGAGCCAATCCATTGGTACAAGTCCTTGGTGATTGCTTGAGTCCGTACAATGATTTCTTGAGCTTGCACACAAGATGCTCAAAGTCCCTCTTCTCAAAACCTTGTGGTTGGCTCATATGGATGTCCTCTTCCAAATTGCCATTTCAAAATGCTGTCCACAAATCCATTTAATAGATCTCCAAATCCAACTTGGCTCCAAGTGCAAGGATGCACCAAATGGTATTGAACTTTGCAACGGGAGCTAAGATCTCAAGGAAGTTTATTTTTTTAACTTGAGAATATCCCTTTTCTACCAACCGCGCCTTGTGGTGCACAACTTGACCCAAAACATCCTTCTTTGTGCAAAACACCCACTTGCATTGGACGTTCTTGCGGCCCTTTGGAAGGGGAGCCAACTCCCAAGTTTCATTTGCCATGAGTGAGTCATGGTCCTTTTGCATGGCCGCCTTCCATTTGCTCGCATCTTTGGATCGCATGGCTTCACACACGTCCAATGGATACTCAAGAGTGGCCACATAGGCCCACTCCTCTTCATATTGCGGCAAGATGTGGTTCATTGACCGCTCTCCAGGTAGCCGTGGCTTCCTTTTTGGATATTGTGGCTCTTGAGTGCTTCCACTATCCTCACCACCACTTAAACAACATATTTGTTGCAATGGAAAAATACCATGATTTGGGGAAAATACAAATTAGATCGAGTGGACCTAAACTGTAATCACAGATTGAGTACTTCACTGAAACTGGACAAAACAACTAATCATCTATACTTTCAAATGGCCATTACTTACTCAATTTTATTCTAATTGGGCATAGAAGGCGTATTTTGACATTAACATTTTTGTAGATGTCAAAAAACACCTTATATGCCCAATTTGAACAAAATTTGAGTAAGTTATGGCCATTTGAATATTTCAACTATTAGTTGTTTTGTCTAGTTTTAGTGAAGTATCCAACCCGTGGGTACAGTTTAGGTCGACTCGACCTAAACTGTCATTAATTTGAAAGATTGGAAATCTCCCAAAATAACAAATATATGCTGTATTTAACTATTTCTGGACTTTGCAAAGTCCAGAAATAAGGAAGAAGGATTTTAGTCTCGTAAAATAGTCGCACCAAAGAATATGAAAGGGATACCCAGTTAATTTATTTTAATCATTCAGCCGGATATCTCCGGATGGTTTCAGTGATACATGACTAATCGAATATAGTGATAAAACAAGCGTGAAATTTCGTTCGTCGTGATCGACAAATTGATAACAACTTTCAAGCTAACACGTTTATAAAACAACCATGTAATATGATGTACTGTACATTTCTGTGGAAATATCGTGTAGAAGATGAGTACAGTGCATTTCAGAGCTTGAAGCATTGACATGCAAGGAATGCCGTTCAGACATCCGGAGATATCCGGTCGAAAGCAAAGTACTAAAACTATAATTGCTCGGCTGTTCAAAAACGACAATGCTACTCTGGAATGAAGTCTCTTTACAAAAGCGTTTGATACAAGACCAAATGTAGGAAAAAGCAGTGACTGGTCTGAGCAAAATTCGTGGATCTAACAACAAATTCTATCCTTGCACAACCTCTCTGAAGAGCTCTAAAGATCCTTCCAGTGAGCCGGTGCGTACATGTCCGAATCGACATCAGACCCTGTGTCACACCCAGTTTGAAATGGGCTGCAGCCGCCATCCGAAGAAGATTCCTCCTCGTCTTCATACGAGGGGTCGTCCTCCACCTCTTCTTCAACCGAAGCAGCTCTATCAAGGGTCTCTTCCACATCGGAGTCGATCTGCTTCTCGTCCTCCGCATCACAGTCGATGCCGTAGTCCTCCTCTTGAACAAACTTGCTCTCAGCGTCATCCTCCAATTCGTCTAGAACACGCCGATCGGAACAGATCGCCCTTCTGTACTCGACTTGTAAGAAAAGCAGTCTTCCCTTCTCCGAACCCTGAGCCTCGCTCACCATCCTTCGTGAAACTCTCCTATCTACCGAATCAGAGACATCCCTCTCCCTCTTTCTACTTCCGAAAGCCATCTCCTCTCTCTCCACTGTGGCTATGGCCTAACAAGACTTATGGTTGAAAGACAAAACATATGGATTACTGCAGCCCTGAACCCTCTCTTATACAATCCTCCCCACCAACCCACTAACTACACTTCTCGAGCGTAGGTACATTGATTTAAGTCGCCATAACACCGAGACTGATGGACTTAATGGCAGATGCCAAATTCATGAACGAACAACATGGTAGGCCACGCGTGAAACGTCCTGTGATAATGAGATGTGAGAAGTACAATCTCCGCCGCCAACCATCAGCATCACTTCAATCAAATGAAAGAACTCGGATGACTGATATTAACTATGTAATTGACCGCCCACTTTCATATTAGCAGTGGCATGTCATAAATCAAAGAAGGAACCAGCCAGGAGAATGCCAAAAAGGTCTCTGTCATTTTGAAACAAGTTCCATTGATAGAGAAATTGCAGTATCGTAGTCACAGAAGATCTCCGGATATGATTCAATAATATTCAGAACACCTAGGGAAGCTCAAAATTGGGAAATGTGGACCCCATTGTTAAGAATGGTAGATGTGAATCTCGTATCCGGAGATCTCCGGCTAGATCTCACCCACTTGAACAAGGCAATACATGAACATTCGTCCGACCACGAAATTTGTCTTCCATACCCGAAGATCTCCGGTAAGCGTCCTATGAGATATGCGGGTCTGAAAATATTCCGGTGGAATAGACCAGTCAATAATAATTGTGTCACTACTCAATGTATCCTAATAACAGTGAATGGAAGAGCGCAAATCCGGTTCTCTTCACGAAAAGTGGCGAGAGCTGATAGGAGGGATGTCGAACTCTGGACCAGAAAATAATAGTCTTCAGAGCCGGAGATCTCCGGTGCTCCTCCGTGAGGTCGAAGAGACTCGACGAGATTTTTCAGAAACAGAATTTCACAGAACAGAATTCTAGGTATTGGGACTGATCACCGGATCAAGGGTCAGCGGCATTCGCTTTCTCTAAGTTCACAAGCGCTGCTTCCTTCATTTTACGTGGAATGGATCTCGTGAGGTGGTTAACTTTGCTAGACCAAGTCGCTAACAAAACAGAACTCACATGACACCATACAGGCTTCTCTTGGTCCGGAACCCAAGTGGCTTCCCAACAGTCCTGGTACTTCCGCTTCAGATTCTTCTGCTTGTTATCAGGCTCCCAATACTTAACGAGGAATTTTCCGTGGTTGACATTACCCTCATCCCTGACGACGTCCGAAACTGCTCTACCCTGCCAGACAGGATAGATGTCTGTATCACTAGGTCTAACTAAAATCCAGGACCCGAGACGAATATCATGCCAAGGATTAAATGTGGACTTTGGGGCTTCATTCGCGGGTCCACAATAAGGCTCAAGAACCTCATCTTCGGGGGTGACATCCAATGGTTGTGGAAGCGATCCTAGCGGATTTTCACCTCCCTCATGAGGGCCTCTCCAATCATGGGCTGGCCAGAATCCCTCTCCGAGCTCGGAGGGCGTCTGTGGAAGTGGCTTGTCAAGCTCGTCGATGACGTCCCTCCAGTACTGCAGGTATGGGCGGATGGAGTCTGCGTAACCTGCGCACTTTGACATTCCAGACGCCTTGAAGTCCACGTACTTCCGAAGCCCCGTCTTAATGAAGTTTTTGTTCTCCGTCGCTTTTCTGGCCTTGTCTCTGGCAACATCTTGGTTTCCGACCGGGTTCTGCTCCTCATTACCCCATATGGGCTTGAAAGGGACGGGCTTCGGAGAGCCTGTTGGAAGCATGGGACGTCCGCTGTCATCTACCTTCCAGAGTTTTATCGGCTCTCTGTTCATCGGCAACCACTCTGCGTCAACGGCAGACTTCTTGAACTTCATGACCGGAACACCATCATTGTCAACGTAGAACTTGAAAAGATGCATATCACCAAGTCCCACCAGACGTGCCGCCCCACTGCATAAAAAGCCATCGACGTAAGATTTAAAGTCGGCCACCTCTTGGATAACTTCCGGCATGCACGCTAGTTTCTGTGACTTCATGAATGCCTTCATCAAGTCCGCTAGAATATATGTACTGCTTTTCTTCAGTTCTTTTGATAGATGACTAAAGTAAGCATCAATATCTTCATGCGTATGTCCGACAACCAAGAAGCCAACCTGTATCTCCTTGAAAACACCTCGAGCAGTTAGCAGTGATAAGAATGCCATCAAGTACTGGTTCTTGTTGTCCTTCGCTGAGTTGTCGAGCTGTAGAAACAATTTCGGTGGCAACGGTTTCGGTCCCTTAAAAGCACTGGGCTCCACGGGCTCTAAAGCGTCGACACACCTGCTCTTTCCCCTCATGAGCGCCGTGAACATCGAGTTTGGAGGAGGGTGCTCGAAGAGCGCGCGCGTCTCATGTAATGGTGCTCCCTCAAGCCGCCTAAAAAGTTTTGCCAGAGAGGATATGGTGGCGTTCGAATCTCCCGGCCATGAAGCAGGAGCATAGTGAGCATACGCTCCGTCGACATGACCGTGAGCCACCATTCCGGTGACATTCATGGGAAGCTGTCCGAGACCAGATGTCGCCTTAGTAGTCCTCCACTTGCGTGGAAGGGCCGTCTTCGCAGTGTCCATCTTGTCGTGAATGACACAGAGAAAGGTCAGCGGCTTCGCCTTCGACTCCTCCCTCCATGTCGCGTAAAGCTTCCGGCATGATTGTTGGTGATTCAAGTGAGCTTGCCTGTTGCTATAGAAGAGCTCGTATGCGGGCGTACCCTTAGGAGTTGTCAGTAAGAACTGATTGAACTCATCGCAAGTACTGCATTTTGCGAAGGTGCTTCCAGACGGCTTAATAGCAACATTCCCGAAGAATTCCTTCCTTACCCTACTAATTGTGGACTGACTTACTGGAGGGAGACCGTAGGAGTCGTTTGTCTGCAAAATGAAAAATTAACCTAGTGAGAAGAAAAATTTAGAAGTACAATCCAACAGACGGTGCGAAGAACAGAGTAAATCAATTGAAGGTCAATGCAGAACAACGATGACCCAGCCGGAGATCTCCGGTTAAGATACTTGGACATCGGTCGACGGAGCAAGGAGAATACAAATCCATTGCAATATGCGAGGACTGATAACGTACATCATTGACGCTGGCTCGAATTTGCTTCCAGTTGTTTCCCGCAGGAAGATACTTGAGAGTGTCAATCCGACCATTCCCGACACTCCGCGTTTGGTGAGGCATTTGATCCGCTTTGTCATTAATAATCGACGTCATTGAGCCCATCGCCTGTATAGTGGCAAGCCGTGGGCGCTTGATGCCCTTGTTACCGTGAGTTGCATTAATGATTCCTCTACTGAAATATGCGATGTACGTGTGAAACGTGGACTTCCGAATTCCATGGATCGTGTACCATGCAACGGAGCAAACCTCCGTTCCCAAGAGCGTGACGTACTTTCTCTTCCGGTCCCCATCAATGGAGTGGAACTGCCCACCTACCGAGATCGCATACTCCTTTCTATCTTCAAAGGATTTGTCATAGAATTTCTGTCTAACAGAAAGAGTCTGGGATTGTTGAAAATACTGGCAGCATCGTTTGGGATAGCACCTTTCCGAGCTGACTTTGCGAATTTCGTCGTCGGTAGTCCTCTTGGTGTACAAGGATTCCTTCTTGTTAAGGTCTTGCTGTCGGGAAATGAAGCGGTAAGGCTCCTTCGCACGACCCCCCAAATGAGCGCCAGAATCTGGTTGTAAAGGCAGGGATGCGAAATGATCAATTGTGCATTTCAAAGAACGACCGGAAGGAAAACAACATTCAAGAATGGGCCACCACTCATGACTCATAATTCTCTCCGTGTCTCCCACAAAAACATCAAGGACAGTTACACCAATATTATCTTCTCCCAAACATCCACTTCGGAAATGGTCTGCTGGGAAAGCGGCCATGATTCTCCCAGACCAGAGCACCAACCCATCTCCGTCCAACCGCTGCACTTCAAGTCCAACCCATGGCTCTCGTGGTACGAATGGGGACTCGTTGGACCGGAGATCTCCGGTTGGAATCATGACATCCGCCCTTCTCCATAAAACGGTCCGCCGGAGTGTGTGAATAAGTGAATCGTATCCGCGTTGCAAGGGAATGAGTGGTAATTCTTCCGCCGCGGGGCATATGGCCGTTGGTCTAAGTAATACGAACTCACTAGATCCGACTGGTATGTCAATTCCAAGCCATTGACCCATGGGGTGAACCTCAACAATGGACGCTTCTCCAATTTCACCTGAACCTGGCCTCATAAGGTTCACGGACATTCCTGACCACAGGACCTCCGATCTTCCTGTAGACTCCTGGGATGGATCATCTTCTTCCGTGAAATTCACATGTCCAGAATCGGAGCACTGAGCTGCGACCATGGCAAGGTCTTCCGAGTCACTCTCCCACCAATCTGAGTCAGACATAGTCCCGTGCTGCATCGGTGGAATCTCGGTTGGTGGCTGATGTCCTGAATGAGAAATTGTGTGTATGTAGAGTCGATTTGGATGACCAACCTCAATATCCTCGTCAGGGATAGCCGGAGATCTCCGGCAGAGTGGATAATGATCGACAACGACGACTTCTTGTTTGATTTTGAGAGAGAACAAAACAGAAGTAGCCGGAGATCTCCGGGAATCCTGCTTTCGATGATTCTGACAGCCACTGGAATCAAGGGGTGAAACCGTGGTTACCGGGCGAGATTGGCAGAATCCAGGATAGCACGGCATGAACAGCCGGAGATCTCCGGTTGAGTGTTTTGGCCTTGATCGAATCAACAGCCGTACGGAATATTCGCAGGTATGGCGGTGTGATACAGTTGCATAACCCGGTTAACAGTTCGGATTCACACGCCAAGAAATTACGTCATCTATATACTCGAGTCGAATATATTTACTGCTTCAGGGCTATGACTGTATCTTCGGAGACGAATTAGTTTAAAATCTCTACTCGAGAGCTCCCGATCGACTCAGAGGACAGAATGAAACACAATCATCACCAATCCTCACAGACAGACAACGAATACGGAATTATACGAGGGAACATACTTAACATTCCTGGAATAATGTCGATTCGTTTCCCTACAGTTATCTAGCACGATGTCGCGCAAGCGAACACTGTCACTGACTCGCTCAGCTCCCATAGTATCTCAAACATCCTGAGCAAAAAAGGAGGAGAGCTGAGTTGAAGGATACTCTTATCCACCTTTCCATCACCTCGTGGAGGGAAAATTCAGGCGCTCAAATTTGAAACGAATCTTGGGCATGCATGCTCCTTCAAACTAACTGCTGTACACCATCATGATTGTGCGCATTCTTCGACGTGCCCACGACCGAGGCCACATTCCACTCATGATAATGGAAGGCTCGTACTCATGGGATGACCGTATTGTAAGGATACCATCTAGTTCCTAGAGTGCTGCAAATTTGAAAACGGATGATGAAGTATGCCCCATGATGTATCTTTGAATATACTAGGGCCGTATCACGTCTTAGACTAAATCACAGTAAAATGTAATCGTACAGGACTTCTCGTACTCACCTTTGTTAAGTAAATTATACCCTACCCAAGGAAAGGAGACGGCCCTCAGCTGCCTACTAGTATTGTTCATCAGGCAATACAAGACTCAAGTAGAACATCGGCGTTCGTTACCAATTAGAATAATCTCCAATCTTGCCTAGTTCGACAGAAGTTATATGGATGCTTGAGAAGAAACGTGCACAAATAACTGAGCAGATGCTTTTAGAAGTACAGCAACCCGGTCCTATGAATTCGGGTACAGCTTCCGTGTTCAGGCTGGATTGTGCATCAGGGTTTTAGGGTTTAGGGTTTAGGGTTTAGAGTTTAGGGTTTAGGGTTTAGGGTTTAGGGTTTAATGTGTCCGGTTTAGGGTTTAGGGTTTAGGGTTCATGGTTTTCACGGTGTAGGGTTTAGGGTTCACGGTTTCTAGTTTACGGTTTTAGGGTTTAGGGTTAAGGATTCAGGGTTCACGGTTCACCGTGGAGGGGTCTGAGTTCATGAAGGTTGTGGGCTTATATCACCTATAAATGTATAAATTAAAAATATTTTATAACTATGAACTATAACCTTAAGTTTATCCATAACCATAACTTTTTAAAAAAACCTGGATACTATAGAGTGTAAGGAAATTTAGCGAGAATTGAACAATAACTATTTAATTTGATACATTATAATTTAGTTAGAGAGAGAATAAAGAAGAGAAGGAGGGTAATGGATTTAATTTTAGAGTAGACTAGCTGTTGGCGTTTGCTTTGCAATGCATTAGCCCAACCATTTTTATGTATTTATAATATTAAAAAGTATTAAAAAGTAAAAGGTGGAATGGTTCACTATATTGTTGACACCGCGGTTGATTGTAGCGTTTTTGTAGTTCACTGCATGGTTGACTACGTGATAGTTCACTCCGTGGTTTACTGCGCAAATTATGATTTTAGTAGTATGACTAGGAGTTGGCTCTTGGTTTGCAACACATTAAATCAACCATTTTCATGTAGTTTTTATATCACAAAGTATTTAAGAAAAAAGGTAACAACAATCTACATAAAATATGAATATATCTTTGAAACCTATGCATTAATTTGAATAATGTAATAGAATGGGATAGAAAAAAAAATACTATTACAATAGTTCAATATTATTAACTATGGATGGAGATTGAGATAAAATAGGGAGAGTAAAACTAAAATAAATAAATAAACAAGTATGAGGGAGAATTAGGGAGGGAGGGAGAGACTTGAGGGATTTATTTTTAGAGTAGTTTATATTTTTAGAATATGTAATAAGGGGAATCTAAAAAGAAAATCAAATGTAAAAAAGAGATGGGGAGGGAGAGTAAGGGCGAGGAAGAGTAAAATAGGGAGAGTAAGGGATTCTTTTAGAGTAGTAAGTTAATTATAGAATGTGTAAGTATTGAAATCACGAGGAGTCTAAAAAATATTAGAATCAAGATTAAAAAAGAGATGGAGATGGAGAAGGAGGGGAGAGTAAAACAAAAATAAGAAAAACAAGTGAGGGAAAGAATAGGATAGTTAAAAAATACTATTACAATAGTTCAATATTATTAACTAAGGATGGAGATTGAGAAGGAAGGGAGAGTAAAACTAAAATGAATAAATAAACATGTAGGAGGGAGAGTAAGGGAGGGAGAGTAAGAGAGAGAGAGACTTGAGGGATTTACTTTTAGAGTAGTTTACATTTTTAGAATATGTAATAAGAGGAATCTAAAAATAAAATAAAATGTAAAAAAGAGATGGAGAGGGAGAGTAAGGGATAGGGAGAGTAAGGAAGGGAGAGTAAGGGATAGGGAAAGTAAGGGATACTAGGGAGAGTAGGCGAGGAAGAGTGCGGGATTGTTTTAAAGAGTAGTTCATTATTTTTAGAATGTGAATTTATTGAAATAAGGAGAAATCCAAAAATTTAAAAATTCAAAAGTAAAATAGAGCTGGAGATGGAGAAGGAGGGAAGAGTAAAACTAAAATAAGTAAAAAACAAGTAGGAGGGAGAGTAAAGAAGGGACATAAAGGAGAGTAAGAGAGAGAGAGACTTGAGGGATTTATTTTTAGAGTAGTGTATATTTTTAGAATATGTAATAAGGGGAATCTAAAAAGAAAATCAAATGTAAAAAAGAGATGGGGAGGGAGAGTAAGGGCGAGGAAGAGTAAAATAGGGAGAGTAAGGGATTCTTTTAGAGTAGTAAGTTAATTATAGAATGTGTAAGTATTGAAATCACGAGGAGTCTAAAAAATATTAGAATCAAGATTAAAAAAGAGATGGAGATGGAGAAGGAGGGGAGAGTAAAACAAAAATAAGAAAAACAAGTGAGGGAAAGAGTAGGATAGTTAAAAAATACTATTACAATAGTTCAATATTATTAACTAAGGATGGAGATTGAGAAGGAGGGGAGAGTAAAACTAAAATAAATAAATAAACATGTAGGAGGGAGAGTAAGGGAGGGAGAGTAAGAGAGAGAGAGACTTGAGGGATTTACTTTTAGAGTGGTTTATATTTTTAGAATATGTAATAAGGAGAATCTAAAAATAAAATCAAATGTAAAAAAGAGATGGGGAGGGAGAGTAAGAGAGAGGAAGAGTAAGAGGGGGAGAGTAAGGGATTTTTTTAGAGTAGTAAGTTAATTTAAGAATGTGTAATTATTGAAATCACGGGGAGTCTAAAAAATATTAGAATCAAGATTAAAAAAGAGATGGAGATGGAGAAGGAGGGGAGAGTAGAACAAAAATAAGAAAAACAAGTGAGGGAAAGAAGGGAGGGAGAGTAACGGAAAGAGAGATTCAGCTTTTCCACTAATGTCGTTTTAAATTCAAGTATAATTATTACTCTAATACCCGGTGAACCCGAGTATCTATTATAGTCATATCTAATATCCATGAAACCGGGTATCTATACGTCTTCTCACGCATGCTCACGACATTGACAATGTCATGATTGTGAAATGGACACGTTGTACATGTACGTCATTTCAGCTGATTTTTAACTTCACCCACTGTCATCATGAGCCGTCACACCCTTGAGCCGTCCAGCTTGTCCTCTTTGGGTTTTGGGAACTCCAAGAATGAACCATTTCTTGATTTTTTTGGCTTTTGTCTTCGTAATGTCGAAGGTAGTGAGCGGAAGTGGCGGGAGGGGTTTTCTTTCTTGGTTTGCGGAGTCGGCGTCGACGCATTAGGTTAGTTTCGTATGCGCTGTGAGAGGCCGTTGGTGTGCGAGGTGAGTGTTGATTTATGTGAGGGACATTGAGCGTGCCGTGGAGAGGTTGTTAACTGGATATGGAATGAAGGTCAGAGAGTAGGATTGAAAGAGAGCGAATGCGTTAGGAAGAAATTTGAAGAGCGCCTAGGTTCAGTAGTCAAGAGTGAACGACGTTGCGGTTGAGGGTGGCGTCAACACGAACGACCACGACGTACGGGTGCGCCGATTTGGCAAGTGAAGAGGTATGTAAAGTCTCAAAAATGGCTTTCAGTGAAATTTCAGTTGAATTTGCACTGGACTTCATAGAATCGTCACTGGAGCAGGTGTAGGGTTCGGTAAGCTTCATTAGGGTTTGAGAGAGTCGAATAGTACTGATGTTGATAATCGTTTGAGCGAAATAGAAGGGTTTAGGGTTTAGGGTTCTAGTTTTCTGTGCATTCAGTTTCGAAGGGCCGGAATTGAGCAATTTATGCAGCGTTGAAATTTGTTCCACCGAATTCCTGTATGTCAGAACTGGACCATACATTCTAGGGCATTTGAGAGATTGTATAGTTTGTCGTTCTGAGTTGTTGAATGCTTATGTACTGCAGAGTTGTGTATACGCTTTAATCCAGAGCAGTTACTGGAGGAGATTGCGAAATGGCGACTACAGCAGGGACGTGGAATGAGAGTGCGTGGGATGGAAACCGGTAAGTATACACAATTGAACTGTTTATGCTCAGTCCGGGCGACCAGGTGGGGTTCCTTTTTTGAGTGAGTTCCGAATTAGTTCTATTATTTCGGAGTGGACGAACACTTGAATGATTTTGAAAAACCTCAAGAAATGCGTACTAGAATTCCGATGTCTGTTTGGCTATAGTCGATTGGTTTTTTGTTGTCCCGTGAACATATTTGTATATCTATTCATGAATATGCGAATGATTTTGGAATTCCATGAATGTTTGAATGTGCTGTTCCTCACTGAGTCTGCCGAGTCTGGTTCGATTCAATGTATATAGTTTAATCCATGTAGAGTCCTCAAATTTGGCGTTCCATCGAAACATTAGCGGATTCTTCTTCTAGTGTGTAAGGTCGAGTTATAACAGAATTGTGTGAGCTCATTTGATACATATATTTATGTTCTCAATTATGTAACTTGGTATTTAAGTATGTCAAACTTCAAGAGTTATACGTCAAACCTCTCCGTAAATGAATGTAAATATTCGAGTCCTGATATGATCCGATTAGTGCTTCGAAGTGCCGTACGTGCTTCTGCCGGAGATCTCCGGCTGAAAATACGGAGTTCCAGTAATCAGCCGGAGATCTCCGGATGATGTAGCAATCAGATGAATATGTAAACCCTATACAGGAGTTAGTTATTCTCGAAAGTAGCCGGAGATCTCCGGACGTATCAAAACAGTGGAAATTCGCGTTGAGGGGTCATTAACCGGAGATCTCCGGTTCAGGTCAGACATAGACCCATCAGAGCAGCCAGGATTCGTTCCTTGTCGGATGCACTCGACTTCCCCAAATCAGCCGGAGATCTCCGGGTACTATCCCCTGCTGGCACTGTGATACAGATTTGGAAGCACGATTCATGGTTTCAATATCTAGGAACTTGTCAGGTGATTTTGTTTCGGATTCTTGTTATTGACCAGACAATTGCATCGATTCTAAACTGCCTGCTTGTTCTTTCAAAATCATCTTGCAGGGATTCGTGGACAACTACACTTCCGACTGAATGTCGACCCGGTAAACTTGGGGCATTTGTAGAGTATTGGCTCCCTGAGTTTGTCTACAGAGGGATACACAATGTCGGCTACGTATACAATTGCCGAAAGAGCATAACCCAGTGGGGCATCAAGCTCATTAAAACCCATGACGGTGCCTGGGAATTCGTCCCTCAGCTTCGGATTGGCAAACGGGGTCACCCCGACATTGGTCTCCAGGTTCTCGAGTTGCAGGGTCTTGATGATGAGGTCAGTCTCGTCATCGTCTAGGAGAACGTGGACTCCTCCACCGAGCCACATATATACGGCTTGATCCTAGAATCATCTAAGATTTCGGATGAGATGGTGGAGACCTGCCAGAGTGAGAACTTTTTATTTGCCCCTCCAACGGGTGATACGTGGTATCCGGAGTACGTGAATGAGCAGTGGAAGTGGATGGCTGAAGCACAAGAGAAGTCCCGAATGCCCGTTCCAGACGCAACTCCCAATCTGTCTTTGACACCAGCATCGACCTTGGCAAGAAAACGCAAGACCACCTTGAAGACTTCGACCCCAGGATCTTCATCGCGGGCGGAGAAGGGGAAGAAAGCCAGGCCTCGCGATCGAAAGGTGCCAGAACTTCACACAGGCTGACCTCACAAAAATAAAGCGGACTGAAGTGGAAGCAATTGGCAAGGTACTCGACGACGCGTTCAAAAATGTTTACATACACAATAATAAGCCTTTGACAGTAGAAGACCCTGACACGAAGAAGGATGTCGTGAAGCTCGTTCATTTCGATAAGCTGCACCGGGCCCCCCCTGGAGGATTAGTATACAGGGGCATCCAGAAAGAACGGCTTGAAGGAATTATCAACGCAGTTCGCGCGTCTTCGAAGGCCACGGCACCTGAGATTCACATTCGAGTCCTGCCACTGAAGAAGAAACCTGAAGGAAGTAAGGTAGAGTTTTTCGCGACCAAGCCGACGAAGGAGGACTGCCTCAGGGACTCAACACACTTTTACATTATCGGAGGTCAGCATACTGTGGCGGCGCACAAGGTTCTGTCACACGAATTGCCAGCAACGTGGACGCTTGAAGAGATCTCCCACTTCTCTATCATCCCGGTTTGGACAAAACCGGACCCCAAAGACATGACCCTGCTACAGCTCTCGCGCGCTCTTAACCAAGATCTGACGGGTTTGCGGAAGGAGCAGAGTTTCACTAAGCAGCTGCAGACGTGCAGAGTGAAGTGGTTTGAGTTCGGTAAACCAGCCCCCCAACTGTATGGTCGTCCTCAATCTGACGCATTCTCGGTAAATATACATTCTCAACCTGAAAATATTTTTTATTCCGTGGCTGTGCTCTATCCTCACAGCAACCAAACCAATCATCCGGAGATCTCCGGCTACTTACACCCTGTAACTATTTTCATTGCAGACGTTCCAACGGCAAGTGGTGCCAACGGTTTTTACACACCTCGATAAAACAGACCCCAAAGACGCGAAGGTCCCACTTCTATTCGAGATGGATGATGCGGTGGTCCAGAAGTGGATCCGAATCGATAGGCTGTTCGTCGCTGGAGACTTACCAGACTCCAACGGGAAGACGGGGGACCCAGCTAAGCTGAAGCGGAAACCTCTGGTGCAGAACGACTTCAAGCCTCTTTACAAAATGCGCGCTGAAGACCTAGACTACCTCGCGGATTTAGTGCTCGAGAAGAAGGTCTGTGTGAAGTCCTCCAAAGCGGCAAACCAAGGTACTATGAAAGGGCAGGCGGAGACTCTCGAAAACGCGGCGAACAGAGAGAAGAGAGTCCGTGCAATGAAGAATGAACTGATGCTTAAATACAAGTCGCACCCCCTTCCCTCGAAGTCTGCTGACTTCGTCCCATACACAAAGGAGCAGTGGGACGCATTTGCCGAAGAGAGGAATATTGGAAGGGTCCAGCTCGAGTCCTGGGTCGACGCCGCTAATCACTCTGCCAAGGGTAAAGCTTGGCTTGAGGGTCGACTGAAGGCGATAAACAAGGATACCGACCCCACTCCAGACTTCCTCGTGTCCATTTGGAGTCAACACATCATTGAAGATGCTGCCGAGGCCACACCCACGAATGATACGTCCCTGTTCGACTCCAAATACACCTGCAGGGTTATGCCTGACAGAGGGGGCGAGATCGCCGAAGTACTTATCATGCCGGACATTCAGTAGTGGCGTAACGTCACTGACCCTCACTTTTACTTCTTTTTCCTTTACAGCGTTAAAGACGACATATGCCGTGCACAGGTGCTAGATGTGTTTGACTTCAGAACCATTTTCGACCATCTCGAAGTGGACACGAAGGACGGGCGGACGAGGATCAGATCACCGTCGGTTCTTATCACTGACATCGCAGGATTCGTTGAATTAAAGAGGTACATCAGTCTTCGGCAGAGAGAGTCCAGAGGCAAGGTAAAATTGTGGGCAACGCATGTCGTCTACTACTTCCCCCACCCTGGTGATGGATTTCCGGTTCCAGTAATTGGGGTCGAGGAGACAGTATACTGCGTATTCCTGTATGAATACGATTCAAGCGAGACGCCTGCTCAGTCATTCAAGAGGCTCTTCAAAGGCCACCCCGAAAGAATGCCGGCCTTCTTTTCAGCCGCTCAACATAAAGAATCCATCCAACGCTGGAAGCAAACCGGTGTCCCACAGCTGAGGATCTCGGTCATGGATTCGTTGTTCACGGGATACATCAGAGAGGGTATGGTGGTCGTCAATGTTCATGGAGGACCACATATTACATACCTCGGCTTGGTAAGCAAGACATCCTTCCCAAGCAATCCAATGTCTAAGATTTCCGGTCCGCATACAGTTATATGAATTGGATATCGCCGTCCTAATTTTTTTTTGGTTTGCAGACTCACGACGCGCGGGTCCTCGAGATTGTGAACAGCGAAGATGCCAAAGTAAATGCCGAATCCTGCGCAGAACAAATATTCAAATTCCACTTGAATATCTTAGCTGACGTTACCGACGCCGATCCTGAGGAGTTACTGGAGACTGACATCACTGGGTCGACCCAAGGCGCTGGTGTTCAAACACGGGCTATGTCGAGGATGAATTACACCGGCGAGGTATAACGCCTACGGATACTACCCGACCCGGAGATCTCCGAATGTTTATTCCATTCGGATGCCCTCCATTCTTTTGGACTCGTCTTTATCATTGCCATGTTTATTTTTAGTTCCCCCAGTAGACTCGGACAACTTTGAACCGGAGATCTCCGGGTGTATGATACCGTTTTATTTCGTATTGCGTCTTAATGTATACCACACTGACTTCGTCAATGTGACGCAGACGACTGATGCCACGATGCTTGATGTTGATGTGCGGAATGAACCAAGTTCATCAGCGGTTCCCAATTTTAGACTGGATTCCTTGGCTACAGCCGCTCGGATCATCGGTGTAGGCACCCCAATCTACCCATTGCAGGTAAACGTTGATGAACCACATCCTGCTGTCAGGCGTGCCTCGCCTAGTTCAACAAGCGACTCTACTCTGGACGGTAGACGGCGTCCCTCTCAAATGGAAACCAGTTCGCATTCCGATAGGCAACGTTCTCCTCCGCCAGATCTGGACGATGACACGGCAATGTCCGATCGCCTGGAGTTCGACCACACCCACAGAGCACCCGGAGATCTCCCGCTGGACAACCCTTCCACGACGCGTCCTGAAGTGGAGGTTGTGTCCAAGACTGCCGAGGACCTGACTTTGCGTGACACTGATCACTTGATGGATGAGGCATCGGCGCAACAAACATTGCGTGAATTACAGGTTATGAGCCCTCCGCGCAGCCCTCCACGAAGCCACGGGCAGCTCGCTCAGAAAGAGAAGAAGAAGGCAATCGCGAAGAATCCTGTGCCGAAAGTTCCTCCTCCTCCGCCTACAGTTCGGACAAGGGCCCAGAAAGATAAGGTGAACAGTTACTTGTCCATCAAACCTTCTTGATTGTTCTCAAGACAGTGCACTCTCTGCAGACCGTGTTCTTACCACTACATTACTGGTATTCAGGTGTTGGCTGGATCAACACAGTCGAAGGATGTCGGTGGCAGAAGCCTCGCACAGACTGCTGAAGTCGCTGGTGTAGCTCAGACTTCTAGGGATACTACACCTACTGTCCCAGGTGCCTAATATGGACATTCATACTTACGTGCCATCATCTATATAGTGCTCATTCTTTCATCCAGCATTTCTGGGTTCTGAGTGCGGAACACTTTTATATGTATCTTTGCAATTTTTCTAAGCTGTACAAGTTCCTCATCTCAGCCGACGTACTCGTATTTTGGGTTCAGGTCTGAAGAAGTTTACGACGATCGTCCGAGAGCCTCCAATCGAGGATCAGGTAACACAACAACGGGTTTATCATGTCGTGTTTGACTTAAATGGAGTTCTTGTGCACAGGGGGGAATTTAAACAGGGACAACCGAGAGACATCAAAGTAAGGCTGGGTTCCACTGAAATCCTGAACTTCGTGGGAGAGAAGGCTACTGTCTCATTCTGGAGCAGTGTACTGGAAAAGAATATTGTGGATATCATCAAGGAGTTGCGCAAGAAAGGTGCTACCATTCCGGAAGGCGCCAGAATCCTGACACAGGCCGATTGCACAAAAACATCATATATGCTTCCATCTCAGCCAAAGAAGCCAATTTTCCTAAAGGACCTGACAGTTTATAATAGCAAAGCGTCGCCCACATCTCCTAAGGATGTCTTGCTTGTGGACGATACCCCACTAAAGAACATCCTTAACGATCCCTTCAACGCAGTTCATCCGCCATCATGGACTGGGAATACGGGTGAAGCCTGGTTGACCACCATGTTTCTCCCATGGCTCTCCGGACTACTAGCGTCAAATGAGGATGTTCCCGACTTTGTTAGACGGAATCAATTGAAGTTTGCCAGTGATCCAGTAGACAAAAATTCCACTCAGGCTCGCTCCGTGGTGATGGGCATAATTTCGGCGCCTTAGAACAATGAAATATACTGGATAGTATTAACTCTATGCTTTGTAAATGTTTCGTCATGAATGTCTGTCGGATTTTGACCTTTCAATTTTGAAGACAAATGTTCTTGTCAGAAACGTTATTTGTTGAGGTCCTTCATTTTATTTGTTATTGTTGGTGTCTCGCCCCCAAACTTCACCCTTAATATCTATGAACTCTATTGAGTATTCTCCTGACCATTTCCACTGCAGAACGTTGGTCTGGGAGGGGCACCCGGAGATCTCCGGTCCAGGATGTGACTTCAGTTCCTCCTACCATATTTTCTCGTCTTTTCAATGTTCAATTTCTAATTCTATGGTCGTGCCATCTATTTCGCAGGTCATAATCATATCTCTCCGTGGTCCTCTCTGCTCGGACGAGGTCCTTGACTCGGCCAAGTCCCGATCCGCGCAGCTGCCTTCCTTTGATGACACCGCAGATGTTATTCGAATACTACTGCGGTATTTCAATGTCGGGATCTGGTCTCCTATGCGTCCAGAGAGGCTCATGGAGGCGGCCCAAGTGTTATTGCCCCCAGACATCTTATCAGATATTCTTTTTTGCTATGCCAGCAAGCAGACTCGAAGGCCCAGCTATGTTAGGTTTCTCCACATCTTTAAGAAGGCCTCATTTAATCCTAGAACAAGGCATTATTTGTGGCCTAAATCTGTTGTTGTTGCAGATCTAGATCCATTCAAGAATCCTAGAAAGGCTATAGTTCATTATCTAACATATGGGAGACACCATACAGGACGGGTAGAGGGCATCTGTAAAGCACTAAAATTAGAATAGTTGATTCGATTCTCCGTAGATTACAGGCGCCTCTTATCAACGGCTACCCTTCATATTTTGTATGACACTTTCTTATAATGAAACAGTTTAGTACTGGACTCTTACTCTGATTTCATCCGGAGATATCCGGTTGCATGTTCTATCAATTGCGAGTAATTTCTGTCCGCATCTCTGTCCCATTTTTTCCTACCACATGTTTCCCAACCACACATTTGTGATGTACAGTATGTCCATTAATTTCTGTCTTCAGGACTCGGTTCTTCTTCTGGTTTCCACTTTGATTTTCACCCGGAGATATCCGGCTGCATGTTCCGGACTCACGTATTGTCTAAATTCAAATTTGGTCGCTCTAGCCATTTCTTCCTTCATAAGTGTCATTGGTGATGCATTTAATGCTTGAAAAGTACTCGAAACTCCTCGGCTTTTACGCTTCACTCTCATTTATGAGGCACATCTCCGGAT
This sequence comes from Bryoerythrophyllum caledonicum, assembly GCA_963971425.1. Taxonomy (NCBI): domain Eukaryota; kingdom Viridiplantae; phylum Streptophyta; class Bryopsida; order Pottiales; family Pottiaceae; genus Bryoerythrophyllum; species Bryoerythrophyllum caledonicum. The sequence continues at coordinate 35,662,495 of OZ020514.1, read as the reverse complement.
CTTTCTTTTAGTCCTTAGTCCAGGATTCACCTCATAGTCCAGAAATAGTTGAATTGGGCATATATGGTGTTCTTGGTGTTAATGTAGGTGTTGTTAAAGGCCCTACGATTGCACCTTCTTCACTATCCACCGATTTCTCCTTCTTTGGATGACTATTATCCGTGGTACTTGGTTTGGAAGATTTGTCCACCAAAACTATTAAAGGCGTCTTATTACTTTCACTTGGACTCAGTTCCAAACCATGACCAACTCTTGAGCTATCTTCAACAAACACCACATCAAGACTCCAAATGATCTTCTTCATCTCAATACACAAAAGGAAATTGGCCTTGGTCTCCTTGCAAAAGCCAAGAAACAAACACTTTGTGCCTTTTGCATCAACTTTGCCCTTTTTTGCATCCAGCACCATCGAATATGCAATGCATCCAAACACACTATCGGAACCTGGTTTTTAAAAAGCTGTCGTCTTAGTGGAAATCCAAGGGAAAATGGGCGGTGTTTTTTGGAAGTTAGAAGCACACCCTTTGTATGTAGATAGTTTTACTTAAAACTATTGTAAGTCCTTGTTGCCTTAAACCAAAAACCATGAAATTGCTAAGGAGGAATCCGGGTATCGGTGACCAGAAACCGAGCTCGAATGGTTATAACCTGAATTTGGATCTAAAGGTCAAAACCGGAACCGAGTCCAACGGCAATAACCAGACGCGGGTTTGGATTCAGGTAATGATTATCGGACTAGGAATAAATAGTTAATTCCACGGTTCTTCCTCTCATCTTTGTTAATGAGTTTTGGGTTAGTTAGTGACAAGCAAGCGAGCGTGGGAAGCTGGGAGTTGTGCGCGAGGATATTTGTAGCCTGGATAGCTACCCTCTGCAGATTAGGATCAACTAGTGCGGATTAGGGTTTGAGTGCCGATTTGTTTGCGGATGTTGGAGAAAGGCGAGGGTTTGGATTCAATCGCGGGTTGCACGGATGACGCTTAAGAAGGCGACTGGTAGCAAGACGGCAACGAAGGCAATTGTGAACCTCCGGGCTGTAGTCCTAGTGATTCTTGAATCCGAGCGCAACCGGAAGGCACTAGACACAGACTTGAAGAAGATGGGTTGATCGGATTGCGGGAGCGTCCGTGGGGTTTCAAGGACGAATTTATGGTCCGGGACTTGATCGAGAGAGTCTCCTACGATTTAAGGGCAACCATCCAAGGGAGGCCGGAGAAGTGGACCACAGCAATCTGGAGCGCTGTGTACGGATTCTCCACACGAGGTGAAGGTATGTGCTTTCGTAGAGAATTGTTTATAGATGGAAAGTTTACCTGGAAGGCAGACCTAAAGGATGGGATGACCGTGGCAAATTGTAAGGATCCGGGAGTAAGGAGGGTGATGGAATTCCTGCTCTCGATCCTATATCCGGATAGGCCCACTAAAATGACTACAACGTTAGCCAACACGATATTGGAAGCGTACACATATAAGAGACCGGTAGCATGGTGAGAGATAGTAGGGGAATTTGTGGGGAAGTTTCTAGCCGGATTGGGGAAGGTGCAACGTAACCCAATCTCCCCATTCCTGTATTACCTCTACCAAAGCGAGGACTTGCTACATGACAACGAAAAGACCACCTACCAGACGGCCAAGGCAAGCCACGATTAGGAGGATGCGGAACGAGATGCGGAACCTGAACTTGAATCGGATTAGGATTCCTCCGAAGCCGACGTTCAACCGGCATCAACCAATGCCAGGAAGAGGAAGAAGCAGACCGAGAGGTGCTACACCACACCTTTGATCCGTAGGAAGAAGGTCGCCAAGGTGAGGGAGGACGACGACCCTTTTGACATCATTGCGGAAGGCTATGAGAAGGCTAAAGATAACTACGAGCGGATCAAACTGATCCTGGCTGAGCCGTGCCAGATTGCACAAGACGTGGGACCAAATGAACTGTGCGGACATCTGGAGAGGAACCTACAACCTTGGAACGTGCAGGAGTTAGAGGCTCGTCTTGTTTCCTTGGAGAATTGGAACAGGAAGATAAAAATGACGATGGAGAAAAAAGAGGAAGAGGCGGCCGCGGTGATGGGGAGGGCTAATGCTTCCTCAGTTGCCTTGACCCGTGTCACAAAGTTCGTGCAACACCCGGGCAATGTGTTGCTGAAGGCGAGGTTGTTTGACGAGGGATTTGACGAAGCCCAGAAACTCTCCGTTTTAGTAGCAAAGAAGCTCGTTAGGGTGCTGTTGGAGTACCACGTGAAGATGGAGAAGGTGTTGGAGGAGTGCCGGAAGATCCACACAGGGATCTTCTACAAAATTGGGAAAGGTAAGCGGAAGGTCTCTACCGACTTGCAGCCGGCGGATGCGCTTCCAGGAGTGCTTGCGGAATCTGAAGTCGGATTCTAAACTCCCGACCCGGAACCAGAGAAGCGGAAGGACGAGCCTCCACCAATAACTCAGCTGAAGGCGGAGGGTTGAAAGGGGAAGACGAGCAAGGAAGAGGACGATACTCCAGATTCCCGAGTTTCAAAGAGGCAGACCATTTCCGTTTCGAAGAGGGCAACCTCCATGCGGCAAACCCGGTCAGCTTCACGGACTATCACTTGGAACGTGGTGGAGAAGACGCCCGCAAGCAAGCGGATCAAGGTGTAGAAGCCGGTGGACCAAGACGAGGAGGATGAAGTGGCATTTCCCCAAGACAAAACTTCAACAATGAAGCATTTGGATTCATCGAAGGAGGACCAGGATGAGAATCACAAAGACAAGGAATAGGGCCAAGCTTTGTTTTGTGCTCAAGGAACTAGCCGTAGGAAGTAAGAAGTTTAGAGGTAGGGTTAAACAGTCACAACAGTGACCTCATACTTAGGATTTTTACCCGAGTCCGAAACTTGTTCTAGGAAAGGTGGATCAGATTCATAACTTTAGGATCTGGTCGGTGGTAGTTAGAAAGTGACAAGACAGTTGTAAGGGGCCGTTTTGCCAATGGGTAGGTGGACTTCATGAGAATGAGATGTCCACGATGCTCATTGTGGGATTTCCGGATTTTTCTCTCATAAGGAGAGTATTTAGTTGTTAGTTGCAAGGTTGTTATGGTCTCGCTTGTTGATCTTACTGTGAGAGCCGAGCTTCTTAAGTTTTTGTGTTCAAGTTGGATGCTTTAAATAACCGCCGCTGCATCTAGAATCCAATTTCGGTTATCTTAGCATAAAAAAGAGGGTTTGCAAGCATCCAACTTTGAGGCATTGTTCCCTACAATTATATGAGATGCGGTGTCCCCTTTTATATTAAGTTTGTGTCCTTAGTCTTGACACCTTTCTATCTCTCTTTGTGTAAGCTCCAAAGTGATCGTGTCACGGACGTACTCCATTTGGGAATGGTTGTGTAACCTTTGGAAGCCTGGATTGCAGTAGAAAGAAGAGGTGAAAGATTTGGGTTTCTTTGAGATTCCGCGAGAGGGTTGGAAATGGTAATTGGTCATAACCGAATCCCGATTCTCTAGGAATCCTATCGTTGTAGTAAACGAAGGGTTGGAATACTTCCTACGTGACCGGTTGTCCGGCAACGTCTCTACAATTGTAAGGAGGTAGACACCACCCAAGTGCAAGTGTTTGTTATGTGTAGAAGTTGTTAGGATTGATAGTGAAGTCTGTCGCTACTCTAATCTACAAGGGGAGAGTTTTGTACACCGTTCTTCTCCAAATAGGACGCGTCCTCCAATAGCTAACGTCACGAGGGAAAACCAGAGCTGATTACTTATACATATGGTTTGATATTTCCGGATCCAGATTCAAAACTCGGAACAAGAAGTGAGGAGAGGGAATCCGGATAACCGAAAAGGTAAGGTGACCGGATTGGGCCTGATTGAATAAGAAGAATAAGAGGAAGTATATGAAGGAGTCATAACCGGATTGTTCCAACCTAGATAGCTACACCTATATCCTTGGAACGATACATAAATCACCAATTGGGGTATTGTAGGCACTTAAAACACTCAAGGAGATGCATTTGCAACAATAGTGTTCCGACAGACATGCATGTAGGCATTGCATGGCTTGCGGCCGCTCAAGCCTCTTGTGGTGTGATCGTGACAAGCGCCCTTGTCGGGCACCGATTGCGGATGTACACCGCCCTGGTCACTGCTTCCGCTGAAAAATCAAGCTTAAGTCGATGAGCATGGATCATACTTCTTGCCATCTCTACTACGGTGCGGTTAGCTCGCTCAGCTAATTTGTTTTACTCAAGTGTGTATAGTGTTGATGGTTGCCTTTTGATGCGGTGATGCTTCAAGTAGCCTCGAAATGCCTTGGAAATGAACTTTTCACCGTTGTCTGACCAAAATACCTTGATCTTGTGCTCCGATTGCTTTTCAGCAAGCGCCTTAAACTCCTTGAACATTTCAAGGCACTCTTTTTTAGTCTTGAACATGTACAACCACACCTTCCTTCAAAAATCAACAATGAAGGTCACAAAGTACCTTGCACCCCCAATGGATGTGGTCCTAATGGAGCCACACACATTCAACTGTACAATCTCCAAAGGCTTTGTGACACGAGCCCCTCCATCTTTTGGAAATGGTGCCCTATGTTGCTTGCCTTGTACACATCCTTTACAAAATGGCATAGATGACTCATCTTTGCTAAAGGACATGCCACTTACCATGCTTTGAAGAAAATGCACACTTCTCACGTTTAAATGACCAAGTCGACAATTGCCAAAGCTCTATGGCGCCATTCTTGTTTACGATTGTGCCAAATTGGCCGCATCCGCCTCATACATCATGGTAAAGGCTACTTGGTTCAAATTGTCTTCATGAGGTGCTACCGCAAGTACAACTCCATTTGGTGCCTTCATTGAGCACCTGTCCACATTGAATTTCACCTTCATATCGCTTGCCACAAGCTTGCTCACCAAGAGCAAGTTTGCTTGCAACTTAGGTACGTGGAGGACGTCTTTGATTGTCATCCTCTTCGAATGCCCCCTCATGAGCACTTCGACAACAATGGCACTGACTCTAATGGCATCGACAACACTATCCTCACCCAAATGCATATTGCGTGATATAATTACCACATACGTATGAAATGCCGCCGGATGTGGTGTCATGTGTTTTGTGGCGCCCGAATTTAAAATCGACTCACAAATGGACTTGGAATAAGGCCCATCTTGAGTTGTAAATGCGTAGTCATCATCCACCTTGGCATAGTTGGCATTCTCCTCTTCTTTTGCTTGGTATGTGTTGTCTCATTCCTCTTTCTTTGGCTTGAAGCAATTTCGTGCAAAATGGCCTGGTTTGCGACAACATAACATACCTTGGGCTTGCCACCTGAGGATGAGATGCCCCCTTGCTTTGCCTTGATACCAAATCGGCATCATCGCAATGCGCCTCCTTCTCCTTGTGCTTAGACACTTCATGCATCATTCATGCAACCACAAATTCCATGGTGAGGTCCTTCATGTGCAATGTCTCCAAGGCGGTGATCAAGTGCTCAAATGAGGGCCGCAAGCTCTCTAGTATTGCCATCACCACATCTTCATCTTTGATGGATACCTCCGAGCAATTGAATTGATCTACAAGTGCCTTCACTTGGTTGATGTGGGTGAACAATTCATCACCTTCTTGCATCTTGATTGTGAAGAACTTGCGACAAATGAAGAGGATCTTAGACAAACTCTTTGTTTTGTGGATGTTGCACAAAGTCTTCCATGCTTCTGCCGGTCCTTTGCAAGTCTTGATGTGGGCAAGCTGGTTGTCAACCAAGTTGAGCCCGATGACGGACAAGGCTTTCTTCACACGTCGATTGTAGTCCATTATCACCTTTGGATCATTGTCAGAGGATGGAGGTTCCTTGGTCTCCTCGACAATCACCCAAAGCTCCATGGACTCCAACACCATCTCCATTTTCAACTTCTAAAGGTTGAAGTTGTCCCCCTTTAACTTGTCAATGATCCTAACACTCTCATTCTTAAATGTGGCCACGATAACACTCAAATGGCCAAGATTGACCCTTCTAAACTCCTAATATACACTAATGCACCTCAATCACTCAATTGAGCCCCTTTTTGGCTCTCAAATGAATAACTAAGCACCTTACACACTCAAATCAGCTCCTTCAAGGCTCTAATGTGCAAGAACCTTTAAATAAATCACTTCTAAAACACTATATTCATTATATTGGAAGATTTCCATGATTTTGATCTAGTGCACATTCAGCTCGACTCGAGCTGAATGTGCATAATGGATACATTTTAGAGCTCAAGAGCAACATACGTATTAAATTGGGAGGCTCACAATCTCCCAATATAATGAATATGGTGTTCTAAGCTCAAATGTGCAAAGGTACTACTCAAACATTTAAGTGTTCTCCTTCTAGACTCAAATGTATACCTTTGCACCTCATTCAAACAAATCAACCTCTTCTTTGCTCATACACGCAAATATGGACTTCAATGACCTCAATGAGCTTCACCTAGACTTTAATGTGCAACTAAGCACCTCAATCACTAAAATCAGCGCCTTTAGAAAGCAAACAAGCACATCCACTATGTATGAACACTTACAAGGTTCAAAAGCTTGAATGTGCACAACCACCGCTTTTTGCAACTCCTTGTGCCTTTCCAAATTGCCTCCAGAGCTCCAAATGAGCCCTTGTGCACCACCAAAGCTTCAAAGTCTTCCTTGTATAATACTGAAGCTCTAAAGTTTTCCTAGTGCACCACCAAAGCTTTTAAAGCCGTCCTTGCGCACCCTAAAAGCTCAAAATCAGCTCTTGTGCACTTAAATACTCAAACTCACTCAAGACCTCTAAACAATCTTAGCAACAAAACTCTACACTCGCAACTCACATGAGTGGATCCATAACCTATTGATGTTAAAAGAAGTAGAGAGATGGTTGCACAAACAAGTGAAAGACACACAAGGTTGTACAATCAATGCTTGGAGTGAGATGTTGCCTTTTTTCAAAGGCCTTTATTTATACTACCACTTAGTGCCTTCTAAAGTATCTTGCAAGTGGCTTCTCAAGCAACTTGCAAGTCTCTCTATGCCAACTCATCGCCAGCCACTTGTCCTTGCTTATCCCATGCTAGACATGTCGGTTGGTCCTACATCTTTGACGTCTGGTGAGATAACAAAAGTATACATGTACCTCTCAAGTTCTTTTCACCTCTCATTTTTTTCTCCCCATTTACTTTCTTCTCTAAATCTACCTCAATTACTTTTTAAAATGCCATAATAACTATGAGCAACTCTTAACTCCAACACAACTTACCTTTTCAAAGAAACAAAATTTTTGGCTTACTAGGAAATGCTTTTGAACAAAAGTGGATTGGAAATGGTATTGCACACCCCCACTATATAAAAGATATCCAATAAGCAATACATTGGACAAGGCTTGCGGCCAAAAATGACCCAAACTCTACCTCTACTCTTATTATGTCACCAAACAATAACCAGTACTAAAACTTTAATCCACACTTGGGCCCATTTCCAGACTCTAATATAATTGCACTATTAGAGGCAAACTTAGTACCATATGAAGAACCTACTCTATGACCTGAACTTCAAAATAAACCTAGGCTCGAGCCATCTACCATACTAATATTATGCATACACCATCAAAACAATAAGATTGGTACCTCAAAAGAATTCACCACACTTACCTCCATAACAAATAACCACAACATACATCGACTTTATACAGAAACAACTCCACCTACACCTCTCCAAACTCTGGCGAATTGTAACAAGAAATGTTCCCAACTCAAATATGCCAACACAACACTGAACCACCGCACCACACCACCCCTCCTTTCTACATATTGTGACCATATCTTCTTAAAAATTTGACTTAGCACAGAGTTATTATACACGTGAATCCTTCAAAGAACCAACTGAAGTTAGCCGAGGGCATTGGCATATAGAGAAAGTTGGATATGGCATATACAACTCAACCAAACAAATAAAAACATCCAAAAGACTTCATGGGCTTCAAAATATCCTCAGAGCAAAAATGATGGCCCTCCATAAAACAATCTAAATTATCACTACACAATATGTTAATGACCCTCGCACATTTTTATAGATTGTTTAAACGTATTATATATATTAAACACACAAATAACACACCCTAACCTCTACAACAACCACCTCGATCAAGCCATACTAGCATCTATGGTTCAAATGCCACAAAATTGCACACAAATTGCAACCCTCAATGAAGTTTGAGCACATGTCAATATAAAACAAAACGAACTATCTGAAAAAGACTAGATAAATCTCATAGAATGCCAAGCCCCGCATGAACATAGCCACCCTACTCCATAGTACTTCCAAAGTGAAAGTTGGTCTTCTATGGAAGACACCTCAAACAAGGGCCTCAAAAAACTTCTAGATAAACATATAAAAAATCAAGATGTAATTATCAACCTCAATTTAATCTATAAAAGATTCCCTATTATTGACGAATGGACCGGTAACAACAACATTGATCAATGATAATGAACCACTTACAAACTTTTGAAAAAATTCCACAAAAAAACAAAAAACATGCCTTGTTAAATTTTGTACTGGATAATATATGGGAAATGCCCGCAAACAACTCTTCTTTGGAATAGAACAATTCTCATCCATACCATGCCCCATATGCACATCCACGGATTCAACACATGGCTAGATGTACTCCTCAAATGCCAAAACCATCACATACACTCCCTAATCGTCAAAAGGCATGATAAAGCGATAAAGAAAATTAGACAACTTAAGGCCTTAGAGTCCTCTTAGGGGACTTTTGGAGGTTTAGGCAGGTTCCTATGGTGTCAATTGGTGACATTCCTTTTTAAAATTTCTACTATATATAGATAATGCTATAAGCTTTGTATGAGTCCAATTTTTCCTAGATCCGACATCGTATGCAAAAGTTATAGGGTTTTGAATTTCAAACGGGGAGAGTGGATGCTATGGGCACCTCCAATATTTTTTGCTAGTACACTCTATTGAATGTGAGATTTTCAATATTAAAAAATAATATTATTTCCTTTCATATTGTCAAGAAAAATCTTTTGTCTTAAGTGGAAAATAGCATATTAATCTAAGTCAAACATTCTCACACATTGTCACACTTTGTCGAGCGAGGCACCAAAAAAACTTCTAGTTTTCCACAGAATACTATGAGATCTTCATATTTGTTACATTTTATTTTTTCTACTACAAGATGCGGTCTGAACCTTCACATTGACCATTCAAATTATCATTCTAAAACATATTTAGTTCACAAAAAATAAATTGTGAATTGGCAATTTTTGAACCTCCACTCTTTGCACATTTGTTTCCAATATGCCACTCCTTTTCTACCTCTAAGAATTGGTCTACGAAGAAATAACATTATGATTAACATGATGGTAATGCTTTTAGACCTTGTGTAGTGCAAAAATTTGACATCAAGTGAAGTCAAAGTCTATTGATCCACTCAATGCAGGGAAGAAAAAGAACAAATTTCTCTACTTTAAACACTATAATCTTTCAATTTGTGCGGTCAAAGTTTATGAGATTTTGTGAGGGCGTCAATGAATAAGTTTTTATATATATACTATGGTTGGATGTGGAATGAAAATCTTAGATTACCTCATTACTCATTACACTAGAACAAGGAGTTTTGAAGTGTTGTTGGTGTGAAAATGCCTTGGGCCTTTAGGGGTTAAATAAATCACAATGCTTCATACTCATGAAATCCTTGAACTTTCAACAACAAACCACAAGAAAACACAAGCCCTCCATGGCTACTTTCATGCACATGTAGAATCGAAAGATGTCAGTATAATGCCAAATTCAAACCAGACATACTATGCGTCAAAGGACTACCATACATGGACCCTCCACTAGACCACATAAATACAAACCTTACTATCCAATTTATCAAATTCAAATATTGTAATGACAAATTCTCACTAGAAGCAATTGAAAACAAAATTAATATATACCAACCACTTATTAATGACATTGCAGCCTTTGGATAGAAAGTTGACCCCTCGATTATCACCATTGCTGGAGTTAGAGCTACTACCTTTATCTTCTATTTTGAAAAGTGTCAAAAAAACATTCAATATCCACATTAACCCAATGTAAAAAGACATTTACAAGAATCAAGATTGTTGCTATCCAACATGCAATGTCCATACTCCTACACAAATAAAAACTTGAAAATAACCAACCTCTCTTAGATTTATATGATACTCTTTAAAAACTTATTAAATAACACACTTTTTATCTATATAGATCATCTTTTTGGAAATGAGCATTGTCGCTTTGGCGAGTCTTTAGTACATAGTTACCGGTTTCCGGTTCTTGGTCACATAGTGTCTACAAGAGGGAGAGTAGTTCTACACTACTGAACCTATGTTTGGTGGACATGGATTTTGTGGTAGAACAAACAAACACTTTATTCACTCCCGCCCCTTGCAAAGAACCGGATTTCTTCTTTCGTTTTTATTGATATTTAATGAAATTCTTGAAAGCATATATGACAAACTATTTAGAACATAATTTAAAATTTTCATGGAATTGGAAAATCAACCAAAAAAATAGTATTTCCAATAGACACAAGAATATACTAGTATATGTTGTATGTATTGTATGTATTGTATGTATTGTACATATGGCATATGGAACTCCGTTGTTTTCATTGGTATAGAGGAATCGCCTGTTTACGAAACGTATGTAAATGTATAACGGATATGTTCTTGAATTTACTTAAAATGTACGTTATTTTCTTTAGATACAAATATTATTTCTTTCATATTATATTATGTCATGTACCTGGGATGCCTAGATACATTGTATATGCATTAGTCAATTTTGAGCACTAACGGATATTTAACTAAATATGGACAAATCAATCAATTATGGACCAAAAAAAAACTTAGACTTGGATTTCATTTCCTATATCATACAAAAAAACAAGAAAATATGGGCTAAATCCTAAGGATACACATTCAAAATTGCGTTCCACCAAACATTGTCCCACATAAAACTATAATAAATGTCCCATATCATTATAAAGTCTCTTCAAAACCAATAGAATCCTTAACTTTAATCGTTGGCCGTTAATCCACAAAATCTAAAGATTCTCCAAAAACCTACAGATTCTCCGTAGACCCTACATATTCTCCCAGACCCTAAATATTCCCTTTGAACCCTAAAGAATCTCCATATGCCCTAAGGATTCTCGAAGACATAATTAAAGGTCGGGGGCCAGCAGACAAAGAATGAGGAGGAATCAAAATCACCGAATATATTTATAGAAGAAATCTCATGATAAAAAAAGGTGATAAAAAAACTCCAATGATCAAAAAATGTATTCAAAAAATGGGATGTAAAATAAGGTGATTATTTGGATATTGAACAAAAAAATATGCAGCCATGAGAGGTGGTCAACACGAAAACGAAGAACGAGGTTTGTCCTTCGAGTACAGACGTTGGCCGGCAGCCGACGGACAATAGAGAGTTTAGTGGACTTCAAACAAAGAAGGCTCCCCATAAGCAGCTCGCAAAAGTAGCAGCAGATGGCAGAATGATCTTCTGAAAATTTAAGGAAACACTTAGAGAGTAAAGGCACGAGTAAGTAGGGCAAACAAATGATCTCCAAACTCAAAATAAAAAAAGTTGTCGGATGGCAGCGGACAAGAAGAACTTCAATGAATAAGATTAAAATCCTGTCAACAAAATATTGTGAATAAAACATCCATCAAAAAAGTCCGGCAAAGTGGGTAAAGAAATACAGGTGATTGTACTGAAGACAAAAACAAAGACGAGGAAGTGGGTTTCATAAAAAAATGACTGCCAATTGGCAGCACGTAAAATATTGAACATCCAAAAATGTCCTTCAAGAGAATACATTGATAACAAAATTACTGTAGAAGATTTGAACACGCTGACAGAAGACAAACGACAACACATAGACAAAAGTTTGTTGAACTCATATGACACACAAGATTCTACCAAGCACAACATCAAAACAGAAAGGTAAAAACGGCGCTTGAATTAAAAGAAGTACATCAACGATAAGATCCGAATAGAGCACGATATTTTAGTAAAAATGAAGGTTACATTTGGAGGTGCCCCATAGATGGCAGCAGTCCGGAAAATCGATTAGAGAAAAGCAACTGCAGGGGACTATTTACAAGCTGAACTATACTTAACATCTACTGGTTCTTGCGCCATGCAAGAGCGTACATATCGGAGTCCACGTCCAAACCGGTGTCGCATCCGCTTTCAAACGGATTACCCGTAAAGCTTGAAAATGAATCGTTGTCAACGTTTTGGTAGCCCACAAGTCCACCTCGTCCGATCCATTGCAGTAGCGGTCTTCTTTATCAGAGCATCCCAACCGAGCATCAACATAGAGACCGCCATCGTCGTCGGAATCGTCATCGTTGTCAGACTCCTCTTCGTCAATTACATCTTCATCGTTCCAAATCTCATAATGAACGTCACTCGACGGAACAGTGCTATCCACAAAGTTTTCAGACACTACACTTTTTTGAGACTCTGCCTCCATGGCAACTCTAGCCTCATTTGCCTCCCTCTCCTCCCTTTCCTCTCTTGCTCTCCTAACTAGGGCCATACTACGAGTCTCAACCATGTCGTTGGCTGGAAGCAGAATCAGACTAAGAAAAGGAAAAAACGAGCGCAGACAAAACACTCCAATCTGTAGCAAGTAAAATTCAAGATACACAAAATCAAGTGCACACAATGAGATACTGCACATATAGTGAATCCGTGAATTTGTAATTCACTTGCCGCAAATTGTTCATCGACAATAATTACTCATGTACAACTACCCATCTACTCGTCATTATGATATCGAGCAACACACGTGCCACAAATTTTAGTCCTTCCTTCACACGCACAAAGACTTTGACCACAAAAAATGAATTGAACTGCATACGCAAAATACAGAGGTTGTCGGCTGGTAGCCCACGAGAAAAACACCAACTATTCAGATTGAGATCTCGTTAGATGAGTTACTTGAGAAAAGTATCAATGGCCGAAGATTGGCAGATACTGCTGTTCCACGCAGCATTCTAATTGATAAATGATGAACAAATTACATTGCAGAGAACATCAATCCGTTAGCTGGCAGCCGACTAGAAAAGCAATCAATCGCCATTGCTATGAACAGCGATGCCACTTGCCTCCAAACAAGCCATTGCAGCGCTCGCAACTTCATACAGGATACGGTGAGACTTTGGCAGCCCACGCTTATTATGAGACGGGTAGCAATGCGAGAATAGAATGATACTGCAGTTCTGAACATCTGGATCCCGTTGTTCCCGTTCCCATTGCCTATTCCAACACTCCTTCCCAATGATCTTCTTAGAATCTTTCTTGGTCGTGAGTGGAACCCACCATTCAACCTTAAAGTTCCCGTAGGAATCCCGAGGACTGTGGTTAACGCACTCCAGTACCCGGCCCATCCACACAGGAATGTAATAACCAGTGTAGGGTCGGCAAAGAACAAAATCACCAAGAAGAACATCAATAAATGGATTGAAGGATAATTTTGGACAGCTCATTTCTGGGTCGCAGTAAGGGTAAGGATCGGGATCATCTTTTGGTGTGACATCCGAGCTGGAAATAATTGCATTGGGCAGTGACGTTGCCCTAGCATGATCACGCATCCAGTCCGAATTCGGCTAGAATCCTTCGCGCAAACAGTCGGGATTGAGAGGGAGAGGACCAGAAATAAGCTGTAAAAGAGGCTCCCAATAAGCAATGAAAGGTGCCATATCCGCGGCATATCTTTTGTCTCGAGCCATGCCCGTCCTCCAGAACTCAATATACTTTGCAATACCGTTCTTGATAAAGGACTGCTTCTCGCTGTTTCCAGTGGCCCTTGCAATCTCCTTCTCCTTATTACGCTTCAATTCGTTGACATGAACGTCACCCCAAAGCGGCTTGAAGGGTACTGGTTTCAAATCACCATTTGGAAGGTTAGGATTCCCGATTTTATCTGTCGTCTACATCTTCACAAGCTTATTTGATTGCAAAATACAAAAAAGTTAGACTGAATCAAGAAGGCAATGAAATTGAAGGAAAGGAGGACAAAAGAAGCACAAAGGTAAAATCCGTGAGCTGGCAGCTGGCAGATAAGTAACAAGAGAATTGGCAGAAAATGAATGCAAACGAAATGATGACAAAAAACAAATGAGCCTCATCCGGAGGGAGCCAAGATGAATCCGTTGCACTTCTCTTGTATCTCATGACCGGCCATCCCGCATCTTCACCTTCCTCTTCAATGTAAAATTTGAAAAGGTGCATCTCACCAAGACTGATAAGCTTATTCTTGCCGTCGTGATGGTAATTAGCAATGTAACTTTTGAAATCAGCTACCTCTTGAACAAGTTCAAGAATAAAGGCTACTGTCTTCTAATAGTCCATGAAAGATTTCATGAGGTCGGCTAAGCAGTATGTGTTTTTCCGTTTGATGAATTTTGAAAGGTAACTAACATGCGCGTCAATGTCCTCATGAGTGTGGCCGACAATCAAGAATCCCACAGTCACTTCCTTAAAAATTTGTCTAGCTATGAGAAGCGAACAGAAGGCCATGACGAACTTGTTCTTGTTATCCTTCGCAGAGTTATCAAGTTGGAGATACAGCTTCCGAGAAAGCTTAACTTCCGGTTGAGCGAGCCAAGCAACTGGGAGGGGATCGCCCCTTGCTTCTGGAATCGACGAACTACATCTGGATTTACCACGGAGTAGAGCTTCAAAGAACGGATTCTGAGGTGGACATGTAAAAAGCTGCTTAGACTCTCGCACAGGTCCGCGCTCTAAAGCCCGAAGAACACGGCAGATAGACGAGATTGTGAAATTGGAGTCCCCGAGCCATAAGGACGTCGAGTAATGCACATACGCACTGTCGCCGTGATCGTGAGTTAGCATGCCAATACATGAAATAGGAATATGTCGAAGACCTGCGGTCGCCTTTGTAATCCGCTGCATTCTTGGAATGGTCGTCTTAGAAGTATCCATCTTGTCGTGAATAATGCAGAGAAACTCAGACGGGTAATTAATGGACTGAGATGTCCATCGGGAGTACACATTATGGCAAGCACTTTGGTAGTTGAGATGCCTCGCCCGATCATCATGCAGTGCTTGCCATTCGTCAGACCCGCGAGGATATTTGGCAAGAAACTCAACCAGATAGTCACACTCGGTACATCTCGAAAAGTTGCTACCAACAGCCCTTACCTCAACGTTCCGAAAAAACTTCCGTTTCAATGGACCTATAGCAGATTGCGAAATCGGCTTGATACAACATTCAGAGTTCACCTGGAATCAACAGAGAAAGCGATCAAGACTAATGATGTAGAATTAGAGAGATGCAGAAATAGACATGCATCGGCTGCCAACCGCCAGAATAGGTTACATGAGCAAGTCACATGTGCAATTAGGTAGAATGTTGAACCTTACCAGGTTCGACATGTCACGGAGATGATTCCAGTTCATCGCAGCTAGTAGAACCATCAGAGATGCAACCCTCTTGTTGCGGATGACTCGAAACTCATTTGGCATGTGGTCTGCATTATCGTTGATGATTCTGGAAATGGTCCCACTAGCCTGAACAGTCTGAGACTTGAGGCACAGAATTCCAACATTTCCATGACAATCGTTTACGCATCCATTCAATGAATCCGATTTATGTGGCTTGATTGTGCTCAGAACAGTAGATAAGGCACTTAGACAGTAGTGGACCACCTTCAAGGCGCGTGTGCAAAATCTTCCTGCGCAGCGTGGTCATCTGAAGATCTTCATGCTCAGAAACAAAGAGTACGCCCACGTCAGTGTCACCCAGTATGTCCGCATCACATGCCTCATGCGCGATGCAAACTTGAATCATCGCCCGACCAACTAATGCGAAGTTATTGTCGAGCAAGTGGCAATACTTGTTCCTCCATTGTGGTCGATCCGGATACTGAAATTGATCACATTTGACCCCTGAAGGGAAGGTTGCGTCAATTGGTGGTCGGTTAGTCGGGCATCGGCTGCCAGCCGACAGAACGTCCTCATATCCTTCTCGGCTTGCTTCGGAGTTGCTGCCTGAATCCTTATCGAATCCCGTGGACACTAGAAAAGTGTTGTCATCATAGATCCTGTCCCCGCGGTCGTCGTCATCCAAAGCGCCTGATATCTCACTCACTCGAGATTCATCAGTTGAGGCGTATCCAATGTCGTCACCAGTCCGCATGGGGAGAACTCGATAGCCACTCCAAAGAACAAGGTTACCCACCGTGTCACCAAGCGTGCTCACCTCAGGGAGCTCGCAATATGCGGTATGAGTGAGGAACTTGACATTTACTATCTGGACTCGGACAACCAGAAAGAAGCTGTGAGGAATTAGGAACCCTTCCCACGATCCTTTTGGTGAGCACTTGTAGATAAATCCTACGCCTGCACAACAATTGTGACCCATGACATCAACAAGGAGGGCAACCTCCATGCTGTTACGAAGGTTCAGAAATGAGAGAACTGGTTTGATATCCCCAGTGGGTTGCAATATGGATTCCGGTGGATCCTCAATGAGTTCGTCAATGATAGCGAATGGCCGACGGTCAGCCGCCTCCCAATCGATTGACCGACCACAATATTCGCGAAGCATGGTTGATCCATCAGTTGAGAACGGAATAGGCATTTCCATCGAATCGGAAACATTGATCACCTTGATACGAATAATCCATGGATCCCTCAGAATGATTTTTTGAACAACTCCGCGACCAGCAAAGTAGAGGCCCGAGTGAGTTAGGGCGACTTGAACACCTTTACGGGGCTTCCATCAACCTGATTTTCCGTTCTTCATGAACGATAGAATGGGTCCACAATCCATGTTCCACAATGCCAACTTGGCTTCGTCGGCTAGGAGCCGACAAAATTTGTTGATAAAATCGACCTATGGATCACGCATCCAGCTCGAGAATGGCTCACAAATAGGGTGAAGGCGAATGCATGCGTCTATGAGTCAAAATCGATGCTTTAGGTTTTTGGATTAGGATTCAAGATTAGGGTTTAGGGTTTCGGGTGAACTTCCAATGGATTTCAGTGCTTTCGCATGAGACTTGGGAAATCGTGAATTGGAAAGAGCATGTTTGTGATTTCATGGAATGCAGAAACAAACTGAGAAGGAGCACTTTTGTGCACAAATTCGGTTGCCTGTGTTTAGGGTATCAAGACTTCAGAAATTCAGGTGATCAACGCTGTTACAACGTTAAGGTGACGCAACAAGGTCAACTTACACAGTATCAAAATGCGACTCAAAATCTGAAAAGCTGTAGGACAATATAGGGATTGAGTAGATATCTTGCGAGAGTAGTTCAACCTAGGAAATACCTGGACACCCTAATGGATTTCAAAGTGATGAAGTACGGTTTTACCTAACATGGAATCTGAGCTCTAATCAGAGAAAGCATTGAATAGAACTGCACCATAAATGATCGCCTACACCATAAATGAACGCCGACTTCCAGAAAGTGATTGTGAACGTGCAACAGGAAAAATGCTGGAATGTTGAAAAGAGCCAGTGCAGAACAGTGCAATGCGGACGATCAAAGCTGAGACAAAAACTATACGACAGGAAAGCGTGTGAGGGCAGGTCCAACAAGGAGAAGCAGAAGATAAATGATAGAGGATTCGCAGTAGATGCGTTGATATCCCTCTCTCAGCTGAACAATGTGTGCGAAAGTCGATTTTGAAATTTCGCACCAGAATCACCTTCGTGGATTTGCGCCCAGAAATTTGCAAGCGATCATTCCTGGACTTCAAATTCAAATTCAAACGGAATCGAGTGTGAATCTTCAATACGAAATTCAAAAAGATTTTCCAAAGAATCGAAAATAAAATATTAATGACGAGGATGAATGAGTCAAATCCGAAAGCCAAACTAAAAAGAAATTACAAAGAATCAATGAATATATAAAAGAGATATTTAAGAAAATCTAAATTAGAATATTAAAAAGAAAGTTACATTAGAACACAAAAACGATAAATAAATTTGAATATTAAAAAACAAAAAGATTTTAAATTAAATTGAAAATGCCAACTGTAAATTTAGACGGTTGGATGAAAACTGTCAGACTACCGAGACTATTAGACAATTAGACTACCGAGACTCTTTGATGGCCTTTCGATTAAGGACAAAAGATGATCGAACGGTTGGGGCGTTTAGATTCGACGAGGTATAAAAGGTCAGGCTTCCACCAAACCGGGTCATTTGCAATCTACTCTTCCTGATTTAGTTAAGCAGCTTTAGGATTAGGTTGTAAAGTTTTTCCTAGATTAGGACTGAATCCGTCCGCGGCCAGTCGATGTAGTGTTTCCGGCAGTTGAAGAAAGTAGTGAAGGAGCACCCAGCACACAGAACGAGGCAGAGGAGCTCCAATGCTAGAGTCCTAGTCACTAGCCGACAGGTTTTTCCCAGCAGCCGACAAAATGTCTTCATTCGATAGGTATGTTTCTCTTTCACCGTCGGCTGCCAGCCGACGACAAGCTGTATATATTGTTGATTTTTCCATATGTTAATTCCATCGAATGTAATATTGAAAGATATTGTAGCAACTGTGCTGCCAGCCGATGATATTCATAAGTGTCGACTGGCAGCCGACGACATACGACACGGACGTGGCTCACGAGCAATGCTCGCTGATTTGTTGCGCAAGTTGAGTAAGCTGAAGTGGCTGTTTGGGCCTTGTATTAGTGAGGACGAGGCGGTCTGGCTCGATAATCTGGTACCGAAAGCCACATTCGAGGCTCGTTTTGAATTGACAGAATGGGGTATTACCTGGAGGCCGGGGGAGGTGACTGAAATGGGAATTAATGAGAAGCACATGGGCAAGAGTTTTCTTGGTGGAAACCTGGTCGCTGAGATGGATATTATGGAAGATCGTGAGGACGACGACTGTGTTTGACTCCTACTAATGGTGAAGGTTCGAGTGGCCGACGATGACCCGAAGTCTTATGCTGTTTGAATTTGCTGGGCCCTCTGCTCACAAGAGCTCTACACGTCGGCATAGGAGGTGGGCATTCAATTTAACGACGAGTATCCAGAGAGCCGTGCGGAATTGGTGGACTGCTTTATGGAGGCAAAGGACCAGAGAGTGGCGCTCAATGGTGGATTTGAGGGGCGCGGCAGACTTAAAGCTGCAAAGAAGCCAAGGGCCTCAAAAAAGGCTAGCAGTTCAGCACTGATTGTTATTGCAGAGGCACCTGATACGGCTCCAAAGAAGCAGGCGTATAAGAAAACTACAAAGGTGAAGACGGTGGCCAAAGCACTGGTATGTCTGAACAACCTTTCATCTAATATCAACAGTAAGGAGGTCGAGGAGGTATACAACACGGTCGAGAAAGGATTGGGGCGTTGTTATCCGTTTGGGCAGCAGGTTCTACCAGTTAAGATTCATTTGCCTAAGATCCACCTTGCGCCCAAAGGAATGGTTTACCGTGAACTCGTCGAAAGGCGCCTCGACCATCTCCGGGTCATCTACAAAGCCGTTGGTCCTTGGCGAGCAAAACCGCCACTATATTGCGTTCCTCTGCGTGCTCCACTAGGTTCTGCTCAAGATGACAAGGAGTTAAAGGGTACGGAACTTCTTCGCAGGAGCATGCCCAAAATGATGGAGGACCAAGTTCATTTCACCGGTCAGACCTACAGGTGGTATGAAGAACCAAATTGTCATTGGTTCATCATTGGTGGGCAGCACACGTACTCTGTGTGTAAGGAGCTCGGGGAGATGGAGGACCCCGAATCTTTGAGAGCTAAGTATTTTATGGAGTGGGACATTATCGTACTCTGGTCGAATACTCAAGACGACCTGGTGAAAATTTTGAACCCCTTGAACGTCGATGTTGCTGAGAAGAAAGCGGAAGAGACCTACGTTCCCCAGCTTCGGAGAATGAGGGAGAGGTGGGTTGAGCTCAGTCGCGTTGACAAGCTTCAAGACCATGTTGCCTGGAAGGTATTTTTATTGCTCACTTGTTTGTTCATGCTATTTGTGTAATGTGGCTTAAGTGTGTCTGACCGTCGGCTGCCAGCCGACGGCCTGACATCCCTTGGAACCTGACTCTATTCATTGTGATTGTTGCAGGATTTTTGCAAGAATCACCTCACTCTAATTATGAGTAAGCCTAAAGCATGGAGACCCAGAAGCTATCCCTTGTTTTTGTTCCTAATGACGGCTACAACAAGTGGCAAGTGGTTTTCACCACCTAGCAGATGGGTCAATTAATTGGGGAAAACGGACAACCTCCTCTCCATATTCCTCGAATTCCGCAGCGGGACATCACGCACACGTACCTTTCGTACCTTGTCAACCTGCGTGATGAGGACTCCATGAAGTTGGCTGAGGCGATCCTGGATAAGAAGGTGTTTATTAAGGTGAACGCAGGAAAGGAGAAGGGGGTTGTTGGTATGTCGATGAAGTCGTGGGTAAAGGATGTGAAGATGAATTACATCATCAAGAACGAATTGATGCTGAAGTACCGCGATTATCCATTGAAAAAGCCTGGAGAGTCCGCATATGTTCCGTGGGCGTATGAGCAGTTTACGTTGCTTGCCGCTGAGAAGGGTATCAATGATGAAACCCTTGATAACATCCGATGTGAGTTGGAGCAGGCCGATGCCGGCGCAACATTCTTGAAGGGGAGGAACAACGGCATTACTCCAACAACTAATGAGGCCCCGCCCGAGTTATGGTCGATCGTGAAGAAGTACGCCGTTCTTTGTGATGAGGATCTGGTTGATGAGTTCGCCATTCGCTTTGATGTTTGTGTTGCAAAGGGGCTTGTCGAACTGGTGAAGAAGATCGACGACAAAGGAGACGTGCAACTCGAAAAGGGAGCTCGCGAGATGTTCGTTGTATTTGGATTTGACGAAGCAGGGGAATCGATCTTTATTGGCAGAGACGGGCTCAAAGCAATTGTGTAGAGGGTGCTGCGAGTGAGTGATGATGATCAATCTGAGATTTTTGCTCCTACAATTCTTATAACTAATGACAACTCCAGTTTCCAAATTGAGTCAGAATGTCGTAGTTAGACTAGGGTTTGTGCCGCCCACACAATTTGCTACCTCCATGACAGTAGCCGGAAGTTCGAGGTGTCGGCCATGCACGACAAACCTCTGGCTAATGTCGAAATCCTCTACAACAAACCAAGCGATGAGCGTGAAAGATTCAGCCAGTTCAAGAAGATGACGGGATTGACAAAGCCTCTTAATCCTGTCTATGACGATGCTGCTTTGCCCTCGACCGAGAGTTGGTGTGGAGATGTGTGCAATCCTTGCATGGGTTTGCTCACGGCAATTTTGAGTCCCACCTAAGCGGTGAAGGAATCAAACCTCGCCGTCTTCAATGCTTGGGGTGGTGGGAATGTCACAGCTTTGGCCTTGGTTGGTTTCCTTACCTCTTGTCGTGATTGCTTTTGTTTTTAGTCCTGCATTTACCGGTTCTTGTCATTGCATTTTGTCGGCTGGCAGCGGACAGTTTTTTGCAGCGGGTTTCTGACTATGCTTTTTGTATTTGTGCTCAGCGGGCGAAAGCAACTGTGCTTGAGTATATGCGCAAAGGAAGCTGACGTCGCTATCGCGAAGGAGCGCCTTAAGAACATGTCATTTCTCCCGTAGCCGCCTAGTGTTCCTAATCGAATCACCTGGCCTCATCAGTCGGATTCATCATTTGGGGTTACTCAGCTTGGAGAGAATTTAGCGCCGCCCTCGAAGGTTGTGGAACACGATGAATTTTCTCGTGCTGCTTTGAAGGTAGTCAAAGAGTTTGTGGTCCAATCCACCCAAGCGTCCATGTCACGGAATTCGTTGGATGTGTTTGATTTATCGGAGGACCAAATTTTGGATTGTGATATCGGGTCGAATGATGAGAAGGCCGGTCAGGACCATCCGATTACCCCTATCGACAAAGGACATCAGTCTACAATGCCAGATGTGTTGCCTATAATAGTGGAAGAGGCAATGCCTACCGGTTCTGTGGTCATCAATTTGGCCGAGCAACAGCAAGTTGAAACACTTGTCCGGAGTGTCCGCACATCTGTGGCAAGTCCTAATGCAAAGACTGTCCATCCTCCGAATCTCGCAAGGGACCCTACTGCTCGGAGAACGATTACTCCAGATTCTGAAGTCGTCCAACCGGGACCTCAGAAAGAAGTTCCCGTGATTTCAACGGGTACTGACGTCCCTTTTGGAAGTCCTAATGCAAAGAAGGCAAAGATTAGCAGCAAAACTTCTGGGAAGAAGCGGGCGACGTCTCCATCGGCAAAGACGAAGGGTTGTGTTGCGAAGAGCGGGTCAAGAAGCAATTCTTCTTCAAAACCGAACACCCCAATAACCCCTGATGGCAAAGATCTCACCAACGAGCCCCTGTCTCTTCTTGTGGATCGCGTAGGCAATCCATCCGGAGGTTAGTTTGTTAGTTAGCTTACTGTAGGTTCAGAATTTAGTGACCTAGCGTGCAACTGATTTTCTGAAATATTTACAAACCCTTTATGATTTTGTACTCAAGTACATTACTAATTTTATGTTTTATTTTATGAATTATTTTCTGACCTTGTTTAATCTTTCGAGTCGGTCCGTCGGCTGGCAGCCGACCTAGGATCTAATGTCCTGTAAATGGTCTTTCTTTAAATCAGCTGATCAGAGGACTAGTACTCCCGTACTTGCTGCTTCTGGTGCAGTGGAGCAGGTTGCTGCTGATCAAGAATCCGAAGCATTTGAGCACATGGTTCAGGTGGGTTTGACACCCCTCAAAGATTACTTCCTTGTACTTGAATTGAATGGTTTGGTTCTCACGCATGGCGTTGACCATGTTACAAAGTTCCGGCCTCACACCCAAGAATTTTTCAAGTACTGTGTTGATAATTTTACTGTCGTGATTTGGAGTTCCGAAAGTCCGGCTGGAGTGGGGACTCTTCTTAACGACCTGCAAGATCAGTTCGAATACATTCTTCACAGGATCAAACATGTCTTTGATAATACCCTTTGCGATGTAGCTCGGTATACTATCAATGTCAAGAAATTCTACCTCAAGAGACTATCAACGCTATTTCTTAGTTATGGGGATTTGATAGGGAAAGGAGCCAATAGCGCCAACACCCTCTTGATTGACGTTCATCCGTACTCGAACGTCAAGAATTCTCCACATAACGTCATTCATCCAATGCCCTATACTCTCACTTCAACTGAGACTGCCGCTGAGAGTTTGGAAGCTCTCTCGGTGATAACTTCCTTTCTAAGTGCAATGAAGGAAATGAATTGGACTCTTCCCGAGTACACCTCAAATGTGGACCACCTTATCTTGGTGAAGAAGTTTGCCTTGCCCTTTCAGAGTGACAAGCCCCGTCGTCCTCGTCCCCAAGTTGCGAATCCGGAGTTGAATGATGAGCTCTCAGCCAGTGTGGATACGGTCGTGCCTGATGCTGCCGTCGTCGCTGTTGTGCCTCTCGGCCACTGGGTGACCTTCCTTGAACCTAAGCCTGTCGACCCTTGTAAGACTCGGCTAGTAGCCGTCCCGGGGAACCCTCGATTGCTTCCAGGACAACCGGAGTAGGAGCAGTTTGTTTGGTCCTTTCCAAGCGACAAGCGTCCAAGGTCACTTCCAAGTAGACGTTAGGTCAATCCGTTGGCTGCCAGCCGATGCTGAAATTCATTCCATTTCTTTTCGTGACATTCGTCATGACTATGGAATTTTATTTTTTAGTTCGCATAGTGATATTATCTTTGTGTGAATGTTTACCCATAATAAACATTGATTGTAATTATCTCAACTTCCTATGCACTTGATGGGTTCTTAATTCATGCATTGTCATCCATTCATTTCTCCAAGTTAACTCTGGAGTTGGCGACGCAAGTGAGTGGTCTTTATGGCTCCGCGCCGGACCATCTGAGAAGGTCAATGAGTACTTCCTTGTCCTATCTTTGAACGGTCTCTTGATGGCTCAAGGTGTTGGAGCCGACAGGAAATGGCATACCATCCTCCGGCCGATGCTGAAAGAGTTTCTCGAGTTTTGTGTTTCCAACTTCATTGTGGCAGTTTGGAGTGACCAATCTAGCTCTTTTCTGAAATTACAAATGATAGCTCTTGAGGGACAGTGTGGCATCATTAGATAAATTAGACATCGTTTCCACAACAGTTTCTCCGACACAGTGACGACATCGTTCAATGGTCGGACTCTTTATATTCGAAGGCTTTCTACCCTGTTTTTGCATCCCTCCGGCCTGTCAGGCACTGGGGCAAATAGCCCATACACTCTTCTTCTTGGCTGCTGTCGTTTTGCTAATGTCTGGAACAGTCCCCTCAATGTCATGCATCCACTCACATTCAATCTGACTTCGAAGGAGACCGTGAAGAATGTCGTTCTTCCTAGTGTCGTTTAGTTCCTTTCCGCTTTGCTTTCATCGGGATTGTCTGTTCCTGAGTATGTTTGTGAGATCATCGATTTGACCGGATATCCTCGTCTTTGGCCCGATGACCCAAAGTGGGCAGAGTACGTCAAAACGTACCCCAGCTTGATGCGTCTCAGCATTTCTTCATCTTAGGATAGCAGCGTCGGCTGGCAGCCGACGCCCTCAAATGTTCATTTTATCATACCATTATTGACCTGCTGTAATACAATTTTTTTGGTAATAAAGCTCTTTCGTTTTTTGAACAATCATTTGTGATTGGTGCCTCATTGAATCCATACATGTCTGCTTTATTGACTTCAGATGCAAAATTCATTCCTTGAAGTCGGAGTTCTTGGGGATATTTCGCACCAACTTGCCGTTGTGACTGATCCGAAAGACATTGACTTGACGGATATCTCCCCGCGCTTCAGCGGCTTCCAGTCACTATTGGGAGATTACGAGAGACTGGAGCATCAAGAAGTCTCTCGTGCCTCTTGCGCTCGTGGATTTCATAACGATTGTGGCCAATGCTCACTTCAGCGTGGCGGGGAGCCTGCAGTTGTATTCAAACCTGTTGTTGTAGTTGAGATCGTGTCACCGATGCGTCTTGGGAATGTCGTTGTTGTTTTTGGCTCCACCCGCTGTCACGTCAAGGAGGTAGACATCGACGATTTAGTTTTAGATGGTGCTTGTCCTATCGGTCTCAATGTCGTCGGCTCCTAGCCGACACCTTTGTCTGCTTCAGTTCCCGTTGTCGACCGCAGCTCCGATGTGGTTCCTAGGAACATTCAGGTGGGTCCTTCAAGCTACTACCTCGTCCTTGAACTAAGGGGGCTTATCTTCACCGAAAGTTTTGTTTGTCGTGGCAATGCTAAGAGGAAGAGATTTCATCAAAAATCTAGGCGTGGGCTTCGAGAGTTCCTTGCTTTCTGCCAGTTGTCCTTTTCGTTGGCCTTTTGGTCAACCGATAAGTGTAGAGAGATCCATCGACACATGGATCACTTGTTCGATGTTTTCCCCAACTTGCGAAAGGACACAAAAGTGTTGGGCACTACCTACTGTGATTTCTCTACGGCCAAGAATCCCACGACTTTAGTTGTGCCGCTGTTGAAGAGATTGGCCCGTTTGTTTTCTGATAGACGCTATTTAATCGGGCCTGATGCAAATGAGTAGAACCCGCTTCTCGTTGATTCCTTTCCTCTCCAGAATATCCTCAATAGCCCCTAAAATATTGTTCATCCTTCTCTATGTAAGTATAATATTCCAGAGATCTCAGTTCCCGAGATGCAGCCGTATCTATTGAGTGCGTTAATTCCCTTTCTCTCGGGACTTTTGAAGTCTGGAGTCAATGTTCAGGAGTACTGCCATGCAAATTGGGAATTCGGAACTTCTCGACTGTACCCTGAGTCGCTTCAGCATCAAAAGTACATGGAGGTCATCTATCCCCACACCTTGGGTTTCGAAGCGTCATATTGTCCCGATGAAGTGGTATTGAAGCTGTTAATTGCCTACTCGAACTGAGTATCCATTTATTCTCGAATGGGCTTTTCCAAGTTTCTATTCCTCTCTACTGCTATTGATAATTAGAAACTGATCCTTTATTACCTTGTAATTTCTTAATTTTTGCGATCTCATGATATATTTTCTAATTCCAGTTTTCCTGTGTGTATGTATTGCCTTTAATATATGTCTGTGCTTCATCTCTTATGATGGTCATGTGCGGTGTTATGCACCGTCGGCTGGCAGCCGACGGTATAGTATTTTCATCCATCCTAAATATTCGGCATCATGACGATTGTCTTCTTTTTGATTTTCTAGAGGTCATCCTTTTATTTCAAATGCTTATATGGAACCCCTTCACCGTATTGAAAGTGTGTTGTCCTCTGTGTCAATGGGCTCCTTTGCTTTGTAAAACCACGTGTGCCAACTTCTGGTTCTTGCACTCGTGAGAATATAGTTTGCCGGCTGGGCCTGAAGAAACTTTTTGATATGTTGCTCCATTGCTTTAACGTCGCGCTTTGGTCAACGTTGCCAATGGAGGAGTTACAACTAGTCTTGCGGCATATTCTTCCGGTTGGTGTTATGGATAGACTGTCATTTGTCTATAGCACGCGTGACTTAGCGCAAGGCATAAATTCCCCTTGGAGTTACAAAATGATGTCTATTCTTTCTATGAAGAATCATACGCATTATGTCTGCATGCCTCATCAAGTTCTGTTTGTGGATGTGAACCCAAGGTCTCTCCGGAAAAACCCTAACAACATTTGTTATATTCCCTGGCCGTTTAAGGGTCATTTGAGCCTTTGAGACGTTGACCAAGTTATTCCTAACGTGGTGACCGACATCCTTGCCTTCATCCATCCGCTCCACAGATTTTCAAGCATCCCTGAATATTTGAAGCAAGCACATCGACCAGGTCAGTCTCATTGGGCGGTTTCAAAGGCGCGTGAGTGTGGGCGCACAGTTGTCCGATGGGACGAAATCGAATGGTACTAGGTCTTCTTCTTTGTCTGCCAGTCCATGGTCTTCAAATTAGTTTTTGTCCGTGATCTGAAGGATGCATTTTGTAAAGTTCATGAAAGTGAACATTTGTGTTGTATAATTTGATTTAGAGTGTTCATATATGTGTCATTAGTTTCCAATCAACTTTATTCTAGGATGGTTTTCTTCTAGGAAGTTGTATTTATTAGTTCTCGAGATGTTAACTTTTTGGTTGGCTGCTAGCCGACACTGTAATTTGTTTTGATCAATATACGTCTCTTTTTTGCAACTGGTATATCTTTTTTTGGAACATCGAATTTGTCCATTGCGTTTTTCTTGCTTTATTAATTTGCCCTCTGCTGCCCACCGATTGATTTTTTTTCTCAATGACTTGTTTTTGACTCGTTTTCATTTCTGGACTTTGTTTTGTCCATATTTAGTTAAATATCTGTTCTCTGCTTGCCAAATTTTTATTTTTTTTCAAATCATAGTGAGTTCAACACAATGAGTAACATCTAGGTATCAGATGAACATTACCTCGGTATTACATAGTTATTATCAGGACTCATTGTGTTCAACTCATTGTGAGTCCAATTATTCAAATCTCAACCGATTTGGAAATTTCAACAGATTTGAATAATTGAAAGCCATGTAGGTATTACATGGGAATTGGACACAATGACTATCATTACCTAGGTATTACATGGTTATTGTCTTTTGAATTTTTCAAATCCTTTGGACAATCATGATTTTGAGTTAATTATGTACAAAACTGACCAACGCATAGAGTGTAAAGTAAAGGTATTTTAATGAAAATATAAACTCTTAAAAAATATGAATAAGCTTCACCGGGTATGATAAAACACTAGTGTATTTGCTGTTGTTCCCAAACGATAGTGTAAGTTGAGGTAAGGTAATTAAAATTGTAAAATTAAAAGTATAATTAAATATAATAAAATAAATGCCACATGTCTCATCTTATGGCTTAATACCTAGATGATATCCATAGGCCTTTAGTTATATAGAGAGACAAGTATACTAACATGTTGTCTCCAATGGATAGTGTAACTTTTGATAAGAGAACTAAAGTTGTAAATTATCAGTAAAATTAAATTCATGTTGTATTTATATTTGTCCATTCATATCCATCTACTTATTCATCTTCCATTTGTTACACAAATCTCTTTGAATGCAATCAAGTAATTGCAGCTCAAATTCTTGTTTGCATGTGTCTTTAATCAACAAAGAAATTGATTGAATGTTCAGTAGTTGATTACATCAATGACCAACATTTTGTTGCTTGCTACAAATTTAACAGTTCCTGCTTTGTGATATAATTTTGATATAAATAGTACAATATAGATTTCAACCATGTAAAAATGCATGAAATCATATATTTTAATCGAGATTCAAGTTCTTAACTATATAATAGTGAATGTTAAGAGCCGCATATGCTTAGTATATTAATACCAAGGTGTAAGTTGTAATGAATAAAAACTTTTGGAATGATCCATTGATTGAAAAAACTCTAGATGATATGTTGTATGATATTTCAGCTTGCAATATACAAAATTTTATTGGATTCAAGTTAATATGAGATAACATCACAAAGTACTTCTTAAGAGTGAGCCATAGTGCAGCATTGTAATTTAACCCCGAAGAGCCCAAGTGTACATTTTGGGTTTTTGGGCATATACTTGTGAGTGGAAAAAAACTCCAATTCTTATGAAAATTTCACACTAGATTGTCTTTTATGGAATCTTTGTGGGGCACTTTTCAAAAATGTTTTTAGATTTTAAATTCAAAAGTTATTTGCCTTCTAAGGTCAAAATGGGGAGTTTGAGATGAAAGGGCAGCCATGTGAACCAATGGAATCTTAGGACAAATATGGGGCAATATGTTGGATTAGAAAGGGCGAGGAAAAGGGGGTAGCTAAAATCATGGATGGGAGGGAAGAGAAAACCAAATCCGCGTTCTTCAACTTGAAGTCGAAGAAATCTCAAATTTAAAATTAATTATTTTAAATTTAAAAAAAAAACATTAGTTACAAGTTGATTAGCAATGTCTAGCAAGTACAAGTTTCACAAGGTCAACAATCTCTATCTCCATGTCATCATACGCAGCAGTACTTCCACGAGGTAACGAGTTATCCAGTACTGTTCAACATCTACGCGAACAACAAAATCTGTCCAGCAAGCCAACTAAGCGAACAACAAGGAGATCAAGTTGGCTCAAAATAGTTCACGTGGATTGCGAGCCTCATGCATGGTGAGAATGCCCAACAAGCAAACGTGTGTTGCGAGCATGGTGAGAATGTCCAGCGAGCCAACTTGTTCGAGCCAATTTCAAACAAACTTGTTCGAGCCAACGTGTTCTTTGTTTGACAGAGATCTCATAGATCGCAAATAGTTTTCATGGATCGCGAGCATGGTGAGAATGTCTGGATAGCAAATACGAGTTGTCGTGGGCTCTAAGGAGATTAGATCAGCCATTCTGCGATCCCCTCTATGTCTTCATTTGACAAGAACTGGCTCACCTTCGAGATTCTCCTGTGCTGCAAGACTCCGGTGCAGGGAAGTAGTGCTGCGTGAATTGACACAGATCGTCAACCTTCGCCGAGAGCGCAGACACCGAGCAAGGCTGGAGTGTGACTCAGTTTGGTGACTGTGTAGTGCACTTGAGAGAGAGATTCTCCTCATTCGTCGATCGCTCGTCGTCTCCGCTATCAGGAATTTGGAGTTGGAGGATGACACTTGGCTAATGATCGTCTTGCCGAGGTCGACTTCGATCAGGCAGCCATATCGTCATGCCGATGCCAAGGTCGACTTGATGCAAGAGATCATCTCGTCAACTATCAACAACAAAAAAACAACAACTATTGATCAATCTCTAAAAAATAAACCATTCGATCAACTTCCAATCGCCAAACTTCTACTTTTAAATACGCTAAACCCCACTAATTCACAGCCTAGTTGAATTCATGGTAATCCAATCACTAATATCTTAGCACAGTTGGAAACTTCTCCACAGCTTCAAGTTGAAAACACACTGAATGCACATGGAATTTACATAATTTTCTAAGCAAAGCTCCGTTGGTGAAGAAAGTTGAAGCTTGACAAATTGACATTTTGCTAATGATGATGGATCAGAAGGTGACTTATATATCTGAAGATAATGACAAGATTGTAGTGTGGAGCTAGTGATAAGTACCTTGATAGTAGACTGATCTATCTTGAAGCAGTGTGGAGCTAGTGATAAGTACCTTGATAGTAGACTGATATCTACAACCAACACAAAGTTACATGGGAAAGTATTATTGTTGGCTGTTAGATGCGCCGCCACCTTGGCCATCAACGTGGAACTTCTACATGTGAACCCTCAAAGCAGACCAAAACGTGGTGGGCCCCCAGTTCGGCAACCCGACTACGATGAGTTCTTCACAGTTGACGATCAACCAATAATGAGCAGGAGGTCGGTGATCGGTCAATGATCACACGTAGCAGCAATACTTGCATTGAAATCCTCTCTGCTTTGAGATTCTCTTCATTCGTGACAACTAGGTCCTCGACAAAATCGGGATCCAAGGAGCCACATGTCTCACTTGTCCACTCTCTGAAGAAATCACCGAGCACTTGCAGCTTCACCATGTCAAATGTGACTTGGGAGGATTGTCAAACTGGACCCTGTCAAACTAGACCTTGTGAAACTGGTATTGCCTGGGATGACTTCGTCGTCCTACAAGCCGGATACAATGCATGAGCACACAATGCTACTTTAAGGCTCAATAATGCTACTTCAACACCTCCTCTTCCACACACACAAGCATCACCTATACAATCTTACCATTAATATCAAGAGGATCACTCATGCATCGTACTACATCTTCCGTAGTCGGAAGAGCCACGTTTCGCTAGCGTATCTGAGGAGCTTGAGCTGCAGTATTGATGGGAGGTATTGTAGGTGAGTATTGTTGGGAGGATGCATGGAGACTGTACAAGCAAAGGAAGGTATATACGCTCCTGATGAGGTGAGCGTGGAAGAGTTGTGTTGGCCTCCAGAGTTGCTGCACTCCATCGATTGCGGTAGTAAAAATAGATCCAAAAGAATGAGATTACACATACATGATACTTCATACATGCAGGAGGAAGAGCTTGGTGTAGAGAGGGAGGAGAAGGGGTATGCAAGAAGTGATCGCAACATGCAGGACGTCGCCACTTCATCTCTGCGTACCGTTGACAAGATGGGTGGAAGTTTCCTAGCGAGAGCCGTTAATGGACTATCGGGGGTCGCTGATTGGTTGGTCTGGCGCGACGAATCAGAGGACGCCAAATCTGGCTATGGAGCGGGGTTAGGGAGCGGGGTCGAGGTCCTGATTTAGGGCAGGGTCGGGAGGGTGGGGGGTATTGCGGAAGACAAGGGGGATATTGAGTGGAGGAGGAGGGTATGAAGGGAGGGGAGGGGGATATCGGAGGAGGGAGGTGAAGGATGGAGAGGTTAAGTGGGAGAGCAAGGGCTGTCTTGGGGAGGGGTAGGAGAGAGATCGGGTAGGTGGAGAAGAATTTGGGTTGAGGTTGAAAGGGAGATTTGGGAGGTTGTAGGAGAAATTGGGGGGTTAGAGGAAGATTGGTCTCCTCATTCGAGGAAGACATACCTCTAGCGGACGAGAACTGTGACGAAGATATTAGTATCATCGATATGAGCATTCCAAATTATGAGGATTCTAATGATATTGTGGACAAGGGAAATGTTGAGGATGGAATGCATGAATGGACAATTCCACTAGATTTTGGATATATTTTGCAATAAAATATTACTGGAGATAGAGTGAACATTCCAATTTTGCATGATGATAGTGATGATATTCACCAGAGTTCGAGTGAGAATAAAGGTATAATTCCAAGCGAAGCGCATGAAGAAAGCATAAAACATCTATATCGAGTGTCAACATGAAATGACAATTTTTCAACATATTCTCCTATGCCAATGGATTTTGATGGTGTTTTGGGGCCTATATGAGCATGGTATTTCTTCCCATCATTCATGCAATTGTTTCATTTATTTTGGCCCGAGGTTTTGCTGTGAAAAATAATTATAGAAACAAACCGTTATGCTCAAAGTACTAATTCTTTCGGAAGATGTATTGGCGGACGCAATTGGGAAGATATTGATAACCTATGTTTGAAAGTATTTTTGGCCATATGTTTGTACATGGGTATGAAAAGACAACCGAATATGCGAAGTTATTGGTATTAGAAAGATTTGATTTTTCATTGTTCCACTATGTCAAACCTTATGAAAAGAATCCGATTTTCTCTATTATGAGTTGTTTACATGTTACCAATGCAACTACCTATGTGAGAAATAGGGGGCTTCTTGGATATGACAAGTTGGGACAAATTTGATGGCTTGTAACTTCTATACGAGATAATTATAAAAGAGTTTGGAATTTAGGAAAATTTTGCACGGTGGATGAAATGATGGTTAGGTGTAAGGGTATATATTGTCCATTGCATCAATATATGCCACAAAAACTGCAATAGTGGGGCATCAAAGTATGGTGTTTAGCATGTTCGGTTACAAAGTTTGTGTGGACATTTGAGGTATATTGCGGGAAACCATCCGTTGCAGTCAATCTTCCTTCAACTTCACGAGGAGAGCCACAACTCGCTTACAGAGTGGTTTTAGATTTGGTTTAAGACATAAGACAAAGAGACCGTGTTTTGGTGATTGATAATTATTTTACAAGTATTGGGTTATTTTTGAGTTTATTAGAACGTGGTATTTATATGACGGGTACAATTAGATCTAATTGAGTTGGCATTCCAAGTATTTGTAAAATCACTAGAATCTTTGTTAGAGAGTGACAAGGTATTTTTGCATGGAGCTTGCATACATCACAAAAAATTGCATGCGTCCAATGGAAAGACAAGAAATCCGTTATTTTTCTTTCCACGCATGCATTACCTCGAGTAACTCCCAGTTTACAAAAAATTACAGTTCCTCTACGAAACGGAGCCGTTTGTGAAAATATCACAACACCGTCAATTCATTTAGAATATACTACACATATAAATGGTGTAGACGTCATTGATCAACTGAGGGCGTCATATGCTACTCAAGATCGAACGCATAAGTGGTGGCATAGGATCTTTTTTTTCTTGTAAGATATGACATCGGTAAATATGTATGTTATTTACGTAGAAAAATACAAATCTTGCTCTCCACCTAGAGATCCACTGACACATTTACAGTTTATGGAGGAAATGTGTAAGGCATTGACCAAGAATTGGCAACGTAGAGATGTATGAGAAGTACTTCCAATTTGCGATCGAGGATCCGTGTATTATCTAGTAGCATTACAAAATCCTTGTGGAGTATGTGTTATTTGTAAAGTGCGGGCTTGTACTTTTTGTCCAACATGTGGAAATAGATTCATGTGTTTCAAGAAGAGATGTTTCCGGATATGGCACGAGCGCCTCAAAAGTAGATAGACAAATGTCTAGTATGATGGTTCATAGTATGTGCCAATTTATGTGTTTTTAGATTTATAAATAAAGTATGTTTATTGTTCATTTACTATCCACATTAGACAAATATGAGTTTATGTATGTCAAACAAATGTGAGTTTATCCTTGTCTAACAAGTATGAGTTTATCTATGTCTAACAATTGTCTATGTCTAACAAATATCTATGTCTAACATATTTGTTTCATCCATATCTTTTATTTATATAACATATTGTTAATTTGTATTCGTAATTCACATATTTCATTTTGTAGCAAAATTGTTGTTAGCATTTTTGGAATGAACTTGGTTTTTATAAGTGAATAATTTTATTCCTCACTAAATACTTTATCTTTTAACATAAGTGATTTAGATAATCAAATATAATTTGCCACATTTTAGAGACAAATAGTTCAAATTCTAACAAATAGAAAATCAATAGGAGAATAAGAAGTCAAATGGAAGAGTAGAGAAATGTGGTTTTGATGGTTTTTACAAAATGGGACACCAAACACCGAATATAGTGTGGAATAGAGTAGCTTGAGTTTCTACACTAGCTGAATATTTACATTCAATTAGCGACAACCTCACAGTTGCTTGAAAATGAATATTCAGCTGAAATTAGGGTTATGTACTTAGGCAATAAACATTTGTAAATAAGAAGAAGAAGAAGAAGAAGAAGAAGAAGAAGAAGAAGAAGAAGAACTTTGGCCTCTCAACGTAGGCCGGCGTGAATAAAATGTTTGTTTGTTCCACTTACTAAAACAATGCCCACTGGACAAAGGATTAGTATGATGGAACTACTTCCACTTTCTAGGGTAGACACTAAAATATAAACAAATGAACCAAGCATAGTAGAAAATTGGAAGTTCTCCAGATGGTTGTTGCGAGTTTGATTGGTTTTAAGAGGTATAAGGATCTGGTAGAGGTTGTTTGTTCTCTAGTCTTTTATTATGGAGGAGGATAGACATAGCATGCTGGATAGCAATGGTAATAAAGGTTTTGAAGGTATTTTTAATGGAGGTCATTGAGATTTTAAATGTGGTTTCCAATGCTTTCATCGAGGGAATATGAGTGGTAGCTCTAGCACCGGTCGTGATTACAATCAATGGGTCCACTTTCCATCCTAATGGGCTAATTTCGACCAGAAGAAGTAGATATTTGTTTATCTTGTGTGTTATTGTGTTTGGGAGAATTGGTCATTGCAGTATGTGAATTCTATGAATTGTAATGTAATGGTTGGATCTAGGATCATTGGTGAAGGGTGGTTGTGTGGCACCCCGCAAATACATAGTAAGTCGGGTTTAAATTTAGCATTGCAGTGGCATCTTTGAGTGTTGCATGTTCATGTAGTAGCCACTATGGGACAGTGTTTTCCAGTGGATTTTTGTAAGAGGTGCCGACGTTCATAAAGGTGAGACATCTAGATTTACTAGAAGATAAAGCAGTTTTCTAATTTCCCATACTACTTTGTCATGTCTATTGACAATCAGTGCATGGATCTGTGGTTGTTGACATTTAAGTAGTACATGCAACCAAGTATCTCGTTCATTAGAGTTGCAGATCGGACATGTAATAGAGGGGAATCTTTCTCTTCCGAAGAATAGTTGTTTACGGGCATTTCCCATACATTGTTCTCTCCTAAATCTTATAATATATGTTTTTTGTGAGTCATTGATAAGAGGGTTTGTCCAAAATTCATTGAAGAGTTCTTTGTCAATGTTTCTATTACATGTCCACTTTTCTATATTGGGAAAATTTTGAACTAGTTCTATTAAGTTGTTGTCTAAATCATATCTTTTAAGGTATTTGGATAAGAATCTTATAGGACCTTTGTCTAGGGTTTCTACCATGGCCGGCTATTCTTTTCTTTGATAGTAGTATGGTGTGGGGTGGGCATGTTCAAATGGTTCTCTAGCTTCTCTATATTCTTTTTCTCTACCACTTTTTGTTGTTTCGTATGCTTTTTCATTGCCATCAATGTTCACATGAGCTCTTACTTTGTGTAATGATATGGGTTCGATTTTTGCTTGTAGTATTTGTACCATTGATGCTAAAATAGTTCTATTAGGGTGGCCATCGTGCATAGTAGGATGTTGAATTTGTGTGTTCAAGAGGTATAATACATTGATGCAATCTGTGAATATGTATGCGGACTTGTCTAAGTATTTAGCATTTAAAATTCTTAGTGCTTTATGAATAACCATCATTTCCGCTCTGATGATGTTTTGTAGTCCATGTAATCGTTTGGCTATTTTTATGTCTTTAGGTGCCAAAATCAGCTTTTTCTCTGTGCCAATGTCCCGAGCTAACTTCTTTAGGTTCTTTATATGATCCGTCTTTGTAGTAGCTATATTCTAGTTTGATTTTAAAGGGTAGATTTGTGTTGTAGGTTGGAAGTGGCGTTGGAATATTTGGAGGTGTTTCATTTGGATTTGGATATTTGGCTTTAGACCATTGCTTGTTACGGTTAACTTTGATAGGTGTAAGTGTTAATGGGGCTAATTTGGCATATATTTGTTTTAGGTGGAGGGTACTGATAGTCATTTTTTATTTTCTATGTTTATTTGGGTGCCTATTGTGTTGCTTTGATGGTGTACACATATTATTTATAATGTGGATTTTTTTGTTCTAGGTTTTTTATTTAGTTCTTTTGGTATGGTTGGTTCAAAATAGATTATAGTCTCTTTTGGGAATAAACATATGATGTGAGAGTCTAAATATGGGCCTTTATAGGGTTAAGATTTTGTTACCAGTCTTCATCGGGCAATACAAGATAGGTTATATTTCTTAGGTTGTGTTTTGCTACAAGTCTAGCCTTGTGTAATGCTTGTTTGGCTTCTTCTTTACTATGTGGGTGTGCGTATCCAATGTCATCCCATTTGTAATCAAATGCTTTGCTGAGTGAACCAAAAACTTAGTCTCTAGAAAAATGAGAGAAAAATTTAGATATTTTTGTAGAACATGTAACTGGGGATGAAAAGTATGTTTGTTGAATATTATATGCTATAGTGAGGAAACCTAGTTTTACTGTTGGTATAGCGTAATGTGTCCATGTAAGGGGGTCAATTTTGGAAATTCTATATATGTATCTTTGGTATTGCCAAACAACTTCCGTTTCAAATGGTTGGGTTTTTTTTCTAGTTTGTGTGGAGCGTTGAGTGCTAGGTGGTACTAGTTCCAAAGCCACTCTAGTCTATTTATAGGGATGGTTATTAGGTATTTTCCACTTTTTTCATAGATGTGTGCTTCTGTTTGTTGAATTTGAATGGTATACTTTTGTATAGTAATGTCTTTTTATGGATTGCATTCTATGATTGAGATCTGTGCTAGGGGAATTTGCACAAATCTATACCTTGATCTTGTCGGTGGTGTGCTTGTATGATATTATGGTAGAATTTGTTAGTCTGAGTTTGGTAGTATTGCTTGAGGCATGCTATCTGGTGAGATGCGGTATTAAGGTCGTGCCACGGAAATAGGTTTTGTTGGGTTTGTCATTTGTTATATATATTTCCTTGGCATTCCCATTGCCAATGAAATGCTATAATTTCTACTTTAATATCATTAGTGTCATAATATGTACGGTGTAAAATACCTATTATGTGTTGTATAGGATATGTTGTGGGTTTTTTGAGGATATGTGGAAGTCGCTTGGGATATCGTGGTTGTGGTGGGTCGGATGGGTGGGTCGGGTAGGTCGATAGGTGGGGTAGGGATGTTAGGAGTTAAGTTGTTGTTAAAGCAGATATATTCCTCCTCTAGTGTGCGTGGGTTTGCATGTAAGTTACAGGTATTAGGGCATGTGTCTAGACATTCGGAGAGGTAGAAAAGTTGTTTTGCTAGGTTTAATGCACTTTTTATTAGTTTGGTGGGTTTGGAATGGAATATTTGGAATTCATCTTCATTCATTAATTGTGTGCCATTTCGTAATGTGATTTGACTCAGTGTTGTGATATTTGTTGTACCTAGTTTTTATAATAGTTTTAAGGAAGTTTGTTTAGTTAAATATGGAAGTGTTGGGGTTTTTGTTCGCCATATACTTTCTAAAGGTTCGGGTTGCTAACAAAAAACTATCTATTGTGCTTTTTAGATACGTATTCTCTGTTGTCCTGAGTAGGAATGATGTGCGAGTAATGGGGGATCTGTAGTAATCTGGACTTTTTATTCTGCATACCGATTCAGCGCCCCCATATTTGGCTAATATAAAGTGTAGTAGTCCATTAAATATCTTTTCTAGTCGTCCTTTGTCATTTAGAGCATTTAGAAGTTGTTCGCCAATACATCGTAAATAGTCGTTTTTCAGTGAGAATGCTTCAAGACCGAATTGATCATGCGGGAGTTGTGGTATTATGTTTGATGTGCATTTTGGGAGGCCACATACTGTTTTTTGTATTGCTATAATTTTTTGTCTAACTTTTTTATTGTTGGCATTGAGTATGCTACGGTGTAGAAGGTGTATGATACCCTGGGTCTGATTAGAGTGTCAATCATGTTGATTTTTTGTTTGATAGTAGTAGGACCGTTTGTTAGTATTAGACATTGTTTGTTGAGTTTTGTAGTAGTTACATGTGTTGGAATTTTCCATTTCAACGAGGGTACCATTTGAGCTCCTAAACATACATATGCTTCATTTTAATGTAATCCTGGGATAGCTTTATTTGTGTAGTTAATATTTATTGCCTGCATCTGTGCTTTAAAGGTTGTGGGGTTCAATTTAGATTTATTGGGGCAACCAGTGACTACGCATTTTGTTACTCCAACATCCATTCCGATCCATTTACAATATCTATCTATCTTGTTTAATTGTATTTATAAAGATTTTGGTTTGTCTGATAATACTGCCAGATCATCTGCGTATGCGGCAAAATTGATTGTAATTCTTGACGTGTTTAGTGTGTATCCATAGATTCCCTATTGTAGCCATCTCAGTAGAGGTTCCTCGAATATTATAAAAAGATATGGTGTCGCCTTGGATTGTGCCTCTTTGTATAGGAATTGGGTAAGTTTTTTTCGAAATGTTCCGCAATGAATGATGTTGTGGAATGTGAGTAGGTATTTCCAATAAGTGTAGCTGGATCTCTCGGATATCCAAGGTCAATCATAATTGTAAGTAGTCTTGCATGGTCTAAAGATCCAAATGCATTTTTAAAATCTACATATAGTATATATATGTCTTGATTGGTGGATTTAGCGTCTTCTAAAGCAGCGATCAATGTTTGTATTTGTCGAGCAGTACTACGTTCTGCTTTAAATCCTTCTTGGCTATTGTGTAATATATTGTGTTTTTTTCCATAGGAGAACAAAATCAATGTTAATGTACTTGTATATAATTTATAGATGGTATTTGCTAAGGCGATGGGTCAGTAATTAGTTAATATGAAGGGATCTCCTTTTTATAAAGTAATATAGTTAAGCTTGTTTTCCACAGTCTGAGAATTCGTTCATAGCAGTGTTTGAAGAAAAGGTATAGAAGTATATGGAAATTTTCTGGCATATTTTTTAGTACTGAGTTTGGAATGCGGTTCCGGCTAGAGGCTTTATTTTTACTTAATTTTTTTGGGCACATATCGAATTTTTATTGGTAAAAGTACACATGTAGTGGAATATCAAAATCACCTCTTTTTTCTAAGATAAATCCGTCTACATTATTCAAAGGATATTGTCTAACACTGCATACACATGTACCAGGTTGTGTATTTTTGTAGTGGCATGAGGGAGTTGTTGGTTTATTTATTTGCAATTGTTGTTTATATATTTCATTTGCGATATCTTTTGGGCTTATAAGGATGTTGCCTTGTTGGTCAATGACGCAATCAAGCGCATATGTTGTGTTGTCTTTGAAAACCTTTTTATTTATCTTTTTAGGGCTTTTGTCGTGTAGTTGTTTATATCTGAATATGGCCTTTTTTATACATTCTTTATTGTATTCTGTTGTAATTTTGCGGGCCTGCTTGTTGGCTTGCCGTGCTAGTTGTGCTATTTCTGCAATCCATGTTTCTACGAGATTGTCTTCTGTTGGTGGTTGTGGTATGTCTGTATGTCTATGGGTTTGCAAGTTGTGGAGTATAGTATGGCTACTCCAGTTCACGATTGATTTTACTATGTGTACAATTTTACAGATGAGGTGATATGTTGGCAGATGCTATTTCCATGGTATTGCTAGTTTACGAGGCAAGAATCCACCCTATTGTGCGGTTCTAGGGGTAAGTTGAGGTAGAGGTTCTACTCTGCAAGTTTGTTCAAGTGTGGTTGATATATCCTCTGTTAGTGTATCCAATATGTTACATGCTTCTAACCATTGCGTGTCTGTAAGATTAACGTTATTTTCTAGTGTATTTGTAAGTTGTTCTATGAGTAATGAGTTTTTTTCAAAGCAGGCGCTATGGAATTTTTTCATTTTGTCTGGTGGGATAGTGTTCAGTATTCTAATGGTGTTCTTGTTTGTTGGTTGCAGTGTTCTATTCATTAATGTATTATTTGGTATATGTAATTGGGGTGAAAAATTATCAGAGTTAAGGTTATTGCTTGTGATTGTTGTGCAAGAGTATAGGTGTTGATTCTAGGTATTAAGATAAAATCCATCAATTAAGCTAGTCTCCATATAATTGT
Organism: Bryoerythrophyllum caledonicum; assembly: GCA_963971425.1. Lineage (NCBI taxonomy): Eukaryota > Viridiplantae > Streptophyta > Bryopsida > Pottiales > Pottiaceae > Bryoerythrophyllum > Bryoerythrophyllum caledonicum. The sequence continues at coordinate 35,622,485 of OZ020514.1, read as the reverse complement.
TTCCACCTTGTCTCGAGAAGGTGGTGTCAGTGTGAGTGTATGACATGTGTAGAGTATCGGTGTATGTTTTCCATTCAAAATCTATGTCTTGAAGGGGGGTGATATGATTTCCATTTGAACGATCGATAAGGGCAATATCTCTGTAGAAGTTGCCAATTAAAATATGAGTGTGGTTTTGGTGATTTTGAATTTGATTTGTAATGTTTGTTTGTATTTTGATTATAAGTCCAATGTCTTCCGGATGTGAGGGCATGTACAGATGTATGAGTAGCCATGGTTGAAGTGGATTGCTTGTAATTTTTATGATTTGTAGATATGGTGATATGTTAGTAGGGGTAGGGATTTTAATTATATTACCGGGAAAAGCATATATTTTGTTGATGAGTGTTAATAGTCCTCCTCTTGCATATCTATAGGGTCTTCATGGTTGCATACATCTAGTAAGCCCTTGTGTATTGTTAAATACTAATCTATGATCTGGAAATAATCTTTCAATATATTTTGTTGATTTTGTGGCTGTTGTTTTGGTTTCTTGTATGAAGATGAATGTTGGGGTAGTTTGGAGTTCTATAATCAAATTTTGGAAGTTGGGAAGTGTAGTGTTTAGTGATGTTGCGTTCTAGGTGATAAAAGTCGTATTGTGTTGGTTATTTGTTAGAGTTTGCGTTGTTGGGGGGTGTAGTTACTGACCGGTGGGTGAGAGTAGTCGCCAATAGGTTCCAGGCATCTTAGTGATTCATAAATCATTTCATTAGAGAGGAAAGGAATTCATGTTCTAATATATGGAGGGTTATTACTATGTGGTGTTTGTGTATGTTGTCATAGAGTTTGTCTTGAATTAGGTCCGGTGGGTACATTATGTTTTGTTTTTTTTTTAAATTGAGTAATTTGTGTTGGCAATGTGTCGTTCGGAAGGATTTTCTAGAGCTGCGAGTGTGTATAGTAATTTAGTTGTCCAAATAGTGTTTGAGTCTTGTTGGGTGTTTGAGGAGACTATGTAGTTGGATAATTCTTTAGATGGGCTAATTGTAACTATGATGGCATATATTATATGTGTTGGGGGGAAATGATGTATAGTTTGGATGTAACGATGTAAGCGTGGATATCTGTTGTTGTATTCATTATAAAGCGTGTGGGAGGTTTTTAAACAAGGGGCGTGTATTTTTGCAAGATGTTGGTATTCCGGTTGGAATTTGATAGTACTTGGAATAAAGTACATTTATTCTCTTTTCTTGTGAGCTAAAGGATGATTGTATAGTATAATATATTTGGCATAGGCCCTAGGTTTTTTTCAATGTCTCCGCATAATAATAAGAGGGAGGATTCATCAATATTTTGCGGTGGTGATTTCTTATAATTTTTTTTTTGATGCGGAGGTGTTTTTGTGTTTATAATTGCAGGTGGAATGTGTGTTTGTAAGTGTATTAGTATTGAAGTGAGGTTTTGTAGATATATTCAAGGAGTTGAGTTTTGGTATGTTTCAATATCATCACCAGTTAGTAGAAGCAATTTGTAATATTTTTTTTTACCAATTGGTCAGGAAGGAGGTGTAACATGTGGATTTTGAGTGGTGTCGATGGTTTTAATGTAGTACCTGTTCATAGTGTTATAATTACTTTGAGTGGTGAGGATTGGTGGTTGGTACCTAGTGTGCGGGTGTGTGTGTTGTTTGGGATGTTCCTTAAAATGGGTGCAATGGGATATTGAGCACTTGGTTTACAAGTGATAATGAGAGGGATTGGAATATGAGTTGTATTCCTTTGTGGTGGTGTTTTTTGGGGAGAGGTGTGTTTATCAATTGATGTGATTAGTATGTAGTGCATAATTTTAGTCGCAACTTTTGTGTGGATGGGTTTGTGGAAGTCAAAGTAGTGTTGTAGTGGAATGAGAATGAAATTATATAATAGAAAGTAGGATAATCTCTTTATGTATCTGGTTCTTGCTTTGTAGTACGTTTGGCTGATAAAATAACTTGTGGAGGGGAGAATGGATAAGTGATGGTTTCTAGAGGTAAGGAGATAGGAATGAAATGTAGGGTAGTAATAATGTTTGTGGTATGTGGTTTTTAGTTTGGAGTTGAGTTTGTGTTAATGGTGGTTAGGTATGGATTTTAATTTACTAGTACTATTTCTTGATTCTCCTTTGATTTTATTATTTTTGATTTTTGATTATTTAATTTTTGTTGTTTTTATTATTTCTGACTTTATTTTTGTTGTTATATAAAGTGTATAGATATACTAGCGGGTGTTTCTTGTGTTTATTTTTATTAGTCATATGTTTGGAAATGAAATATGATTTATTATTTGTGATTATACTATGGATAAAGATTTTTTAAAAGTATATAGATATACTGTTACTTATATGGATGTATTTCTTTTGTTGATTTTTGGGGTAGTATATAAGTATACTTTTAAATATATTGTTTTGGTATTACTATTATATTTTTGAATTTCTATATTTGCTGGTAATTGAGTATAGAAATATACTTTTAGGTGTTTTATCGTGTTGTGGATTGAAGTCAGTTTAACAAACCAGGTCGTCCGACAACCATGGATGTCTCTTTCGAGGCTTCCTCTTCATGTTCTTGGATTATTTGAACGAGGTGCATGCAAAGTGAGGACATCTCTCCACAAAGTATCTTTGCTGTCTTGGCTAGTACATTGTCCGCGTATACTTTAACTTCCTGTACGATCTCTGTCTTTAGTGTTACCTTCTCCTTCCGCACCTCCAAAATAGTATTGTTGGTTCCTCTCTTCACCTCCTCTTGGACTATTTTATGTAGGTCTTCTTTGCTGTATCCAGTCTTTGGTGCATTTTCTAAGGCAATGAGAGCGTTAGCTACAACAATGTTTACTTCATTAAAACCCCACTTTGCAACACATTCATCCAAGGGGTGTTTATTCCGTCAAGGCTATTGGGGTAAGGTGTGAATTCGACATATTTACCTAGGATTTTATTGTTGGTATTTACTAGCTTCTTGTATACTATAGCATTCAGACACTGGATGTTACATATTCCAACATGACAACCATGTTCCAACTTGAAGTAGGTGTCCACTACATTGTCCTTGCCCATATATGCATTGATACCCTGTTCTAACGTAACAATCGTCTTCGTTTTGTTTAAATTTTTAGTAACCAGGATGAGGGCATTTATTTTTGCTTTATCATTTTTACTCAAACTTCCCTTGCTAGCAAAATAGGGGTTAAAAATCTCATTCGAAAAGGCGGTTTTTTGATCTTATACCATTTGAGCTTGCTCTTGAGAGGGGGTTTTTACCCAGGCAAATTCTAGTTCTAGTATATTTTGGACATCTGTTATCTCATACTCAAACCCTTTAGCAAACCCTTTCTTCATAATTTCCTCATGCAAGACATACCATGGTCTTTGGGCTAACTTTGATCCAGAGATTTTCACGAATAAGAGATTTGTAAGAGCTAGGGAATCATAACTTTTACAAACCTCCACTCTACAGGGAATGCCTTCATTGAGATTCAAGATGAACGGTCTCGTACCTTTGAGAAGTCCTTTTACATCCACTCCAAGGTTTTTGAGGTGGAGTTTGACGATGCCACTCCATTTGTCGGTCTTGTGATGACATAGAATTGCTATTGGTTCACCGAGTACTTTGCCTAGGTCAATAACCATAAAGAGAAGTCGTGCTTTTACCATGCCATAGATTACATCTCTAGACAAAATTTGATCACCAATGTCAAAGAATATTGCCACTTGGTAGTCTAATGCAAAACCATATTCATCAATCTCAACCTCACTGGGTAACAAGGTTAAGTTAAAGTGGTTACTTTCTTTCCCATTTGCCCTCTGCGAAGGCCACTCCTCTTGGACAACAAAGGGAACGGAAGGTAATGCTTCAACTCTCTCTTGTGCTTCTGGTTCAGTCAAATCCATCTCAAGGAATTCAAGGACAGTTGGGACAGATTCCTTGGGACTTCTACAACACAAAGCTATAGTATTGAGTGTGTTGAAATCCAACCAGTAAGGAGGATGAGGCAACTTCGTTGCTCTAACCTTCTTAAGGTTGGGGGTACTTTCTACCGCATCAATGGACCGTTTATGCATTGTAACAACCTCACACGTATTCTCCACAACGATTTCCATTAGTACCGGGCCGTTTTGAGAGGAGGCAGTAACATCAACCGACATAAGGTCGAGTCCTTTGGAAGAGAAGGCGGTGGTATCTTCTGTCATTTTGCATGTCAAGAGTAAGAAGTTGTTACAGTTGTTTTCTACAGGTTTGATTGTTGAATTACTTTGAAGCACTTTTCTATCACTTCCATCTCACAATTTACTTTGTGGGCTTGTAGGTCGTGATATCAAGTAAGAGCACGGGAAAAGGAAGTATGACGTTGTCGTGTTGATAATAACTACACTATGTAAAAAAATAATATAGATGCAAAAAATGTGGTCGTAGAGTGACCTACAATTTGATTCAATGTGGGAACGATTGGAGCTCGTTAGCCTAGCTTGAATGTACTACATCTGTCACTCTTACTCAGGGGTAGGTAGGTGGCTAGTTGGCTGCTTATTTTCCTGCTCTCACTAGCAAGTGTCAAGCCGCAGCCGCCCAAACAGTTTGACAAGTTCAATGAGACTCGAACTCGGAATTAGTTGGCGGATAACAAACGGGCTCTCACAGCCAACCAACTCTGCAACTTGGAGATTATCATCGAGCCCGCAATAGTTTTATACTATTATAGATAGGCCGTTTATTTCTTAATCTGGCTTTACTGTGGATCATCTTTTATATAGGAAGGCATCTATGGCTACTTAAAATTGCTTGACCGTATACTATTAAAGAAATGCCATTGAATTAATACTAAGGAAGGCAAGCTTCTTGATGAAGTTATTGAAAACCATATAAAGGATAAATAGTTGCCGTGCCTTATGCATTTCTTCAGGTCATTATTAGTTTGGATTGTTTCTTCTTCGTTTCTATAGGTTGATAGTATGGCTTCACAAGACCCTGATGATTGGAAGTTCTCTTTAGCTCACTCACCAGATGATCTAATTCAACTTTCTCAACCATGAACATCAAGGCGACGTGTGTGAGAGAAAGCACGGCCATTTGAGCCTCGTGTTCAACCACGTACCGCTTTTGATCCTCAACAAGTTCCTTTGACAAGTTTAAGAAGTTTGCAACCGGAGGCAAGAACTTTAATAATTGTCTTGGAGGCTGAAGCTATGCTTATTGAAGGCCATCAAGTGGTGTTTGAAGGGTGTTTTCAAATCACTATTGAACGTCAAATGGTGACCCGCTTGTCCAATGACTTTGATCACCGTCTTTGGCTTCAAGGCTCGCTCAGACACTTGGGTAGTGAAAGGCGAGCAAGTTACATTGATGCTATTCTTCGTGAGATTCTTGACTTTTTAAATGTTTAATCCATCTAGGGGCTGCAGTTGAGACCATTTATTGTTATTTTTCTTTAAATATTTGTAGTTAGTTGTTGTTATTGAAGAAACCTGGTCTTTAGATTATTAATCAGATAGTTAGTGTTTTAAAATGCAAAGGATAGAAGGGATAGAGGGATGGTAAGAGTTGATAAGGGAGAAAATTTGAACATCCGAAGGGTTTTGAGATGCCAATGTGGCCTTTGCATGGGCTGAGGTTGGTTTTGATTGGCTCTTTCCCCTTTTTTGGGGAGTTGGGTTCTTCCTTGCCAAGGAGGGGCTCGACTGCGGGTGCTCTCTCTAGTTGTGTTTGTTTTAGATTGCTCTGGATTTTGAGCCTGTTGTAGCCTTTGTTGTTAGCTCTCTATGAAGCCATCACACGGTCTTAGAACTGAAAATTTGAGTGAACGGCATCTTGCCAAACACAAAGGGGTCTGCTGCTCCAAGTTTTCATGAGCAATATGTTTGAAGCCTTGTAGTAAGTTGTACAAAGTATATCTAAATGACCTCTTTAGTGAGTGTTTGTACTTTGTAAATAGCTTTCCAAAGTGCTATCTCATGATCTATTTCAAGCTCTTATGAAGTCAAAGCACTAGTTTGAAAGAAGAAGAGTCAGCTGACTTGAGTTTTTGTAAGACGTAACTTTGATTGCACATAGAGGCTGACTTGATGACTTTTTGAAGTGAAATATGGTGAGCACATGGTGTGTTTTAGTGGCTTTTTAAATAGTCATGACACGTCTCATTCCGAGTTTTTATGAAACAGTAGTGATATTTTTAATTAGCCGATAAATCAAGAATTTTAAATGAGAGTTTAGGTTCGGTTTATACTTAATGAGAAGTTCGAGAAATGATTGTAAAAAAAGTAAGGGTATACAGGAGAAGGGTATGAAGTGGTTAGGGTATATAAGGGTAATGGTATCTGAGATTGAGGGTAATTAGGAAATTATTATCTTAATCAAAGTTAATTGTGTTAAGTAAGATTAACTAGTCTAATTGTAATTAATTAGCTTAATTAAGATTAAGTGGATTAATTAAGGTTAATCATGATGGTTAAATATAATTACCTTAACCATTAATTAATTATCATTAACTGAAATTAGTTAATTTAATCAAAGTTTAATTAAGGCTTGATTTAGATTAAAGATAATTAATGTTTTGAATTTAGTTTTTGAGAGACAAGTTTTACAAGACATATACATCATGTCTTGTGATATGTTTATCGAGTTTTATTGTACAAGTTGAAGATTGGAGGCCTTTCTCGTATGCTGAATGAGGACTTATGAGAGTTTATATGGACTTGAAAACAAAATCATATGTCCCATATTCTCCCATTCCCTCTCTAAACTAAGTGCAACCAAAAATCCTACATTTTCCTGAAGCAAAGACTCTCTACATGACAACGCATTACAAACAATGGGTTTCAAAGTGGAAGGATATCTCCCTAAGGAGGGGAGACGCGCTTGATGGAGGGGATGGGAGCCTGTTTGATGGGTGCCTCGATAGGGTGCAGCTCCACTATTGGACTCGGTGCAGCTCCAAGTAGGGTACCGCTTTGCTTTCGGATGCGGCAATGGCAGGTCGTTCCTGTAATTCGACTTTGGTCTCGGTTGTTCGTGGACATTTTGCTTTTCAAGCGGTTGGAGGCTTGGAGCTGCCGCCACACCGCCTATGAAGCTCATGCAACTTCACTTGTGTACAGGATGCGAATATGCGGTCGTCACTTCTAAGGTCCTCCTCCTTTTGCCCCCAAAGCATATGACCCGTCCGTCGTCTAGGTGCTTGACGCTGCCTTCGATGTTCGGGGCCTTCGCAATACCATCCTCTTATCTATTGCGGCTCCGCTCGTGGGCTTGGTGGAGTCGGGCGGTTGGTTCTCCACGAAACGCCTCCCTCAGCCGTCCACAATGTTGCGTCCAAGAAGTGCTTCGATGCAGTGCGGCGCGGTGGAGTGCAGTGCGGTGTGGGTAACTTTGGCATAGTGTGGCAAATATCGAGCTTTGGTATTCTTTTTGGTGTCAACACTCAGAATACCTCACCTCCTCTAAATACTTATTATTAGAGTTGTTCG